>VXBI01000146.1:40301-331132 GCA_013397375.1 Toxostoma redivivum | reverse complement strand
CAGCGGAGCCGCAGAAATGAGGAGGGCTCTGGAGCATCTCTCCTGTGAAGAGAGACTGCAGGAGCTGTGCCCCGCAGTCTGGAGAAGACTGGGAGGAGATCTCAATGCATATAAAGATCTCAAAGGTGGGTGCCAAGAAGTTGGTGCCAGACACTTCTCAATAGTGCCCAGCGACAGGACCAGGTGCAATGGCCATAAAATAAAACCCAAGCAGTTCCACCTCAACACGAGGAAGAACTTTTAGTTGAGAGTGGCAGAGCACTGGGACAGGCTGTTTAGGGATTTTGTGGAGTCTCCCTCTCTGGAGACATTCACAACCCAACTGGATGTGTTCCTGTGTCACCTGCTCCAGGTGACCCTGCCTCGGCAGAGGGGTTGGACTGGATGGTCTCCAGACATCCCTTGCAACTCTACTCTGGTGAGACCCCACCTGCAGTGCTGCATCCAGATCTGGGGCCCTCAGCATAGGAGGGACATGGACCTGTTCGAGCAAATCCAGGGGAGACCACCAAGATAGAGAGATGGAGCACCATTCCTATGAGGAAAGGCTGAGAGAATTGGGATTGTTCAGTCTGCAGAAGAGAAGGCTTCGAGATGACTTAATTGCAGCCTTCCAGTAGCTGAAGGGAGTTTGCAAGAAAAGATAGAGATGAATTTTTTACAAGAGCATGTAGTGACAGGACAAGGAGGAATGGCTTCAAACCAAGACAGTGTAGTTTAGATTAGGTATTAGGAGGTTTTTTGCTGTGAGCATGATAAGGTACTAGAACAGGTTGTGCAGGGAAGTTGCAGATGCCTCACCTGTAGACATGTCCAAGGACAGGTTGGATGGAGCTCTGATCAACCTGGAATAGTGGAAGGTGTCCCTGCCCATGGCAGGGGGTTGCACCAGATGATCTTTAAATGTCCCTTCCAACAACACTTCTGTGATTCTGTAAACTTTGTCTTAATACATGCCCAGAGTACTGGCAAGTTCCCTTTCCATAGGCTTGGTTGTGCTCCTGTTGCCTTCACGAGGAAATCAAAGAGTATTTTGTGTCCAAATCAATCCATGGTATTTGCCTTTGGAACAGGTGGAACTGGATTTCAGAACTGAATCAGTTCCAACACTCCAGTTGGTCTGGGATTTTATGATATTCACAGTTCTTGTAGAGGGGCCACTTGTGTTCCTTGAGGCCTGTATGGTTGGGTTTATGCATATTTATAAAACCCAATTTGAGAGGAAAAAAAATATTACCTTTATTGCTGCAAGGAGGGCAAAAGGATACAGCAACAGAAGAACAGTGGACATGTGGCCTATACAATAAAGTATAGTAGAAATGTGGCTGTGAATATTCATATTTTTTTTAATTATAATGAAGGAGCCTTGAATGTAATGCTGCAAGGTTATGTAATTTTTTTGAAGCTGACAGTGGAAAGGGAGAAAACATTGATATAATTAAATATTTCCATTCTGTGTTTGGGGAAAAAGACAAATGTTGCAGGCAGATTGCAGGATGATGAAATACTTATCCATAGTTCTTAAGCAAATACCAGTCAAACAGCAGATATCAATGTGGTTTTGCTTTGAATCAAATAGGCACTTAGTTGAATATTTCTCAATTAGCACTGATAGGAAAAGATTTGAACGTTAAAAATTTTCGTTTCTTCACTGAGATGTTTCAGTTACACAATGTCGATCTCAGAGAACTGAATATTTGTATATATAAGTTCACTAAATAAAGGTTTAATATCTAAACAGGTGTTTATGAAATGCATATCTCATCAAGTCAACTTGTTAGGATTTTTATGTGAATTTTTTATGTGAATTTTTTATGTGAATCAAAATCCAGTTAATAAAGATTTAAAGTATTTTGCAGATTTGCCACTATAATCATCTTGTGTAGGACATGACTACACGTGGCAAAAGCATTGCTGTGGCTATATCTACGTCAAGGAAAGGTTTTGTTGACTTTGGTTCATGTCTAAATGTGAGAAGGTGGTACCTGTGCCAGCAGAAACACCATTGCTGAGGGCGTAGGCAAAGGGACTCTCCCAGCCTGACTCTTCTGGCACAAGGCCTGTCCTAGAGAAGGCTCCAGTGAGAGGTTGATTCAGTACTACATGATGCTCTCACTAAAAAAAAAAAAACCTAGAAATGTTCCAAAACCAAGGATGTACATACTAAATAGTAAGTGTCTGACTACCTGACAGAATAGAAAATCAGCATCACTGGGAATATTTCTAAAGGAATTATCCCCCTTGCCACTTTAGTAGTTAGATCAACCCGAAAAAGCTGCCCACACTTGAGTGCTGATGAATTTTGTCAGCTGGAGGTAAGTGGTGAAGAGAGGTTACTTTGAATCTGAGTCAAGATGGAGATAAGCAAACACAACTTATTTTAACAGGATGAGGTAAAAGCTTGCACACATTGAAAGCATATGTGCACTAAAATGTAGCTCCTTTCCAGGAAACAGTGGCTATAAGTAATCTCTAAAAATCATGAGAAAAAAGCAGATGGGTCTAAAAAATTATGTGAATATCTGTTCACTTGGAAAAGAAGATAATTTGCTGGATTTGGCTACAAGGAAATACAGAGGACACCTACAGATTCTACATTAGGCCAGTATTTGGCACAATTTGAATACCGTGTGCAAGTTTGGTGCCAGTAATTGAGGAAACATATAAAAAAATTGGGAAGAAAGCTTCAAGAATTAAAAAAAAAAAGACATGCTTTATGTCTGAGATTCAAGAAATTACATCTACTGGTAAATCAGTACAAAAGCTTGATTAGTATGTGCACAAATGAAACAGGTACTTTAGGAGAAAAATTTTCCGAGGTACCAAAGGCGAAACAAGATTTGCTTGCATGGCCTTTACAAGAGAGAGCTACAACATAATTGTAGATGTGGGAGCGTGGTATCAACACAGAAGCTTTTGCTTTCCTTTCAAAACCATAGTGATTATGCTTTTTATTCATGTTGGAAAGGGCAGCAACATTGTGCTTCAAAAGAAAATAAGCCAACATCTCTCAATGTAATGTCAGTGCCACTGACACTTAATCCAATTCCCCCTAAAAAGAGTAATCCAAAGGAACCCATTGACAGGCCAAAGGATTGGTGCTTTTGGAAAATAAAGTGCCAACACTAACATGGATTTTCTTTCCCCCTTTTAACTATGTTCTGCCATGGATCTTCTCTACTCCAGTGAATTAGTTTAACCAACTTGGTAGTTTAAGACATTTTGGCAAACAGATGAGATCTTTGTGAGCAGGGAATGATCTGTGCCAATAACAAGCACAACCTTTCAAAATTGTCCAGAAAGAGATTTTTAGATATGTCTGCAAAATGAGCAATGAAGTTAAACAGCAGGGACGAGAGCTCTTCCCTGGGAAAAAAACCAAACAAACCTGTCTAGTCCTGTACCAGTTGGCTGAACACACCTAAAGCTCTGCATCAGTAAACAGTGTCTTCTGCTTGGGCCGACTCTTGCCTCTGAATAAAAAGCAACATTAACAGCTAAATAACCTCATTATGTACACCCAGGCCTGCGCCTGCTGTCCCAGTCCAATATTGCTGAAGGCTTGTTCTAAGCCCAGAGGGGTGTAAAGGTTTTCCCAATGTAAAGAAAAACTTTCTGTCAGAACCTGGATTCAAAATGTAAAATAAACATCTGATTCTCACTCTGCAGCTCAGGCTGTGCCAGCTTTTTCCAGCTTAGCAGCTTTAGAGTTGCTCAAGAGGTGATGCCATGCCCAGACGCGCAGGCAGAGAGCATTTTCAACAAATCTGGGAGATTTGTGCCACTAAATTCACCCCTGTAAAATATCCTCAGATTTGTGTGAACAGTGACTGGACAGGAGGGCAGAGAAACAAAATTTAGACTAGGAAACACAATGACAGAATCCCAGAATGACAGAATGGGTGGGTTTGGAAGGGACGTCTAGAGATCATCCAGTCCAACCTCCCTGCCAAGGCATGATCATCTGGAGCAGGTGACACAGGAACACATCCAGGTGAGTTATGAATGTCTCCAGACAGGGAGACTCCAAGAGCAGCCTGTCCTAGTGCTCTGCCACCCTCAATGTGAAGAAATTTCAGGTGAAATCTCTTATGTTTAATGTTATGGCCATTACTGTGTTGCTCTGCACCACTGAGATGAGCCTGGCACCATCCTCTTGGCACCTGTCTTGGAGATATTTACTTGCATTCATGAAATCCCCTCTCAAGTCTTCTCTTCTCCAGACTGAACAGGCTCAGCTCCCGCAGTCTCTCCTCACAGGAGAGATGCTCCAGAGCCCTCCCCATCTCTGTGGTTCCGCTGGACCCTCTGCAGCAGCTCCTTGTCTCCCTTGTATACTGAGGAGCCCCGAACTGGGCACAGTAACGGACGCCCATTAAACCACCCCATAGGCAGTAATTTGGTGTTCAGACACTGTCACCCCAATGTTTTATCACGGTGACGCCTGAAGGCCCCACCCGCGACATGATGGCTCCCGTGACGCCCGGCGGGCACAGACACGTCACTGCAGTGACGTCACGCGGGGCCACAAGCCGAGTCGTGCGCTGGGGCCACCAAGGAAGCGACAGTCAGAGGCTATTTCGCCCTTTCCCGCCGCTGTGAGGGACGCGGGGCCGAACCCTTTTCCTCTTCCATTCCCATTCTCATTCCCGTTCCTCTTCCCCTTCCGCCTCCGCACTCCCGGTAACCCGTCCGCTGCCAGGACCCCGCGCGGGGCTGCCCTCCGCGCTGCCTAACCCCCGCCCGTCGGGAAGCGCCGCTCAGCGCCGCCTGCAGCCGCGGCTCTGCCGCCGTGAAGCGGCGCCGCTCCTCCCTTCGCGCCCGNGGGACGGGAGGGCGGTGCCGGGGCGTGTGTGAGGAAAGGGTCTCGGGGACGAAGGGAGGAGGGCACAGGGGCCTGGCGGGGGCACGGGGAGGGGAGTTCCGCAGGCGGAGGGGCCGTGGGGCTCGGAGCAGGGAAGGCTCGGGCGGCGGGGCTTGAGAGCACGGGGAGAGGGAGGCCGGGAGAGGAGCGGAAGCTGCTGGTCCCATCCCGGAAAGGGCCTGGGCTGCGGAAGAGCTGCAAGCGGAGACTGGGGTGGTAGCGAAGGAGTCTTTTTATACTTAGTGCCTTGTCTATAGGCCTCTGTTTCACGGTGGAAAGCTCATTCATGCAAGTCCCGCAGCAAAACATTCTCCCCGAGAGGTACAGAAGCGAAAGTAAAAGTGCCCGGCTGTTCCGCAGGCCGGCCAGAAGATGTGTCAGTGGCCTGAAGTTGTGTCAGGGGAGGTTTAGGTTGGATATCGGGAAAAGGTTCTTCATCCAGAGAGTGGCTGGGCACTGGAACAGGCTCCCCAGGGCAGTGCTCACAGCACCAACCCTGTCAGAACTCGAGAAGCGTTTGGACAGTGCTCTCAGGTACATGGTGTGACTCATGTGCAGTTGGACTTTGATGGTCGTTGTGGGTCCTTTCCAATTCAGGATATTCTGTGATTCTGTGAACCTTCCCTGCCACTGTGTGGGGGACTCCTCTCTCTCTGCACTACATTTTTTTTCCTGTGTGCTGTCTCATCTTCCAAAACCTTTATTTTCTTCTCACCGACCTGGGTATTTTTCTTATGCATATTCCCTTTCATTAGGAGAACCTTAATTGCATTTCAGTTCTTGAAACTTACAACCTTCTAGTGGTGTGATAACTAGTGATGGAGTAGTTTGTTGCCCTTTGAGATTCTTCAGTCAGTCAGAGGCACACATCTTCCCTATATTTGTTATCTCCCATATCTTTTTTCGTAATAGAGTAGCTGCAGAAAGGACTGTTTATGTAATCCATTTAACTTCTGCATGAATGTACTGATGAAAAGACATAATAATGACATGAATTCCATAAGTCAATAGACAGGACAAACTAAAAACATCTCATTTTGTTTAGTTTAATGGAACTGTATTTCCTTCCCTCATGCTTGTGTTTGTAAGCATGGGGATTCTGGATCAGTTACTTCAGGCTTTGAGATTAGACTTTTTATTGACTTGAGGGGATTGCTTTGGGGGCTGAGGTGCTGATGTTTATTCTTTTATGCTGAATTGTGTGTAGATTCATGACGCTGAATACTTTAAATTACTCTCTGTTTTCCTCAAGAGTAAATCCACAGATGGTTTTTCTTAAATGTTACTTCTGTATTTCAGGACTATTTCTTAAGCCTCGGAGCTCAGAGCATCATGAACCCAGTCCCATTCTTTCAAATTCCAAGATTATTGTTTAAAAAAAGAAGAAACTTAAGTACAGTAAAAATTGACTTAACTACAAATGAGCCAATGTACGTCAAGTATTGAAAAATTAGGAGAAATAGTTGCCTCTAAAAACATATTATGTGTAGGTGCTGAAACTGAGAAGGAGTGTTAGAGCATGTAAGTGTCATTACAGAAATGGGCTGCCAAGAGTCCAAAGGCATAGAGATATTCATCTTGTCTCTGTTTTCTTTGTCCTTCTTAATTTTCCAGTGTGAGTGGTAGTTTGTCCTGTCTGTTGACTTACGGAGTTCATGTCGTTATTAGGCCTTTTTATCAGTACATTCATGTAAATGTGAGATATCAAATAGAATAAAGTTTCTCTTAATGTTTCCATGCCATCTTCACCTTGCTTCCTATGGAAATGAGGCCCAGGTGAGCTGGCTGTTTCCGGTTTTCCCTTTTCCCCACAACTTCAGGGAAAGTTGCTTGTGGGACAGCTCTACTCTCCCTGTCACGGGGGGCTGTGTGCTGGCTGGAAGCTCAGCCTGGCTGTAGCTCCGTGCTGGATCAGCCCGGGTGTAGCTTGGAGGCAGCAGCCGCGCCGCCTCCTCCTGCCCTCGGGCGTTTGGTGTCGGCGCAAACGAGCTGGCAGAACCATCGGAAAGGTTTGGGAGATAAGGAGCTGTACAAGTAGCAGGTACTGAGAAGTATTGCAGCATACCTGTTCTGGGATACAGAACAGAAACCTACTGTAAAACGAGATTTTGGGGGTTTTTTTTGGACTCCAGTATTCACTGGGAAAAAGTGGAATACTGTCTTGTGGTCAAAACCATGATGTGCCCAATTATGCTCCATCCCTTTTCTTTTTTTCCCATCTTCTCTGGTTTGCTTTTATACAAGCAAACATCAGATACATATTTAAAACAGAATTCTGAGTTCCTAAGTTTAGTAAGAGCTCAAGTACTATAATGATTGTGGTAAATGACCATGTTGTTGAAAGTTACATATGTAGCTGGATATTTTGTACAGAGTATTGGAATTGTGACATGCTGTTCCACCATTTCCTTAAACATAGGCAACGCCTTCCCTCTTTGGTTAATTACTGATTTTATAATAATACTGTTTTAAGATCAATGTTCTTGGAGTTCAAGTAGTTCTTGAGATCTGAAATTTGATGGTTCTAGACATGCATTAGGGAGTCAAATGTGCTACTGCTTGTTTAAGCAATGCTGATTTGATTTCCATAAATCAGTGTCAGAGACATTTCTCCATTGGATCTGTTGCCAGTTGCTGCCAGAGGCCAAGTCATGAATAGGTTCCCCATTGGTAAGTTGTCACTGCCCAGATGTGAATACTGATACTGTAAATCTTTGCAGACTGTTTTTTATTCAGAAGCCCCAGACGAGCACCTTAAATATTGTAAATACAGAGTTTCATCTGGGTGGGATAGACAGTGTATGAATCTGTCATTTTATTGCTTGGGAGATGGCAGAGGGAATGTGCAATGCTTTTTAAGAAACATCTTCTATATTGTAAAGTGTTATTTATAAACATATTTCAAAATAGTTAATACCAGAAGCACTCTGCATTATATTAGAATGCAAGTGTCCCATTATCCATTCTGAGTAGATGCAGGGAATTGGTGAATCTAGCATGTTTTCATCATCCAGAGTAAAATGTTAGAAAGCAAAAATAGGGGTGGCCATTGGGAATCAAACTGGTGTTACTAGTTAAAACAAAGTGATGGCTCTTCAGAAGGCATTGCTTGCAATAGTGTCCTATCAGTCCCATCTATATATTCATTTAACTTGAAGCTTGTAAATATGTGAAAATTATTTTTGGTTTTAAGAAATAAATTTAACCTGAAGTAAAAGCCTAGGTGGTTCTAATTGCCTCTTGTGGTCCTGCCTGGCCCACCTGACCCTGACATGAGTCAGCAGAATGCCCTTGCATTCTAGGCTGTAGTACCAGGAGTTAACTGTAAGGCTGAAGAAGGTGAGTCTTCCCCCTCTGCTCAGTACTTACCACATCCAGGTGTGGGTTCTCTGTTCCCAAGAAAGGCACACTGAAATAAGTCTATTGGAAGATCACCAAGAGCACAAGGAGGCTGGAGGGCATATCTGAAGAGAAACAGAGAGAACTGGGCTCTTGATATGTAAGAAGGGAGGGGGAAATCTTATTACTGTTTTAATCAAATGGGAGAGGATATTGAAGATGAAGCTGGCTTCTCCTCAGTTGTGCAGGGATAGGATGAAAAAACCACAGTATGGGGCTTGGCAATTTCCAGGTTGGGATTAGGAAAACCTTTTTCTCAGTGTGCCCAGAAGAGAACCATTGCTTCTCTGTTCCTGGAGATACTAAAGCCTTAGCCAAGCCTCTGATCTGCTTGAATCTGCTTGGAGCAGGAGGCTGAACTAGGTGCTCATCGCAGTTTCCTCCTAATCAAAATTGTCCTGTGATTTTACCCTTTTGTGTTCAGTGTGTGTTACCTTTTGTATCCTTAGCCAAATGAAACCAAAGCTTAGAGGGCTGAAAACCCCAAAGAGGCTAAAGCTCCTAAAAAATGTTGGTTGAGTAGGAGAGAGATATTGTAGCCTTTGATAAGTCTTGATAATTGCAGGCTTTCTGGTATTATTTCCATTTGCTCTGCTGACAGGGAGGTTTGTGTGTACAACTTAGCATTGCTTGCTCTTCAGCTGCTACTTGTGCTGAGTGCTGGAGAATCTGGGGGAATCTGGGAAGGGGGTGAGGAAAGAAGGAAGCAAGTTGATGCCTTTTCACAGTGGGGATAATCAAGCATTGGAGCAAGTTGGCAAGAGAGGTTGTGCAGTTTCTTTCCTTGACACTTTTCAAGACTGGAAGAACAGTTTTGTCTGAGCTCATTACTGACCCTGGTTTGAGCAGGAACTTGAATTATTTCAGGTCCCATCTACCTGCATTATCCTATGAGCCTAAGTAGTGGTAGTGGAAGGGGGAGTATTTTTAGGAGATGTGTAGAAAGGTCAGCGAGATGCTGATGTATCTAGCATGTACTTATTTTTAAGTTAAGGCTGCTATGTTTTCATCAGTCTTGAATTATTTTTCTTTCAGGTGGACTTATTTATGTTCAAGATACTGCTTTCCTTGGGTTGTAGAAACTTCAAGATGCTTTTATTTCACAGTTCGTGCTGAAGACAACTTTGCAGAACAACATGCTTAGAAAATGATTCATTTTTACCTGTCAGGTCTATTCCTTAGTTCAAGAAAACATAAACCTTTATTCTGATGAGTCACGCGTTTGTGAGTTAGGTGAATATGGGTAGGCTGTGAAAATTACTAAAATATCAACAGCAATTTAAAAGTAATTGTTTTCCTGTGCTTCTGCAGATTTGCCTGGGTAACACAATGCCAGCTGAGCGCAAAAAGTCAGCAAATATGGAAGAAAAAGAATCTCAGTTAAATAACAAAGAAAAAGAATTTAGTGAAAGGCGACCAGTGAGCACCAGGGAAAAGCCAAAAGAAGATGTGAAGGTTGGCATGAAGAGAGAGACTTTAAAGGTTCCTGAAGATAAAAAGAAAAAAATGGAAGAGGATAAAAGAAAGAAGGAAGACAAAGAGCGGAAGAAAAAAGAAGAGGATAAAGTAAAAGCAGAAGAGGAGCAAAAGAAGAAAGAAGAAGAAGAAAAAAAGAAACTTGAAGAAGAGGAGAAAAAGAAACAAGAGGAGGAAGAGAAAAAGAAACAAGAAGAAGAAGCTGCTCAACTGAAGTAAGTTGTCTTTTAAAGGTTTAATTGTGCCAAATGCTGGAGTTCTGTTATCAGGAATGTGGTCAGAGTTACAAAAGATGAAATGTTGGAGTTACTTTTAAGAAGTTGCATGTAGTGTTAGCAATTTTATGTGACTGTCTGATTGTGTTTTATGACTTCTAAGAGGTTTTGAGTTTTCACTTGTAACCTCTGTTACTTTGGTCTCTGTTATGGGGGTTTGACAGTGTTCTGCATGTGATGACCATGGAGAGCACAATTATGTTTGAGTAAATGTTGTGATTTAACCCCAGCTGGCATCAGCCCCACACAGCCACTCCCTCCCCTCAACAGGATGAGGAAGAGAATCAGAAGAATAAAAGTGAGAAATCTTATGAGTTGACATAAAGACAGTTCAGTGGGTACAGCAGAAGCTGTGCAGGCAAGCAAACCAAAACAAGGAATTCATTCCCCACTTCTCCAGCAATCCCCAGGACCGCAGGGCTCTGTCAAATGGAGCAGTGACTTGGGAAGACAAACACCGTCACACTTATCATTGTTCCACTTCCTTTTTCTCCCAGATTTACATATTGACCATGATGTCATATGGACTGGGATATCCCTTGGGTCAGTTGGGGTGAACTGTCCTGGCTGTGTTCCCTCCTATAACTCCTTGTGCAGCCCCTGACTCCTCCTTGGTGGGGTGAGGAGCAGAAAAGGCCTTGACTGTGTGTAAGCCCATCCCAGCTATAGTGAAAACATCCCTGTGTTATCAGCACTGATTCCAGCACAAATCCAAAACACAGCCCCATACAGGATACTCCAAGGAAAATTAACTCTGTCCCGGCCCAAACCAGAACAATAAAGAAGCACAGATGCATTTAAGATGAAGTGTTATTGTCCAAAAATTGGGAATATGGACTCTTAACAGGTCTACAGACTGTACATAGCAGAAGCAAATCTGATGTGAGAAGTGACTGTCATTTCTTTTAATCGGTCACAGACTGATAAAATATTTAAAAAATAGATACCTGGATGGCAAACTCAGAATGTAACCTGGCAGTTTAATATGTGATATTACCAAGACCATGTTTCTTAGTATGTTATCCAATGGTAGTACAGTGTTGAAGGTGGCATCTTTAGACGAGTAAAGCTGAGATTCTGGCCATTCTGAGGTCTGAAATATTTCACTTTTAGATTGAGGCAATGTCGTATCCAAATTCTAGGTGGGACAGATATATTTCACCTATTCCAAATTTTCTGTGTAATTTCAGTAGTCTGTTAATAAAAGATTTTCCTTAAAGTGTAATATAGTAACCTGTTGAAAGGCTGTTTCCTTTTCCTCTGTCAGAACTTCATCTCCATCTGTAGTAAACGGAGTTTCGTGTTTATATTTTCAAAGTCTGTTTGGAATAATATGTTCAGCATATTAATCCCAACAAATATTTGAGAAATTTTGTTTGTAAGTAAGTAGTACTTGACCTTTGCAACACAAAACTTAAACAGTTTCTGAAGCAGATGCTTTAGCTTTCTAGGATTAGCTTGGTAGGTATTTAAGAAGAGAGTAAGGTGAAATTGTGTTAGAACTACTGAAGGTTTTCCAATTGTGAGCTTCTTTCCTTTGAACTGATACCCTGGGGTTAAGGCTCCATAACAAAAATGACTAATTTTTGTGTTGCACAGGGAGAAAGAGGAAGCACATCAGCTCCATCAGGAGGCTTGGGAGCGGCATCAGGCAAGAAAAGAGCTCCGCAGCAAAAACCAGAACGCACCGGAGAGTCGTCCGGAGGAAAACTTCTTCAGCAGGCTAGACTCCAGTCTGAAGAAGAACACGGCTTTTGTTAAGAAGCTAAAAACCATTACAGAGCAACAAAGGGACTCCTTGTCCCATGACTTTAATAGCCTGAATTTAAGCAAATACATTGCAGAAGCAGTAGCTTCTATTGTGGAGGCCAAACTGAAAATATCAGACGTGAACTGTGCTGTGCACTTGTGTTCCCTCTTTCACCAGCGATATGCTGATTTTGCTCCCTCATTACTTCAGGCTTGGAAGAAACATTTTGAAGCAAGGAAAGAAGAGAAGACCCCCAACATTACCAAGTTAAGAACTGATTTGCGTTTCATTGCAGAATTGACAATAGTTGGGATTTTCACTGACAAGGAAGGTTTGTCTTTAATCTATGAGCAGCTTAAAAATATTATTAACGCTGATCGAGAGTCCCACACTCATGTTTCTGTGGTTATCAGCTTTTGTCGGCACTGTGGAGATGACATTGCTGGTTTGGTACCAAGGAAAGTAAAAACTGTTGCAGAGAAGTTTAACTTGAGCTTTCCTCCTAGTGAGATAATTAGCCCAGAGAAACAACAGCCCTTCCAGAATTTGTTGAAGGAATACTTTACATCTTTGACCAAACACCTGAAAAGGGACCACAGGGAGCTACAAAATATTGAAAGACAAAACAGGTGACAATTGAAAGTTGCTTTTTACTTATGATTTAAAATTAGTTTCTTTATAAAATGCCTAGATTGTTGCAGTATTTAGAAAAAAGTCTGTTAGCAGTGTGTAGAAAATAAGTGTGTTCTGCAGTGTTTCTAAAAAAAGTTCTAAATTTGTTCTGAATACTTAAAAAGCAGAGACAAAACAGACTCTTAGAATATCTTTTAAAGGAAAAGGAGGTTGACCTTTAGCTGTAATTCTCTTTACTCTGTTTGGTGCTGTTTCCTTTATCAGCATGAGAGCAATGCTGCTTTCCCAGCTGGTACTGTCCTTTTCCAGTTGGCACAGTCTGATTTCTCCCTTTTCCACCCACATGTATCTAACGAAGCATATGCTACAATTGCTTTGGCTCGTTTACTTTTTTTGGTGTACCAAGATGAAGTAAAACATAGGTTAAATTAGGAAGGTATCTGCTACACTCTAAGGTGGACAAATAGGTATTAAATGAATGTATTAAAATGTTGGAGGGCATAGACAATTTGATAAAAGTCCTCCTAAATTTTTATATGTAGTACTAATGTTACTGGATATGAATATGCAGACCTTGAGATCTGAATAATTTTATTCTTGCTATGTTCACATTGTTTAATAATAGTTGGTTTTAAAACATCCTGAATTCTCATTATTGGAGCCAGCCTAAACCCATGTGCTATTCTTAAAACAGTCTTTCTTAATTTCTTCTGGAAGCATTCCAGTTAGATAGAAGCAAACATGCTACTGTGTATAGACACATATTTTGTCTGGAAGGCTGGACATCCATCCAGAGCCAAATGTATGCTTGGAATGCATTAAATTTTTATGTTTCCAAAGCAAGAATCCATTGTGCTGATGAGTTTTGTGCTTCAGTCCTATCTGGGCTCAGCCAAGTGTTGAATTTCACAGGATCATAAACTGACTTGAAGTACTGTTATTTTTACAAGTACCTTACTAGTTCAAAGTGCATTACTGACTTAGGTGTAGTTTTTTCAAAGTGAATGAATGTGAACCTTTCTACTTTCACAATTGTCATTGGTTCTGGACATATTGGTTCTGGCTGGTGTTTCAATGAGTGGATGTTACAAAGTCTGTATGATAGAAAATAGATTGAAAAAAGTTTCTGAGAGGTATAAAATATGTTAAGAAACCAAGAAGCAGAAAGAATGTCAATGATCTGGGAGAGAGAAATATACTTCAATATTTCCTTGTACAACTGGATAAAAATGACTGGGCAGGGCCTGAGCAGCCTGGTCTGACCTCATCACTGAGCCTGCTTTGAGTAGATCAGACAAGGGCAGATGAGGGACTTCTTTGAGCACCTTGTCACCTGAATTATCCCTGTGAACTTGGGTGCAAAGCTTTGTTTTGGGGAAGGAATGTAAAGAGCTATCATTTATCAGTGGATTAAGAGAACTCTGTTATTTCTCTCTCTGAACTTTAAGGTGTTTATTTTAACTCCTTAATAAATGTTGAGGAATAAGTTTTGTTAATTAAGACATCAAAAAACTTTCCTACCAGATTTTATTTCTTTACAACATCTGTAACAAATTTGTGGCGTTTGCTTGCTATGCTAGTGCAAGGCATGAAGAGGACAAGACAGAAATTTGTTGAGTAAGAAGTCTATAATCTTCCTAAACTGTGGATTTTGGAAAAGTGATTGTGCAGTTGATTCCTTACTTGCTTTTGAATGCTTTTGTGGGTAGCAGGTTTTTTTTGGGTGTTTTTGTTTGATTGGGTTGGTTTTGATTTTCTTTTTTAAAACCAGTAATCCTATTGGTTAAAGGAGTTCTCTGTGTATTAAAATATGATCCATTTTGCTGCAGTTTTTATTCATTGTGTTATTCCATAATCAATGAAGTGAATAGGGAGTGAACTGTTTCCTTTTGTGCATCAACTGCATCACATGTTTATATTATGATATTTTGTCAGGTAAATAACTCATCAATTTATCTCTGTCAAGAGAATGACTGTGAAATAATTTAAGCTGTACAATTTGGTTGAATTAATTGAAAATTACTATGCTAAATTAACAGTGCTTTAGTGCTGTGTTACCTGTGGAATCATTTAGGTAAAATTAAAGCAGACTCGAGCATTCCTGGTTAAGTGGATAGGTAGGAAAAAGTACCTTGAGTTGCGCTTTGACTTTAATGTAGATGTAACATACAAGCTGGTGGTCATTTGGTTACACAGCTGAGGGCACAACAAAACTTGTCAGGTTGTGTCATTGGAAGGAAACACCTTGATTCTCAAATTCTGGAGAGAGTTTTCAAAAATAAGTGTTAGTTATGGAAGAAACTTCTTTTGTCTAAATTAAGGATGTTTTTAAGATGTACTGAACTTGCCTTGTGCTTTGAAGAGGCATAAAGTAAGACAAGTACTGTGTGCTGTACTTGTATTCAGAGGCGAACCTGCTTTTTAAAGTTTGCTTCATTTGCTTTAGCTTCTTTGAATTTGCTAACACTTGTCTTCTTGGAACTGAAATTGAGAACTGAAAGTTTTCTACTATTGTTACAGCACTTTGCTTTTTTTGTTTTTTAATAATAAAACAGAGCTTCAGTGCTCATGTTTATAAAGCCGCTGGTTTAAAGTATGCAGGCAATGGACAACGGTCTCCATGGAAAAGCTATGAATTGACACTTAATGTGTTTCCTGAATCCAAACTGAACTACTGCACTTCACAAATAGTCAGTGATTATTTAATTTGTTAATTTTTCTTTGCTGTGCTTTGCAGGAGCAGGCAATACATGTTAAATAAGTGTGTTTTGTCAGAGAAATAGAAGTTTTGCCAGCATTAATGCTTCTTGCTCTCTAGTCAGACGCCTGTGTCCTCTTCTGGTTCTGAGCAGGGATAAGGGATTTTGTTGCTCACCCTGTGAATGTGTACAAAGAAGACTTTTGTTTTACAATTAACCTGGAACAAGAAGACTGATATCCCTCAAGTTACATTGCCTTAACTATTTCAGAATTCTTATGCCACAAAATGCTTGTGTCTTTTGGCAAGACTGTGGCTGTTTGCCTATTGCATAATAAAAGCCTAATGGTAATGATGATCATGTAATGATACAACCTGCTTTGGGAATTGTGGCATTTTTCAGACTTCTGATGCTTTCATCTCAGTACAGGGTGTCTGGTCAGTGGTTCCAGCACTTGTAAGCAGTGATTAGGTTCCTTCAAATGCAAGTTACTTTCGACAACAGATTTAGATTTAAAAAAATATTATTTGAAAGAAGTGTGAATAGTTTTGTAAAAGAAAATAAAGAGCAGCTGAAGAAACAAATGTAACTGCTCGTAATTTGGACCAATAGCCTTGAAATAACTTGGTTTGTTGGAAAGTCGGTGGGCTGCTTGCAAATTTTTTGACCCTCCTGGTGATAATAGCTCATATAATCATTTAAACTATATGGAAATGGATTGTTACCGGTGCAAAGCAACTTTTATCTAGCTTGTTGATAAAGTTGAATATTTTATTTTACTGTGTAAGTCTTTTTAGGACTATTACAGCCTAATTGTGGTAAAGAGTAAGTGGGCCTTTCTCTTTGGACATGGAAGCTGGAGATTCTGTGACTGTACTGTCCTCAGTGGGATCAAAGTTGGAAATTCAGTGTGGTTTGGAAAAAGAATAGCGTCACTTAAATGTTTGCTATTGCAGTCTAAACTAAAATTGTTACAGTTCCCTCAAAGAGGGTAGGTTAGCTTTGCTCAGAGAAATTTCTAATGGTTCAGCATAGCTCAAATATATTTTAAGGAAAAAGGTGTTCTTACTGTAAGTTTGGTTTTTGTAGACGCATTCTCCACTCCAAAGGAGAGCTGAGTGAAGATCGACACAAGCAATATGAGGAATTTGCAATGTCATATCAGAAGCTGTTGGCAAATTCTCAGTCTCTGGCTGATCTTTTGGATGAGAACATGCCTGACCTCCCCCAAGAGAAACCAACGCCTGAGGGTAAGCCAGATTCTACAGCAGGTCAACAGAACCCTGGACTCAGCATGAATACGATGGAAAAAACTAACCAAACCCTCTTACCAATGTGTTCTTTTTGCTCGTTTCATTTCATTCAGCCTTTCCCCCTGGAGGATATCAGCTAATGAATAGTACATTTATTTTTTTTAATTAAAGTAATTATGCCTAATATGTAACCATAACTTGTATATTCTGTGTAGTTATGAAAACCTAAGTAATATCTCTTTAGGTTTGTTTCTGGGGATAGAGTAATAAATGGAAAATAAAAATATTTTTAAGCTGATCCTTTTCTTTAATATTATGCAGTTTTTAGTATTTAAAAACTGCTAGAGTTTTAAAAGCTGATACTGTTAAAAAGACGTTTGAAGTCTATTTTGGGTCATAATGTTATGGGCAGGAGCATATTGTTAAGCCAGATAAGTCACTAGGTGTGGCTGTCTGACCTCCTGAGCAGAAGTGCAGCTTTCAATGCTGCACTTTGAGGTTTGTTGAGATGTTGTTGAAACCATGAGTATCTTTTACCTTTAATTATATTGAACTTAAAAAAGCTGTATTTCTTGATTGCCTCTAAATATTAAATTGTTGTTTTTAAACTTCATTCTTAAAACTTAGTGGGGTACAGTTCATCATACTCAAAGTGATTACTTTTACTGCTAATGTTATTAAAGTGTGTTAAAACTTTCTGATACCACATAATGTGCTGCTTAGTTTTTCTTGATTTGACTTTGTGTGATTCTGTCTGTATTTTCAATCAAAATGAAATTTATGATTTTAAGATAATTTCTTGATGTTTAATAGTAAGACTGAATTGTTAAAAACACTTTCAAGTATGCGTTGAAGTACTTAGGTGAAAACAAGGGTAGCAATAAATAGTTTAACACTTTCCTAAAGGACTGTTAATCTCTAAGCTGCTTCCCCATAGAAGATTGTAAGTTTATGTAAATAACTTTCTTATGATTTCACTGTTTTTGCAGAACATGGACCTGGTATTGATATTTTCACACCAGGAAAGCCTGGAGAATATGACCTAGAGGGGGGTATCTGGGAAGATGAAGATGCTAGAAACTTCTATGAGAATCTCATTGACTTGAAGGCTTTTGTGCCAGCAATTTTGTTTAAAGATAATGAAAAATATTCCCAGAGCAAGGATTCCAGCAAAGATGAATCAAGAGGTAGGATGCTTAGATGGCTATTTTCTTCAACATATCGTGTCCAACAGATAAACAAATTTGATGGAAGTAATGAGTCTTTAATGAAATAATTAGTGGTAATTAGGACAGTACACCAGTTTGGATGAATTTTTAGGGAATAAACTAGGTGGGGTAAGGATTATATCTGATTATTAAGGAAGGAAAAAAAGTAAATGCATTTTAATATTGTTAGAGTTGTAAATTCCAAGTAATTGTAGGTTGACCAGTGTAAATAAATACCAACTTTTCTGTGAGAAATGAGAAGAGTTTTCCGTTCTTTGCAGATTTTAGTGTTTGGGGGTTTTTCCACTGTTATTTTCTTATTAAATTATTAATGGTAGATGACTTTGTCAGCATAAAATTTCACTAGATTTGAAGGCCTGGGTGGTTCCTCACTTCTAACACATCTCTCAGTTCACAACCAGGTATGTGCAGACTTCAGGTACAGTGGGATAAAAAGGCACCATCCCTGGCTCAAAGTGTAATTAAGATGCATGTTTGGAGAATTCTGACATTTCCCTGTAAGAATCTTTAGATATTGGAGCAGCTTGCCCAGGGAGACTGGAATCTCTGTCTTACCATTTTAAAACAACTGGAAATATATCTGAGAAATCTCAGGTGTGAATAGTGTTCATCCACTTTGATCAAAAGGTAGAACTTGAGATATCACCAAAGTCCATTTCAAATTAATTTTGTCTGTGATTCTAAACATGTTACTTTTTTGTGAGTCTGTATTTCCATATGGTGTGTGCACTGTTTAGAAGTTGTCACGCTCAGCTTTGAAAAATTTTGGAATTTTAGTGAAGTTATCTGCCTTGAAATTTTTTTTTTTTTTAAATGAAGCATAATCTCTTGGAAAAATGCTCGGTGTTGGACCATTGTTGTGGTTAAAGAAAAATATTAACTGTTTTTTTCTGAATCTTTATCAGATTCAGATATTGTGTTCAAGGAAATGAATTATCTTTATTTGACCTTTTATATAGCATGTTATTTCATCAACACCTTCCTCCTGTTCAGTTTTTTCCTTTTTTTTCTTCATCTGTGTAAAAGATTTTCCATTAAGACACTAAAGAGATGTAGGTTTAGCAGCATTAATCTTTCTGTATTCTAAAAATGATTGTGTATATTTAACAATTTATTAGTATTTATTTGATATTTCTATTTAACTTGTAAATAGATTCAAAAGATGCCAAAGATAATAAGGAAGCAGCTGGGAATGAGGATCTGGAATTGGAGCTGGAGAACCTGGATATTAATGATGATGCACTGGAGTTGGACTGTGGAGATGAGGCAGAAGATCTTACAAAGAAGCTTCTTGATGAGCAAGGTAAAAAGAATTGATATTAAGAATTCTTTTTCTTCCTGATGTGTTTTTTTTAACTTGTTTTAGTTTGTGGATTTGTAGAGTGCATTCAGGG
This sequence comes from Toxostoma redivivum, assembly GCA_013397375.1. Classification (NCBI taxonomy): domain Eukaryota; kingdom Metazoa; phylum Chordata; class Aves; order Passeriformes; family Mimidae; genus Toxostoma; species Toxostoma redivivum. The sequence goes on along the minus strand of VXBI01000146.1, from coordinate 312,160 downwards.
CAGTTTATTTCCGTATTTATTTATTTTTGAAACTAGTAGCTAGAAAGTTTTAGGATTGTGATAAATGTTTTTGTAGCAAGTCATTCAGATACAAGTGAAAATTATTTTAAAGATGTTTATTTAGTAAAAGTTAGCAATTCCTTCACTTTTAAAAGTAAGCAGATGTAAAGGCAGTTGCCTGGCAAGTGGCCATAAAGAGGAATGAATACTTAACAACTAAACATTACAAATGTTTTGTTTGGGGAAGATGTTCATAAATTATTATATTTCATAGCTTAAAAATGTCTGCTGCTTATTTATTTCCCTCTGTTAGAACAAGAGGATGAAGAAGCCAGTACTGGATCTCATTTAAAACTCATAGTAGATGCTTTTCTTCAGCAGCTTCCAAATTGTGTCAACAGAGACCTCATAGACAAGGTACGGTCATAGTTTCAGTTTTTTACACTCTTAAAAGCCATAATGCTAGATCAGATAGATAGGACATAAAGATTTCAAGCTTTGGAGTCTTGACAGTAGCTGAATTAATTTTTAATCAGTCTGTATTCCTCTCAGTGGACATGTTTTCTAACTATACCAGTTCTAGCCAAAACTGGAGATTTTTCTTTATGGTTATTTTTAAAGCAGTTGCATGTAGTAGGAATAGGTCTGTAAAAGCCATGTTTAAACACCATTTTCTGTTGCTTTCTTGAAAACCCACTGCATTAAAGTGAAGCATTGCATTAACTTTCCTCTTTATAGGCAGCAATGGATTTTTGCATGAATATGAATACAAAAGCCAACAGAAGAAAACTGGTACGAGCACTTTTCATAGTTCCTAGACAAAGGTAAGAACAGAAGGGGGCCAAGCTGGATCCATCCATTTATTATTTAATTTAGCATGTGCATATATTTTTTTGTTTATTTATTTGTTTATTCCTGATGTGCACTTTTGGAGTGGCTTATGCTGAAGCACCTAAGAAATATTTAGAATCAATGATCCAGCCTGCTGGTAATCATGAAGTGCATCAAAACACAACGTGAGAAGAATTTCTTTTTCACAGCTTAGAATATCTCCAGCAATGTAAATCAGCAGGAGCACTTAGACTTTTGTCTTCAGCTCTGCCATAATAGAGAACTTTCAGTACTTGTAAAATGGAAGTGGCTTTTTGGCTGGTCTCTGACCATACAGTAATGTTTGTACCACTGCCCTGTATTGTTTCCTGGTGCTGTAGGTTCCAGATTGCTGAAATTGATTATTAACTCTTGGAACCTCTTTGAAAATCCTTTATTCTCTTTGCATAATATGCTGAACTGTGCTAGGTGACAGTGATCTGGGGGAACTTGTAGATGTGCACAGCGAAAGGAGTTACTTTCAAATACGAACAGCATGATAAGGCTTGTAAATTAAACAGTGTGAAAGTTAAATCCCTGATTTATTGCATTGTGAAAAAATGTGTCTGTGATCAGGCTGTACTATGAACAGAGTTAAGAAATTCCTAGAAAGCATACATATTTCCTCAATGCCATTGATTTGTCATCTTCCCAGTAGTAATTCCATTACCCTACAGATTTGTATTAAAAGTAATAATAATTTTTAAAATACTAACTTTTCTCATAGACCTCAACAGAGCAGGATAGGTGGTGGGATTAGCCTCGAGGAGCTACTACTTTTGTGATGGTTCTGGTCTCCAGTAGATGGAACTAACACTGAAGTGAATGGCTCAGCTGATCTTCTCACTGTTGGTCTTTGATTATATATATGAATGGTTCCTAATATAAAGAATTATTAACATTTGATGTACAATTCTTTTTTAATTCCTTTTCCTGTTGTCTGCTTTGGGACTTACTTGACTAATAAATACTCAAGCCATCCTGATTCTTTTAGGATCTTCAGTTGTGTTTATGTGCCTGCATTGGTGACCCCATCTCTGGGCTATTCAGCTGGAGAAACAGGATGTTGACTGAGCTGCTTGTTCTGAACACAAGCAGTTGGAATGTAAATACCAGCTGAAGATAGATGCAGACAGCTGCCCATAGATGTAGGCAATTTGAAAGGGCAACCTATCCCAATATTTAAGTAAACTGTATTGCTGTGGTTGGTAAAAGAGCAGTTCTGCTGTGTGTCTTCAAATCAACATCATAATCCTCTCTGATGTATAGAATTCTATATGTTCTGTAACACACTGCTTTGAGGCTTTTTGTACTGTGCATTAACAATTATTTTTGTTCTGTATAACGCTTACTGAGCCATAATGATACGGTTTTACCTTCCATTATTGTTGTTCCATACTTGTTTTTATTAACCCAGGAATTTTTGCAATATCTGTGGGATACTGTGGGAGAAGAATGCTTGTTATGCTAGTGTTTTTGAGGAAGGTTTGTTTGTGAAAGTTTCAGAGGAGTGGTATCCTAAAGGATGGAGATGAAGTAATATGTTTTCCAAAAGCATTTAGTCCAAGCATATTAGTTTGCTGTTCAAGTTTAGCTGCTTTATTTCCAGCCATAATGAGTTATTTCAATGACAGAAAAAGTTTTCTTTCTTCTTCTAAGATCACTTTTGGGAGATGTGCAGGCACAACAGTTTCATCAAGAAAGTGTAAAAATGTTTTTCTGTTTGAGATGTAAAACAGACACTGTGAAATCAAAGTCATTATGTAGTGTTGCCAGGAGCTTTCTTGCTACCACTAGGGTTTGATAGATGGGGACAAATCAGGATTCTTCAGGACAGAAGACTTAATTTGACAAAAAAAGGCCATTTCTTCCTCAACTCACTGTAAATCAGTGTTAGAATACATCTTTGCCCTGCTCTGTTGAATACTGATGAATGGATCACATTTACATTTTCAGCTGTGATTTGACCCTCCAACCCAACAGAACAGAAGGCCTTTTAAAGAGATTTTTCAATGCCAGTATACAAGTGGCTTTCACATTAGCATTGGAGGATTGATTTAAAGTTAAATATTAGGCTTTTAATCCAGGACTCCAGACTGTGATTTAACCCATACTGCTCACAATTTTAGGAGTTTTGTGTGGTTCTTTGCTGCCCAACTGAATTATCTTCCTGTATGCAGAATGATTTAGGTTTACCAGAGTACTGCAACTCTCTGAATTATTTTCTTTTACTTCAATATGAGAAGTCTGAAATCTTTTCTTAGGCTTTAAATTCTAAACAATGCTAGATAAATGCTGAGCATTGTTTATGATAGTTTTTGATGTTTGTATCTATGGTGTTCCATGAAGTTGCAAGTTTACTTGCAGTAAGAGATTGTTCATGTGGAGGTTTTTAGTGTTATTGTTGGTTGTTCTCAATTCAGAAGTTAGCTGCTTCTTAAGTGTTAAAATAGTTGTGCACATTTTAACTCAAAAGCTGCAAGCCTCCAGTGTATTTACTGTCAGCTTTTCATCCTGAGACTTCTCTGTACCAAGGTCCTTTTTGTTCTGTTGAGCTTGACTCATCAGTGTTTCAGTGGCCTGTTTCAGTTGAGGATTAAATTGAGGGATGTGCTTGAGATCAAGGAGTTTTATGTCCTGACTAAGAAATAAAAGCCTAAAGTGCTTCCCTGGTAACATTCCAATTCCACATCATCCTTCTCTTCCCACTGAGCAGTGTGGGTGGCACTTAGTACCTGTTCAGGCCCTGTGAATGCACTGCTTTTATCCATTGTGATTATGCTTGTGAGGCAGGAGTTCTGGCTCCACTGCTTCATTCTTTAAGCTGTCTTGTAGAATCACAGAAATCAGGAAATGTACAAAATGCCCCCTTCGCTCTTCCTGGGTATAAAATCTTGGATGCATCCATTTTAGAGAGATTGCAGTTACGACTTCGAGAAAAGTTTTCCTCTAAGTTGGTTTATGATTGGTTTTGTTTGTGTGGGCTTTTTTAAATAAACTGACATTTGAAATGGTAGGAAAAAAGATATGCTCTTAGATATTTTACTGAGATGTAGCTCATGTGAGCCTGAGATCTGTAGTGACTAGATTTCAGTCCAGGGTATGCGGCCTAATGATAGTGGTCAGAAGTGGTGCTTTTTACTGTGGTAGTGAATATTCAATGTGCTTAACATGGACTTCAGAGAGTGACTGACTCATCCCTGATGCCAGATTTTGCTTTATAATTAGAAGAGCAGGAAGAGAAAGCAATACTGTGGGTTTTGTGGGGGTTTAGTTAGGTTATTCCCCCCTTCTCAAGAGAAAGAAATGCTTTAGGGGAGAACAAAGCAGTGCCTGTACCAGTAGATGGTGCCACTGATACTGGAATGTCTCCACTGCTGAACATGAATTTTTGTCTCCCCTGAGAGGGAGCTAACTCAGTCTCTGCCAGTTTCAGCATAATTAACCCAAGGCTTTTCCTTATTATATTTCACCTATTTAGAAATATACCCAGTCTTAGTATCCTTCCCCATGAAGAAACCTTTTGTGTCCTGCAAGGGAATAACAACAATGTGCTCTAGGACTTTAATTTTCCCCCAGCTATACTCAGTTTACAGAGATGAAATTATTAGCTCTCAGCAGGCAAGTACTTGTTGACACCAGAATAAAACTTTCTGGTATTTGTCTTAAAAGAATTGTCAAACAGAAATCCCCTCAGTTAAATGCACCCTCTTAGTTCAGCCACAGGCCTCTCTTAGTTTAGCTTTTGTTGGGTGAGTGTGAAGTAGTGAGACTTTCACTTCTCTCAAAGTTAATGGCTAAATGCCTAATAACATGGTAGTAATTTGCCGTGGGTAGTCAGCCTTGACTGTGTGTTCCAACCAGCTTGAAAATGTAAATACTGCTTCAGTTACTGATTAACAAAAGAGATAAAAACTGTTAAATAGGTAACTGAGGTAACCACAATGTTTCACCAGGAGGCTGCCTGGTTGTGCTTTTTGGAGGGAGTATATTCTGATGCTTCTAACCCACAATTTAAATACGTAATTGTCTTTTCTGTAAGTGGATATTAAATGTCTTGGAAATAGGCTCCAGTGGCATAGAAGCAGAAAGGAGGCAGTTGTGATGGCTTTGTTTGGGGATTTTGTCTGATGCTTTGTGCCAGGACAAGCTCTGTGTATCAACTGTGCTGTTGGATTTTTTTTTGTCAGCATATTCTTTCTTTTTCTTTTCCTTTCCTAAGCAGGGAAAACCTTAATTCTTTATAAAGTGTAAACTCAAGATGCATTTTTCCCTTACAGGCAATTTCTCACTAGAAGCATGCAAATTTAGGATGTTCCTCTCCACTTACTTTGGCTTGTTCTAGAGTTCATCTGTTTTCTGCATTAACTTAACATTCTGAAAATAGACTGAAAATACTTCCTTCAGCTTGTTAAATGATATTATGAGGCCTCAGAGCACAGTTAGTTTCTCTGCATTTAAAACTGATATATACACAGCTGGTTTGCATAAATATGCAAAGGAAATGGGTGTGAAGGCATCTAATTAAGTCAGGAGAGGAAATAAGGAAATTCTATAGAAAACTTGGAAATATTACCATTTGTGGGAGTGCTAGAAGAGTTTTTGGGAAAAGGGTGGCTATATCACATCTGCTCAGCTTTGTGTTATGTAATAACTACTACATTCATTTAGAAGCTTCCCACCTTACAAGTAAAGATATTCTCTACCTTCCTGGTTATATCTCCTGCTTTTCAGAAAAAATATTAATACCTTGCCATAACCCATGGCCTTGTCTGTCTTTTTTCACATATTGAGATGGATCTGAATTTTCTCTCTGGTAATTTATTAAAGGTTAAATTCTGTAGTTGATGGTATTCAGCATTTTACCTATGGCAGGAGTTAAAAAGGAAAATAACTATGAAGTATTCCAACAGGATATGGTGGTTTACTTTCTTGTATTATTTTTAAATTATATTGGATTCTGAAGTGGGCCAAAAAATGGCATGTCTGTAGTTCTGTCCGTGCATTGACTCTTTACACAAGTAAAATGGCACCCATATTTCTACACATAAATACATTTTTGTCTATAAATTGTCTAAATTTTATCCTCTCCTTTGTTTGCAGATTGGATTTGCTACCATTTTATGCAAGACTGGTTGCCACATTGCATCCCTGTATGTCTGATGTAGCAGAGGATCTCTGTTCAATGCTGAAAGGGGATTTCAGATTCCATGTATGTTTTGGTGATTTAGTTTTTTACTAAAACCAGATTAACCAATCTCATAAATCGTCCTTTGTAGTAAAAACCCATTTTGTGTTGTGTAGATACTAATTCTAAAATTCAGGGACTATTTTTCTGTCAGCTCAGCAGTTTCTCGAAAAAAAGAAGAGAGCTTTTTGTAAACTTTGTAAGTCCTTGTAAAAGAAGTTTTTTGCAACTTTCCATATATGCTTACATACTTACACAAATGAACTGAAGTTACAAAAATTAGAAACTCTGCTCCATCTGTGTTAAGAGTTTTCTGTAAATTAATACCTTGCTTTTAAAATGAGACCTGACCTATTCTAACATTTCCCACTACAAGGCTATTATTGTAGTGATCACTATTATCATATAGTATTTAATTCAAATTAGATTTTAGAATTTTCATCTATCAAAGTTTTCCACACAAATGTCTTTTTCAGTGTTGTTTCCTTCCCTTTCTTTTAAGTGTTGTAATCAAACTTATTATGGTGCACAGTGATGATTCCTTCATCATTTTCTGAGTTTCGTGGCACAGATTTCTTTTTTTTTCCCCCATATTGACATTAAAGATGTGTATAAATTGCTCACTTACATAAATCTTAACTATGTTAACTTTCTCAGAAAAACCTCTTTCTGTTGGGGAAATACAATTTTCTGTTTTGCAGATTATGTTTTGATGTAGGTATGTATTTGTGTTTGTTTCCTAAATTTATGCTGAATGTCAGTAATTTTAAAAGTCTGCACATTACTAAATCTGACTTTTTCAAATCATCAATATTTAATATTTCCTTGAGGACAACACAAGTGGCCCTATTCACATAGAGACTTCTTACTGATTCTTAGATTCAGAATCTAAAATACTTTATCACTACTTCACTGTGGCAAAGGAGGAGGATCTATGGCTGTAGGTATGTTAGAGTAATTAACTGTTTTGGGGGATGGGGAGATGGGGAAAAGAATTGAAAATCTTCTGAAGAAACAAGGTCATAGGGAGAGTTTTAGGAAACTCAATGAAAAGCAAAGGTGGAGCTGGAGGAACCAAACCACTACCAAATACTGCTGAATTCCCAAGTGTATTTTGTGCATGTTCAGGTTAAAGTAATTTAGAAGAAGTGGGTATTTTTGAGGGCCTGCAATCAATTTTTGGTTGTTTTTTAGGTAAGAAAAAAGGACCAGATCAACATTGAAACAAAGAATAAAACTGTGAGATTTATTGGTGAGCTTACCAAGTTTAAGATGTTCTCCAAGAACGATACTCTCCACTGTTTAAAGGTTGGTGTTGTGATAGTCCTGTACTCCTTTGTATGCTGGTAATGCATCCCCATTCTATCCCCCTTCACTTACCTGCTGCTGATGTTACCTGAATTCATTACATGGGATGTTTTAAACCTTGGTGTCTGAGGCTGCTGTGTATGAGGAGACTTTTATAGCTGCTATAGAAGTTAGAATGTTTTACCTCTTCTAATGGGAAGAATATATTAAAATAAACTTCCACATTTGGACATAACCAAACTGCTAATCATTTTCTTTGTCAGCATGGCAGATATTGCTACTTATTAATCTGCTGTACATTGCAAAACTTCTGTAATGTTGATTTCAATTCATGTTTTTGTGGAAAAAATAACAGTAAGGGAGAAGGAGGGAAAAAGCATTTCAGTGATGCAAGGAGAGGCTTTTATGCCATTTTAGCAGGTGCTTTTGTTTGTTGAAGAGCAAAACCTATCTGGAAAGCATTAATCTCTAGGCACATCATCTCACTTTGTATGCTGATAAATGTTCAAACCTTGATGTCAAGTCTCAAATTTAAAATAGGTTTTTAAAAATAAAAGTGCCTTTCAATAAAAGATGCTTGAGACTCACATCTTAACATCACTTTCTATATGAATAGTTTTATTCATTGACTTGTTAGATATCAAAGCTGAATTCCTAAAGAAGCCGTAATCACCCATAATTTCACCTCTCTTGTCTATAAAATGCTGTAAAATGCAAAGCTGTATTAATTATAGTTATTGCTTAACTTAAAACAGTGTAGTTAGGTGTGCTCTGAGGTTACTGTGCCCTTGTGCAGTATTATTGGGTAGTTTGGGTGGAGTTTTTATGCTGGTCTTTCTAAACATCCTGTTCTTCTGAAGCCTAAATTTGGGGTCTATAGGCTGTTCTTAAAATAATTTTAAACTGAGATTAATCTTTTGAATATTCATAGAATGGTTTGGGTTGCATGAGACTGTAAAGATCACCTGGTTCCAGCCCCCTATTTTGGACAGGGACACTTTCCTCCTAGACCTGGCTTCTCAGAACTCCATCCAACCTGGCCTTGAACACTCCAGGGGTGGGGCATCCCCAACTTCTTTGGGCAACTGTGCCAGAGCATTGCCAATCCTAACATCTAATCAGTGAAGTCCATTTGCATTTATTCCTTAAAGAATTTAGAACACCAGCATAGTGTCCAGTCTGGTACGTATAACTTAATGTTTTCTCCAGCTGAAAGTGGTGTTTAACAAGCTGTGCTTTTATATACAAACCAGATGCTTCTGTCAGACTTCTCTCATCACCATATTGAAATGGCATGTACCTTGCTGGAAACCTGTGGAAGATTCCTCTTCAGATCACCAGAATCTCATTTAAGAACCAGCGTTCTTTTGGTAAGAGAAAACTTCTTGTCTTATGAGGGAAGTTGTCATGTCCTGACTTAAAGCAATTACTTCTTTTTGAAACTATTCTCGAGAACTCCAGTTGACCAAAAAATCTCTTCATGACTTGAAAGAAAATGTAAAAAGAGAATTCAATTTCTGAAGTGAAAAGCAATTGCTTTTGAAATACCAGTAATTCACAGACAGGGCAGACCCAGAGGATGAGGTTGAAAGAATATTGCAGCTGTACCTGAACATGCCTGAAGTAGTGTTTGAGGGGAAAAATAGTGAATGGAACCAGACATGATTTCAACTGGAAGTGAAGACATTTGTGCAAGAGGTGATTTCTATGCCCTGTATAATGATCTGGTGTTTTAAATGTGAGAGAAAGTTTATGAAGACTCCAAGAGAAGCAGTTTTAGAAACAGAGATTGGAAATTAAAATAAGATTAGAATAGGAATCTGTAAGTCTGGAGAAGTACTCTCAAAGACTTAAAAATAACAAGAACTGAATAAAAAATAACACAAACTAAATAATACATTTTCTGACTTGGGGGACAGTCCTAAAACTCTGTGTCCAAGGCAAGAGACTGAGTCAGGCATGGTTGAAGAAGACCTCCAAAGAAAGATTCACTTTCTCTTAAATCTCTTCTCATGCTCTAGTTAATGGAGAAGCAGTTGCATACTTGGGTATATTGTTGAATAATTTCTTTTCCACAAAATACTGTTTTTTTTCTGAACCTCTTTGAATGTCAGAACATCTGTTGAGGTGGTACAGTCATGGGAGGAAAGAGATGGGCAAATTAACTGCCAGTTCTTTGGCTCTTGCTTTTTGTAGTGGTGTACTTTGTATCTTGAAAGGTTTGAAGCTCAGTTTTCTAAAGGGTTGCCAGTTGATGGGTTGTATTGTGAAATATATTCCTTTCCATTATCAAGTATTTTTCCCTTGAAAACCTCGTTCCATTATCTTTAAAAGACATTTTACTCGTTTCTATCACTTTTTGATAGTTAATAAAAATTTTAGAAGTCAGGAAAAATTAAATACTTATACCAGAGCTGGTTTTTGTAACTGACTGCTTTTAGTGTTATGCACTACAAAAATGCTGACTGTTAGCTGGATTGCTGGAATCTGCTGGATGAATGCTGAACATGGATTAAGTGTGAAGTGCAAGACAAACCACAAACACTGTTTGAATTACTGAGGCTTAAAGCCTCACAAGGTTTTGGATAAGTAGTCTTTTCTTATGCATTGAGGAACCAGGAGAAGGTGGAAGATGGCAAATAAGTTTGGAATATCTATTTTTTAAGATGCAAAATATGCTAAATAGATTTATATTCTGCATCTTCTAATATTCCCCTAAAAATCCTAGAGAGATTAATTTTGACTTAAATAGTTTTATACAAATTGGATCATAGTCTTATGGTACAAGTTAGTGTGAACTGTGGAAAGGATTTCTCCCAAAGCAAGCTGATAACAATCTTGTGGTAGAAATCTAAGCAATTGTAAAGCTGATCTACTTTTATGTGTAGAATTAAGGCCTGTTGATCCTCTAAATAATTATTGGTCCTAATCTTTACTGCTGACGACATATTTTTAATAAGATTCCAAACAGGCTGCGCGTCTCCTATTAAAGACAATGTTGCTTTGTCCTGGTGTGGAAGAAAGTCATAGTTAAGAATGGATTTTAGAAGTAATTAAGGAGAAATTACTTACTGAGAGGTAAAATGTTCCATATTGCAAATTTAGTGGCACTAAGCAACTTATTCTAGAGAAACATCTAGTGATCATATCCTGGTTTTGTGGAACTACTTCATGTTTTGCAAATTATTTAGAGATTCTTCTTTTATTAGGACAGTGTTTATTTATAATAATGGTCTTCTTGGCAAATCTTTCCAATTCAGTGTCCTTTATGTAATTTAAAATACTAATGTAAAAGTAGATTGGCTTTGGGATTGATCAACTCATAAATGAATTATTTGAATTGGATTATTTGAATTGGAGCTTTAAAAGAAGATCAGCTTCATCTTGATCCATGTTTCTGTAACATAATCAAGTTAAAATGTCAAATTCTTGTATTATACTGTTATGGTCTTGCTGAAAGAATATTTGAAATTCTGGTATGAAAAGCTTCCTGATGCATTTTTAATCATTTAACTTAGACAATTGTCTTAAGCCTTAGAGCCACATCGCTTGTATTGATAGATATACAGAACTTAAGCTACACAGTGGCTTCCTTCTTGGCGTGACTGCTTTTACTGGTGGTATTGAAACTGTGGGAGATGTTGTTTGTGCAGGCAGAGGCTGTGGCAAAGTGAATGCAGTTCATGTAGAACTGTGTTAATTCACTTTAACAATAATGTGCTTCCAGGAAATTAAAAATTTCCAGAGAACTGTCGGAACGAGTAGCAGGGCAGAGCAGTGAAGGTGTTAAAGGGAAGAAGGAACTGAACAGTTTCAGTATCTTCCTATAATCTGATGTTTAAATGTCAGTCATACTGAAATGCTTTCCAGAATTGGAATTCCCATGATGCTTAGGTTTTGATTAATTACTTTTTTTTTTCTTTCCCCAATGATCACCAGATTTTCTTTTGAAACGCTTCTGCAATATATGCTACGTGCAGAGAGATTTTATTACTCACCAAGAAGAAAAACCCAAACAGTTTTAATATTTTAACATGGATACTTTAATGTTTGTGGTCTGTTTTTATCAAAGGAAAAACATAAACCTAATCTTCATATGTAATGCTTTACCTGTGTAGTTCTTAATTTTAGCCTAGTAAAACAAGGACCCAAAGTAGCTGATGAGCTTAAAGCACTTTGGACCGCAGATCTTGCTTTTTTCTTCAGAATTGCATCAAGGTTTTGTTAGTATGAACAGTGTAGTGTTATGATTTCTCTTTCCTGCATGTCTGTCTGATGCCTTAGCTGAAAAAGGACTGAAACAGTTTCTTGAAATGCTGAAGATTTTTAATAAGCAGAGGTTAAGATTGATACAATCCACTTAGAACACACACTCAGGACTGCTTGAAACTCAGTAAATTACAGTTATGTTGAAACCTCAGGTAGTGCATATTGTCTCTTCTGGGAAGAAACATTTTAATTATGAACTATTAATTAGAGTATAATATACAACTTTTTAAAACAGGAAAATACACAAATTACGTAGATTTAGGGGTTTAAAATTTTATTTGCAAGCCCTTCTGCCATTTTCTCTGTTCTGCTTCACTTTGACCACTTCATTTTTCAGTTTATAGTATAGCATGATAAATGCCTTTAAGGCAGCAAAGGTATATTTTCTCTTGACCTGTCTAGAAAAGGTGAAACATTTTCTAAGGTAACATTAACATATATGACATGGTAAAGTTTGGGAATTTTCTACTCTAGGTATTTTTTCCCCACATAAAACAATTTCTGTACTCAGTTGTTAAGTGCTGTGTATCTCTTAGGTGCCTGTAGGAAAGTGTGCTGCTACTGAAAGAAATTTCCCATTTGGGATGGAACAGTCTCACAGGGAACAAAAGGAAAGAGCATTTGTGTGGTGGAAAAGGTTAAGAATGAAATGCCTTAGGGTTGGTGTCAGATGGAGACCTTCCTGGTGATGACTAAAATCCAGGGGGAAACTTACATTATTTGTTGGGTTACTATGTTATACAAAGCTACCCTTCCTCATTGAATTAGCAGCTGAAACTCGGGGTTAAGGAGCTGCTTGAGTACACTGACATTTCAGTTGAACTGAAATATCTGCCTTGTAAAAGAAATTTTAAGTTGTTCAGGTTTAATGGAAAGGCCCCCAGCATAAAAAATAGTGCTTTCTCACCAATAATCAAAGGAGGTTTAAACTCTTGGTTGGTTTACTGGCCTGCATGAATGGATATACTAACGTTTGTGTGCAGGGATGAAACAGTACTTATATGCTAATTTTGTTTATCTGTTTGAAGTTGTAAATTACTGTGTAGCCAACCTCTAGCATATAATAAAATTTACACAGGTCCAGTTTCCTGGTGAACCACCATAGAGTGATTTAGAATATATAGGATCACTTACAGGATTACCCGTATATATGTATAATTACATAGATGCACACTAAAAAGTATTTAATAATGAAATTAAGCTCATCCTAACTGTAAAAATCATCAGCTTAGAACTGCTATTTTTGTTCTTGTACAGAATTTTTAGATAAAAGGAATTTTTAAACTCCACAAAATAAACTTTAACTTACATATATAAAATGAAGATGAAGAAAAGAATGTATTAAGGGAGGAAAATCAGGACGATCCTGACAATTAAGCACAGTAATTAGTACTGAGTCTTACTTGTCTGATTTTTCCTGAAACATTACTTTATGTAGATACTGTTTTTCTTGCAGTCAATTCTGCTTGGGTAAACAGCAGTAATGGATCATGGAATAAGGAAAATTCTGTTGTCTAAACCTTTGGAAATTCATATGAAACCGTCAAAAACTCTGTGGAGTTTGCTGATGTAAAAGTAGATTGCCAGTCTTACGATGATTCACTGTGTTTGTGCCAAGACATCAGTATTTCAGCTACTTTAGTTAAATAATGTTTTAAACAGAGTTCCTAGTAGTTTTATGAACCATTTATCTGAACAGTAGCATTAAGATTTTTATTTAAAGCTTAAATACTTTTCCGAAACCTTTTTTACCACAGATGAACCATTATAAAAATAGGGATCAAAAGAAAAATGACCATGGAAAGAGCAACACAGAACCATATATATATATATGTACATTGTCTTTTTTTCTCTTTACCCAAGCTTTTAACTTACTTTTCTGCAACCTTTCATATTTACTGTATCCCAAATGTAACTGTAAAAGCCTTTGGCTTGAAAATGTGGTATGTCAGCATCTCTAACTGGTCATTTGCATTTGTTTCCAGGAACAAATGATGAGGAAAAAACAAGCAATGCATCTTGATGCACGCTATGTTACAATGGTAGAAAATGCCTATTACTACTGTAATCCCCCTCCAGCTGAAAAAACTGTGAAGAAAAAACGTCCTCCTTTGCAGGAATATATCCGTAAGCTTCTTTACAAGGATCTATCCAAGGTCACCACAGAGAAGGTAAATCCTTCCAAAATCTTTAATACATTTTTTTTTACTGAAAGTGCATAGCAGTAACTTAGGAAAAGGTTTGGGGAGGGCTATGGTTTTTTCAGTTGCAAGGAAGAGGGATAATTTTTTGTATTCATGAATCAAGTGGTTTAATTTCTTTAATTGGAACATGTAGAAGCTCCAGTTGAGGACCTGTGTTCTCAACAGCATCAAATGCTAAGCAAAGGGAGAGTGAGATGAGAATCGTTGTGTTCTGTACATTGTGTTGGGAGAGTAAGGCACAAAAGCCTTCAGTTAAATACAGACTGTAAGAACAAGGACATTATGGAGCAGCCTTGGACAGCTTGCTCAGTAGCTCAAGGACAGCAGTTGGGTTAGGTACATAAAGTTTTCCATTGTCAGGTCTGGAGGATGGCTGGAAGTGAGAATTGGGTTGTTTGCAGGTGCTTACAGGGATTTCATCCCAACCAGGAGAGAGGGGGGATGACAGGGAGCATCTTGATATTTTACCTGCTAAGATGTGAAGCTTGTCTTAAAATTTGGTTTAGGTCCTGAGACAGATGCGCAAGCTGCCTTGGCAGGATGCAGAAGTTAAGGACTATGTTATATGCTGTATGATCAACATCTGGAATGTGAAATATAATAGTATTCACTGTGTAGCCAACCTCTTAGCAGGGTTGGTCCTTTACCAGGAAGATGTCGGAATTCATGTTGTGGATGGAGTGCTAGAGGATATTCGACTAGGAATGGAGGTAAACAATCAGTATTCTTGCTAAGAATACTCATCTACTTATGTTGAAAGGAAAACTAAAATAACTGTGCTTAAGGAAAGGAATCCTTGGAGTCTCTTCTTTTTATTTTTTTGTGATGATTTTTCTACCTCAGTTATTTGCTTTGTATAAGTATATTTAAATTAACAGAATAACTGTACCAAAAAACCCAACAAAACCAAACTAACAACATTACTTAAGATAATTGTTTTGCCTCCCTTATCATAGTAAGGCCATAAATTTATTCTTTGACAGTTGTAGGCAGATTTACACAACTTCAAGTAACTTTGGAGACCAGTCCATATTTTAAAAGCTGTTATAATTACAAGAATTCTCTGGGTGATGAGAAGTCATCATAGATTTAAGATGGAGTGTATGCTAAATGCATTGGAACTTAAATGCTAGCTGACCAGCTTTCATAACTACTTTTTAATCTTTACTTTCATGTGATGTATGTAGCCATAAATAACCATTCTGTCAAGTTTTTATACACTTTTTTCCTTTGTAAAAGGTTGGTTGGGTTTAGGTTTTTTAATGTTCTGTTGTGTCTGCATGATAAGAGTGAATTTTCCTGTTCTTTTTTGATAAAGGTTAATCAACCAAAGTTCAACCAACGGCGGATCAGCAGTGCCAAGTTTTTGGGGGAGCTTTACAATTATCGAATGGTGGAGTCAGCTGTAATATTTAGAACTCTGTATTCCTTCACTTCCTTTGGTGTGAACCCTGATGGTAGTCCTAGTCCACTGGACCCTCCAGAACATCTTTTCAGAATCAGACTCGTCTGTACTATCCTCGATACCTGTGGGCAATATTTTGACAGAGGATCCAGCAAGCGAAAACTTGATTGCTTCCTTGTATATTTTCAGGTATTCTAAATTTTTTGCAGATCTGTAAAGTTCTTTAACAAGCAAATATAAGTCAGTCTGGTATGTATTTATTTCATTGTTCTCTAGCACTGTCATTTGTAGAATCTTGTCTGTCTGGTAGCAGTTTTAGTTTCAAGTGATATGTTGAGTTATGCCAAAATGCTCAGGAGGTGCTCAGTGCTCACACTGGGGTTTGCTGAACTTGAAGAAGAGAAGATTATTTAGGCTGCTGTCCTAGTGGTTTTGGTAGAGGAAGAGGAGTCAGATACTTCTCAGGCATGCATAGTGAAAGGATGAGAGGTAATGGGCACAAGTTGCAGCAAAGAAAGTTCTGACTCAATAAATGTAATGACGTGGGGAAAAGATTTCATGATGAGCGTTTAAACACTGAAATGAGGATTCTAGACCGTGGAATTAGTGCTAAAACTTGCTGGATTTAATTTCTGTTTCTTTCTGCTTTTCTCTATAATTTATACTAAAACAAGGGTATTAAAAAATTAAAATTAAGGTGATAACTTATTTCAAACCTTAAGGATACAAATCACTCATCTGCATGCAAGGTGTAAAATGATGTTTGAAGTATAGAATCTCAGAACGGTTTGGGTTGGAAGGCACTTAAAGGATCACCTTATTCAACCTCCCTGCCATGGGCTGGGACGCCTCCCTCTAGACCAGGCTGCTCACAGTATGATATGGTCTGATTTTTAAATTCAAAAATAAATGTTTTGGGAAAGACATCATTATATTTCTGTTACACCTAATAATTTCAGCAAGCCTTGGTCTTGAGCATGTAATCTTTTAAGTAAGATATTGTTACTCATACTTAATTTTCAGATGCAATTTTTGCAGCACCTTAGTTCTCAAGTTCTACTGTTAGGTTCACTTAAAATCAGCATTTATTTTTTAAAATGTCACTGTAAGAGGTATATGTGAATTTGTTGTAAAGCAAACTGGATAAGGCGCTTGAATCTCGCTGCAGTCAAAGATTTTTTTTTTAATATGTTTCCCCCCCCATTTCCCTATAATATGCCTTTGGGGAAATGCATTTTCTTGAAAATATTTAGGAGAAAGAATCAAAAAGCTGGCTGGTGAAGTGGTCATCTCTTGTAGAAAGAGATGCCCTGAGAAGGCACTTTCTTGTCATGGCTTTTTAGTTGAGTCTTCATATTTATAACAGTAGTTATTATTCTTGATGTTTGTGATATCCAGTGTTATCAAACAAGTTTAGTGATATCAAAATATCTAATACTTGTATTAAATAGGAGAGTAGTGACATGAAAGCTTTTGCATTTTTTACTGTACAAACATGGCATTTTAAACTTCATAACTTTAATGTTTATAAACATCAGTGTGCATATAATTGATTTCAATATTTGGTATTCTAGCGCTATGTGTGGTGGAAAAAAAGTCTGGATGTTTGGACAAAAGACCACCCTTTTCCTATAGACATAGACTATATGATCAGTGATACACTGGAACTGCTGAGACCAAAGATAAAGCTCTGCAATTCTCTGGAAGAAGCTGTCAGACAGGTGCAAGACTTGGAACGGGAATTCTTAATAAAATTGGGTAAGAAAACGTGCAAGGGAAGTTAGGTGTTTTTTACAATTCCTGTAGTTCTTAAAATTGTCTCTTTATGATGGTAAGTTAACTATTGTTATGATCATTTATTCTCATAATAGAAATGTTTTTGTTATTTGTTGCATGCTTCTTTCTAATCATCTTAGATACCGTATAGAATCTCCATAACTCTAAAGTAATTGATGTTGTAAAAAATAGTCAGTATGAATACTCCTAATGTAATAATATTTGAACAGCAGAAGTGTGTGTGTGTGTGTATTAATTTATGGAGTAACATGGTGCAAGTGATGAAGAAGAAAATAATTAATTTAATCAGAAAAATGTAGGAATCACACTAATTTCAGAAGAAAACAGTTGGGCTGGCAGCATAGCTCAGTTGAAAATACACTTATTGGTGAGTATCTAAAACTGTTGTCATATTAACCTTTAAACCTCTTGTACATATCTGTTCTTAGACAACAGATACTACTGTGCTCATTGCTTGTTAAATGGATTTGTTTTCTAATCTGCCAATTTTATTTGAAAACATTGTTCATTAAAAGATTTTATATGTAAATTTTAATTACAGCACTTCACCTACTTGGACACACTCAATTTTTAAGAGTAATCCTTTAATTCATTGGGATGAAAATGTCTAACAGCCACATGAAAGGTTGCAACTTCTGTTTTAGGAGGAACTTTTTTTTTAATATGCCTTTTATTTAATTGATATGCCTTGAAATTCCTTGTGTAGTAACTGAAAAGCAGATGAGAATTCCCCTATGGTGTGATCTAAACTCATGGTTTTCATGCTCTCAAAATGATAACCAAGAAGCAAGTTGAGTTATATAAACTATAATACTCTTTTGAAAGGTACTCAGCATTTCTGTCCTCCAAACAACAGGAGCTTCACAAAACTTTACACTAATGGCTGACCCTAAGTGCAGCTGGTCTAACATCAAAAAAGGAATGACAATCTGAATAGTGACTGTGTTGACTCCTCAGTAAATTCCTAGAAAAACTACTGGTCTAGAAGTCTGACGTCAGCAATCCCCTGGAGGATTAAGTGGCTTTGTAAATTAAGAAAAGAAAAGAAAAAAAGAATGTATAAGAACAATAGTGTATGCTGGAAGTTCGGGGGTTTGCATTGGATGACTTAAATATTGCAATAGTCATTTTCTAAAAACAGATCTTCATTTTTTTCCTGAATTAGAACCATGCTCAATTCTTAAAAACACTCTGATTGAAATCTGTATCTAAGACTAAACTGGACACTGAATCACTGGGAAAAGCTAAAACAAATTTTTCATTTCTGTGGAAATGGTACAGATAATGGTATTAGATTGAAGGATGCCTTACTGAAAGAAAGGAGATCTTTATGTTTGATATTTTGCACACAGATTAATCTAAAACATTTTGAGGTATGGAAGGCAAGCAGGTCAGCAAGAGAAACTACAAGATGAGCTAAACACACAGTGTAAGAATTGTCAGACCTGCCTGCTAGGAGGATGAGCACACCAGTAGTACTTGTGGAAGAGACTCTGCTTTCCCAGAGATTTCATATTGGCACCTGCATCCTCATAGGTTTCAAGTACAGCCTCAGAACATTAGGAGAGATTCATAAAGGTCTATTACAGGCTGAGAAAATTGTTGTTTCAGAACTGTTAATTGACAGTAGAGGGAAGTACTGCAGCAAAGACTACAGGGGCTTTGTGTCTCTGGGTTCTGCTGGGTTTGTGCAGTCTCTGTAGTTTGGTACTCAGATTATCATAGACAGATAAATTATAAAAGAAAGGCCTCATAAAACCAGGCCTGCTCTGCTAAATTAAAGCTAGCCTGTCACTTCTTCTAAGAGCAGTTTGCAAGTTCCCATGTGAAACAGTATTGGTATGAAAGGTTTGTTAACACAACAGCCTATTCCTGGGTGCAAAACAAGTGCACTTATGTAAAGAATGAGGTTTGTCCCATGAAAACCCACAGAAGAAAAATGTCAACACTTTGACCTTAGCCCATACACACAAAATCACCTTCTGATCAATAAATGAAGCAGTAAGAAAACTGATAGCAAATTGGGGTCAAAATGAGGTCTGTAAAAACTGTATGAAAATGATTATGTGAATAAAGAATTGGCTTTGCCCACATGAAGGAAATGAATTTATTACAACACTGTAATAAATCACACATTATTTATTACAGCACTCAGATTTTGTTGCATGTTTCAGTAGGGTCTGCATTTAGTTTGAGAATGTTTTGAGGCAGTTTGCACAGCTTATTCTGTTCTCTGGGAGATTTTAAACATTCTCTCTAATGTTTTCCTCCTTTTCTGACAGGACATTATTATCCTTTATGTCTAAGTTAACTATATAGGAAATGTTTCATTCAGAAGTCAAATATTATGACCAATGGGAAGTTTTAATGCTCAGTAACAATGGACTTTTGAAGTGATCTTCCACATATAACTTGAGTAATTATATGTTTTCTAATGTTCTAAATCTTTCTCCTTTTCCATATTTCAGGAATTGTGAATGACAAAGATTCCAAGGAGTCCATTACAGAAGGAGAAAATCTGGAAGAGGATGAAGAAGAGGAGGAAGGTGGAGCAGAGACAGAGGAACAATCTGGAAATGAAAGTGAAGTAAATGAGCCAGAAGAAGAGGTGAACTTAATAATTTCCCTTGTTTCATGTAAAAGAAATGATTTTGATTGCTTGTTACTTTTTGAAGCCCTTCTAAGTCAGAGTTAGCAGGTGAAATCTGGGTGTGCACAGCCCCAGTCAGTACTGGGAGGATATACCTATCCTAGTTGCGTGTATGTGGAAAACTGAGTATCTGAAGCTTAGTCCTTATTTTGGCAGAAACTTGAACGTGACAGCTTTGCTCAGGGTATGTGCTGCTTCTCAACAAGAAAATACCTTCAGTTTTTGGCATGAAAAAATCTCACTTTCAGATGACTTTTGTTATCTGTTGTAGAAGCAAATGTATTGACTAAATGTCAAAGCAGTCATTAGGAAAAAAATAACAGGTGTTCATGGTATGCCTATGCAATATGAATAAATAAAAGATTTATGGAGCATAAAAATCTTCCTTGTTTACTGTGCTCATAATATTTTCAATCAAAAGTGGTGGAGCCAATTAAAAAAACCACAACTACGTGGAAATTCTGACTTGTCACTATGACACAGCAAAGTTAACATGATAATGGTATTGTTACAAGAAAATGAGTTCATCAAGAAAATAGAGAACAGTTTTTCTCCATATGCCTTGGGCTAGTTGATTTACTAATAAACTTTCTTTCAATAGATGTTTCTCAGCATTAAAGGTCCTAAAGTTTGGCTGGGTTTGTGCCTTCACCCATAAATTAGTATCAATAGAATCAGAAACAGTTGCAGGGTGGGGAAGGCATTTCTGGAGATTTTTGTATTTCCCTTCTTTGAACTTCATGAGTTCTCGCCAATCCATTCCTCCAGTTTCTGGAGTTTCTCTGAGTGGCAGCATGTATTGGCCACTACTCCCAGTTTTCTGCTGTACATTTGTGAAATTACTAATAGAGCTGAGTGAGTTCAGACTGAAACATTAAATAAAAACCGAACCAAACAAATTTGCAAAGACTTAACTAAGCAACATGAAGAGTTTAGGAAAATGTTTGAGAAGCCAGATGTTCTTGTTTTAAAATAGTCAGCAGTTAAAATTGAATATTTCAGGAGGGCTCTGACAATGAGGAAGAAGAGGGTGAAGAAGAGGAGGAAGAAAACACCGATTATCTTACAGACTCCAATAAGGAAAATGAAACCGATGAGGAGAATACAGTATGTATTGAGACGGAGATAAGTGAATTGAGTTTGCATCTTTGGTTTTCTTTACTCAGTGGTTTTTGTCATTGCTGTTCCTAACATACCTGGGAAAATACAGCAAGGACACTTCCTGTTATTCTTTCAAATACATTTTATAGCTTATGTTCATGTTTGTGAACTTTGGTTATTATTTCCTTTTGAAAATTTTTATGCTGTCAAATTTACTGCAACAAGTTTTCACAAGACTGTGAGCTTTCACAGGTAGCTACACTGGAAAATACTGTGTAGATGATGGTTTTGCAATGCCAGCAATAATAGCAAACTGACAGGATAGAACAAGGTAAACTGATTATGCTCCACTAGATCTCAAAACAGAAAAAGAGACAAGCCAAAAAGTGAGAAATTCCTGCAATACAAATATGGGATTGACAGATTATTACGTTTGCAGCTAAAGAACCCATCTGGTTGAGCCTGAATTGCAGTTACATAGTAAGGAAATAATGAACATTATAGAACAATGTGTTGGGGTGCTGACTTCTGACATTTTTGTTATCATGTTCTGCTTTCCAAATAATTGAAGGGTAGTTTTGGTCTTGAAAATACCATCTAACTTTATGGGCTTAATGAAAAATTTTATTAAAATAAGTGTGTTAAGGATAGAGACTTTTTTTTTGTTATTGCCATGTCTTGAATGTGTCCATGCACCTGCACGCACATACATGTGAGTCTGTCAGAATGAGTGACCATAAATGGGGAAATATGCCTTCCAAGAAAATAATCAAGGCTGAAAACTTCTTTCTTGAACAATTCGGTTCTATAAACCTTTTGATTGTGTATGATATAGAAGCAATAAGGATATTTTCCACTTATTTTCAGACTGACTATTCATATTTCTGAAACTAATGTAATGGACAATTTTTTCCCATTGCAACAGGAAGTAATGATTAAAGGAGGAGGACTGAAACATGTCCCTTGTGCAGAGGATGAGGACTTCATTCAGGCTTTGGATAAAATGATGCTGGAAAATCTTCAGGTATAAATAGTTATTTTCTTAATTTAATGTACAGCTAACTGTAGTTGATTTTTTTCTTAAAGTAAATTAGTGATTAATGCTTAGGTTACCATACTAAAGGAGCAAAGATTTTTTTTTTCTTTGTTTTGGACTGTTCTCTGCAGTTGACTTGTTTGGCTTTTAGTGAAATAGCTGTTAATTGTATTGCCCAGTGAATACATGACATACTGACATATATTTCACAGAATGAGTAATGAATGCAGCAGATACTGTGCAACACTTCTGACTTTATCTTAGGTTTGAATAGGCTTAAAATTAATTTAAATTTAATAAGCTTTTAGTACTTTGTTTTCTTAGTCACATCTGGTAAATATTTCAGTACTGAGTATAGCAAGCCCTGTATAATAAATATATTAATCAGATGTACAAAAAAAATCTTGAATTAAGAATGTACATTCTACATTGTGGCCCATCAGATCTCTAGATTCTTTCCCTAAGAGATTGCCCTGTAACTTTCTTCTTCACAAGTAAGGAAAACAAAAGGAAAATACAGTAAGCCTAATAAATGCATTTCTATATTACTTCATTTTCCTGGAAGGTTAAACCTTTTCTCAGTTGTGAAAATCTGAATGTTGCCAACCTGACTGACTGTGTCAGCATCTGATCACTTAGAGAGTTCACTTTTTTTTCATAGCAACGGAGTGGTGAATCTGTTAAAGTGCATCAGTTGGATGTTGCTATTCCTCTGCATCTCAAAAGTCAGCTGAAAAAGGGCCCCCCCCTTGGAGGTGGGGAGGGAGAGTCAGAGTCTGGGGACACGATGCCATTTGTCATGTTAACACGAAAAGGCAACAAACAGCAGGTAAGAGTTTATGTAAGTTATGGATACCATTTAAATAAAAAAGGCCTTTCATGTCAAAAGAAGTAACACGGATTTTTTTATTTCTTCTTTCATTTCTCAAAATCAGATAGAGATAACTTCATTTTGACACATGGAAAATACCATATATAATTTCTTGGAATTCTCGATTGTTAATAGAAATTATGTAGAAAAATTCTATGGTCAGATTATACCATTGCTATTTACATTTGGTTATTCTACCAGTAGGTCAGTGGTATGTCTTGCATGCATTTTAGATATAGTTGTGGAAAATTAAGAGATGTGGTTGGTGGACTGCCACTGAACATTGAAAGGAGTAGGAAGAAAAAGGAATATTCCAGAATCTTTAAGATTCTACAGCTTTTCCTGAAAACACTTTCAGCTTCAAATCAAGATATATGGTCATTGCTAAATTCTATTTCCTAAGTAACTGCCACTTGGCTGAATTTATTCAAATTGCAAAATGGAAAAAAGGCATTATCCCTGAAGACAGTGTTAGGGGACTATTCCAGAATACATGGAGTGAATCTCTTGGAGAAACTTAAATGGAAATCAGGTTGATAAAACAAGCTAACTCCTTGCTTCATGCAGCTAAGCTGTATGTTAGTCTTGGCTCTTTTCTACAGTGTATGTTTGAGTTTTCCTAGCTCAGCAAATGCACAGTACACAAATCTCTACCTAACACATTCCACATGTATTTCTTGTCATGGTTTAGGGCTTGTAAAGAAACCTTTTCATTTTGGTTATATAATTTGATGAAAAGAAATTACTCTGAGTTGATATGGAAAGCATACCCAAGGAATTGTTTCATGCCATGTATCTGAGCCTTTCAAGTGTTTAGATCAATGTCATTACTTGGTTTTAACATTTTTTACGTAAATTGTGAGAGTAGTGTAGCTGTTGGGGTGTACAAACATGAAGCAGGCTCCTTCTCTTCCTTCATATGAAACACATTTCAGAAATCCATGTAGGAAGTGGTTATTCTGTTTTCCTGGAACTTGAATGTGGTATACAAAGTTCTACAAAAGCTCTGAGTGGGAGATTCTTAACTGTGGTCATTGGTCTGAGAAGAGGTTTAAGAGAACTCGAACTTGATTTTTTAAAAAATGTTGTTTAGCTTTTTCAGGATAATTTACTAGGAGTATCTGTAGTTACAAGGAATTTTGAGATCTTCATATTCCATGTAAAAGGGAAAATATTGCAGAAATGTGACTTTGAAAGAAAGCAGAACTTGTTCAGGAGTTTTCCCTGCTCCTCCCCCAATATTTGGTTTTGGGAGTAGGCTCTTCCTGCCAAAACTCCTCTCAGTGTTTCTAGAAATGTAGAAAACAGTTGCTTTATAGACTACACTTCAGCTCTTGAATTAATGAAAGGCTTCTTTGTCCACAGTTCTGTATTCAGAAAAAAAATGTGTTTTAGTACAGCGTTTTAATAGAAAAATAAGCAGGAAAGAAGAGGTGGAGTTGAAAAGAAAATAATTATTCCTTCTTATGGTGCTTTATTTTAAATCTGCATGAGCAGAATGTGCAATGAGTTCTGAAGTGATGGATGCATAGTTCACTGTTAAGTTATAGCTGTAAACTTTCAGCTTTTAAAAACAGTCAAAAGAAGTTTGTAGCAACCTGGGAAGCTGTAAGTAACTTCATCTGCACAGTCACCAGAGTGATAAATGACATCAGCCTACTTGCTTGCTCTGTTAGTAATGATTTCAGTCTTTGTGTTCTTTGTCAGTGGTGCTCCTGAAAAAAGAAATGTTAGAAAAATGGATTGTACTGTGCTTCTTTCCCAAGGATAGCATTTGGTAGTGGAGGTCCAGTTGCCAAATACTGTTCACATGTCAGTGTCCACCCACATTTTAGTGGAGCATTGACAAATTGTTTTTTTGGAGTAATACAAGAGCAACTAACTGGTGGTTACCAGCTGCATATATCCAAATTGATGGTCATTGGAGGCTGGTAGTGACAAGGACACCATATTTTATCCTCAAAACTTAGGAAACTAGTAGCAGTAGAACCTAACATGGTTATTTGAAATTAAGATGATGGCATTGTGATTTATCCCTAAGTCATGAGAGAGTAAAGGGAAATAATGTTGGCATCATAACGGATCAGAGTTGAGCTGTATCTAACACCATTTGGTG
Source organism: Toxostoma redivivum (assembly GCA_013397375.1). Classification (NCBI taxonomy): domain Eukaryota; kingdom Metazoa; phylum Chordata; class Aves; order Passeriformes; family Mimidae; genus Toxostoma; species Toxostoma redivivum. The sequence goes on along the minus strand of VXBI01000146.1, from coordinate 287,345 downwards.
TTTCTGCACCAAAAAGTTGTATGCCAGGTAGGTATAAACTAAAATGAGATATAGACAGTAAAAAGAAAGTCAAGAAATTTGGTTACTACCTAAGACTAAAGATTTCCTTCCCTTTGAAAGATTTTTAGCAAGATTCCAGAAAAGAATGATAATATCCATGGAATGGTCAAATCTCTCCCTGAATGTGAATTTTTTTATCTCATTTATATCTTCATGCCTTCATCTCGTGGCATTTTTATAAACTCTCTAGTCTAGTCTTCTGAATAATGATTTTTGATCTTCCCTCAGTTTGATATCTTTAAAGTGAAATCCTCCATCCTGCCCCCATCTCACAGATTTGATAAGAGGTTTTTGATACACCTCTTCACTATTTGCAAATCGGAAATGTTTCAGTTGCTCACTAATCATCATATCCTGTAGTAATTGGCATCAATGACTTGATTTCAGGTGGCAGCTGATTGCCTTGAGATAGTGACTCAGTGGTGTTTTGTTAATTGCCAGGCTGTTGTTTTTTCTGTATCTGTATTTCTCATTTACACCCTTCTATAGTTCAGTTTTCTTTTTCTACTTTAAGAATCATGTCTGAAAACACTACTCCCATTTAATAAATGCCTAGAACAGAGAAAATATAAATTAAAAATGCATATTAAAATGGATGAGGAGCTTAATGGTAAAACGGAGGAATGATTTTTATCATTAAATGCTGCTAATGGATTAGTTATTTTTGTAGTTTATGTAAAGTTCATTTGATGATATCTGGGAACCTGCACAGCCTGCTCAGCAATAAGTAAAGAGAGCTTACTTTGCTCTTGGAATTTCAACTTTCATTTATTTTCTTCCCTGCACACCATAATAACAAGCTCAAATTTATATTCAATATAATATGCTATTACCCTCACCTCCCCAAAAAATCTCATCTAAATGTATCTTGTAGTTGGTAGGGTTTAGGGATTTACTGTACCCAAGTTTTTCTCGGGTCTTTGCAAGAATCTGTCTTAGCTGTTTCAAACACAGTTTATTTTCAAGTGCTTCATCTGAGTCTTCTCACATTCACTCATCAGTCTACTGCTAGTGGGGCATTGCATTGAGATACCTTGAGACTGTTTAGTGATTATTGCATTAAATACTAACCACAGGTGGTGAGGATTTTCTTTTACTCTAAAGCTTCACAGCAGGGGTTTTGATAATTTATCTCTCTCTGCAGCTTTTGACAGTGTAACAGAAAAGAACAGTTAGGAATTAACTTCTGTTTCTTTGGAAGTAGATCTCCCATGATGAGTAACAAGGACTAGGACTCAGATTAATCTGTTTGTGGAATATTGAGAGTGATTATCCTTAAATGCATTACCCAGAAATACTTACTTCTAATGGACATGGAGTTGAAGGAGGAAGTGAGATTTTTCTAAATGTTTGCAAACTTTAGCATTAGGGATTTTCTGAGAACTGTTGTTTCAGTTGTGGATAAGATTAAGAATTATTTCTCTGTTCTGGAACAATAGTAAAAAATAGATATGTAGAAGTAACAGATTGGATTTTCTGAATCTGGGGCAAAAGAAATCATCTTCCCTACACTTTCCCGAAAATATCTGCTGGATTTCCAGAGAGAGAGTATTTCTGTGGGAATGCAAGCTTACCTGGTGTGCCTTATGGCAAATCAGATAATGGGTGTGTAAATCAGAATGTGTGGTGGGCACATGTGAGTATGGGGGGAGGAGGAAAAGATCAATCTGACACCATGGTTATCTCTAGATTAAGAAGAAGCACTGAGGAGCCAGAATTATTTTTAAAAAGAAAAGTACTGCCGAAGAATTCCAGAGAATGTCTGAAATGCTTGAAATGTTTTTCCTCTGTTATCACAAGGGATAGTAGTAGAAATTCTGCTCAGGGGGCTTAATCTCTTTGGAAGGGAGAGACCTGAAGAGGGAGATGCAGCTTTTTGAGCCAGCTGTGGTGCTTTTATCTCAAGACCAGGGCAACTCCCTGTGGGCAAATCACCTGTTATGAAAATAAGAAATAAAGCATATGGCTATGCCTTCCTAGGGAAAGACAGTCAGTTTTGTTCACATGAATATTGTGTGTAATAAGTTTTGGACTCAGCCTGTTTTTTGTCTTCTCTGTGTCTTTAGCAGGTCTTGCATTTTCTCATGCTGCTTTATGTGAAATAGAGGTTCAAAACAAGCCAATAACACACTTCACAGTAGAAACTTCTGTAGGAAGTACCCCATTGAAATAACCTAGGAATAACTGTAGCATTTCTGTATTTTCGATTGTTTTGTAATTGGTTGGGTTTTTTGCTCTGATGAGCACTTAAAAGCTTGTTTTCATTTGCAGTTTAAGATCCTAAATGTGCCGATGTCTTCCCAACTTGCTGCAAACCATTGGAACCAACAGCAAGCAGAACAGGAGGAGAGAATGAGGATGAAAAAGCTCACTTTGGATATCAATGAACGACAGGAACAAGAGGACTATCAGGGTAAGAAATTCAACTATTTAGTTTTTATTTTCAGGGGAGCCTTTCTGGATCTGCAGAAAGCATTACTTGTGATGATTAACAGCTTAAGTTCTAAATACTGATTTGCAGTACTTATGGGAAACCTGTGTTTTATTTTTAGTCATTCATTGTTTCCTCCCTAGTCTATATACTTGAAGTTTTTGTAGCTGTTCCATGAAAAGGAATTTTCAGGTGGTCTCAAATTTCAGCATTTCCATTTATTTTGGGAGAGGAAGAACTGAGATTGTTCTTTTAAAATTAAGGTAGTACAAAATCAGTGTGATGTTTACTGCAAGACAGTTAAGTTGGATACAAGATGAATTCTGTGCAATTTAAGCTCTGCTTTTAAGCTATTAATAGGTGTTTTAGATATTAATAATATTTAGACTCCTTAGTCTTACTGAGACTTACAAGTCCTGAGATAACCTTCACCAGAGAAATACAAAATGTTACCTCAGTTTCATACTGCAAAGGTTCTAGGAGTCCTCAAATCTGGAGCCATAAGCATATTAACACAATTAGGGTTTCATCCAGATTACATGATTAATTGGTTTTTTGAAGACATGCGAGTCAGCCGTTTTGGAACCTGGACAGATTGAAGCAAACAGTTAATACAGCAGATCATACAGTCCCTAAACAGGTGCACTTAATGTGTTTAGTTGTTGGATGGTTTGTTTTGGGTTGTGGTTTTTTTCAGATTCAACTTCTCTTGGCTTACTCAGGTAGTAAACAAAGCCCAGCCAATAAAACTGATATCTTATGTTACTGTTTCCATTTAACATCTCCAAAGTTTTTGCTCTGCTTTTCTTTTTGAAAGATGTTGTAGTCTTGTGGTAATCATGGTGTAAGTAGTTAATTAGCAGGAAATCTCATTTAAGGTATCTAGTGAAAGGTCATTGTTCATCGAGAAGTGGGAAATTAAAACAGTTCTGATTTTAAAACACTATGGAATCCAGTACTTCTTGCAGAACTTTGATAGTACCAGAACTAAATTTGTAATTGTACAAAGGAGTATCTTCCAAAGTGAGTGTCTGCAGAGCTCTGAAGTGGTAACAGAATATATTCCTAGTGTTAAACATGGAATTAGCTCAGAAACTTTCTGAGACACTCTGCTCTTATAAAGCCCACTTGTGAGAAAGGAAGAGAGAGGCTCCAGAATTAGACATTTCAGTGCTTCTCTCAGACTTTTTGTAGGTTTTTCCTCATTAGATACTTCTGATATTTCTAATGGTCAAGGCATTTGGGTTTTATACCCTGTTGTATGACTTGGTTGATATCTAAAATGAACCTGTTTAATCTAGGATTTTATTGTGAGCAATTGTACTTTTTATCCAAAAAAGGATCATATTGATTTATTTCTGTTGGACAAAATCAGACAACTGATATGAATTGATAACTGGAAATTGGCTTTTTAAATTTTCTCATAGATTTTTATTTAGTTCCTCTGTATAAAACAATACAGGAAGGAAGTCAACACAAAAGATAAAGGTTTTTCCATAATTGACATCCCTTTTTAAAACTGCTCTTGATACATCTTATTAACTTGGGTAATATACAGAGTAAAACCAAACTAAGAAGGACCTTTTAATCAGGCTAAATTAAAGAGGCCAAATTACATTTGCCTTTGGAACAATTTTTTATTTAGATTTTGTGCAGTTGATTGTTACTTTTGAAAAGTCATCCTGTCTGTGACAAGTTGGTACCTACCCATTGAATGAAAGTGCTGGGTTTAAATTTCTGTTTCAAGCTTTGAAGTATCAAGAGAGGAGGAATTTTCAATTTCTGGAAGAATGCCTCAGGGTTGTCCAAACGTTTTCACATGTACTTGTTGTTCTTTTCATCTGCACAGGGTAGCTAATAGATGGAAATTCACCAGTGTACTTCAAAGTAGTATCAGATAAAGATTTAAAGGTCCAGGAAAACCTAGTATATTACAAACGATTTTTAATTTAAAGAACTATTTGGAACTTGGGTGGTTCTCTAGTTTAGACTGGTACTTTCCTGTGCAGATTATTTCTTTTTTTCATTAAAAAAGCAAGGAGGTTTGGTGATGTGCCTTCAACCTAGAAATCACATTGTGCTCCCCTGCCATCTCTGCCTTCTGTTACCTTCTCCAATACCAAACTTCCCAGTCCCATATTTCCTTTCACCTGCTGTGTGGAAAACAGAAGAGGCAGATGTGCACGTACTTGTTCATTCACTGCTGGCTGCTCACACCTGGCTGGCAGGGTACCCTAATCTGATTTTCCTCCTGAGTCTCCTCATTGCCCCCAGAGCTCTCTCCTGGCACACAGGAACGACACTGGTTGTTGGGAATGCTGATGTTTCATGATTTTTACAAACATGGGCTGTCGGTGTGTTCAGTGACTGCCTTTGCCACTGCTGAATGAATGTACAGAACACGAATACAAAGGTCACTGAGTGTTGACACAGATATTGAATATTAAATCAGTCACAGTTTCCCAGTTTCTCCAAGACTGGGTGGATAACTTTACTGAACGTTTCACCTGCACTTTGTAAATGGTGAGGGAACCTCATTAGTCTCTAGTTTGGCCTCACTGAGAGCAGTGTGTGTGCAGCAGGTGATGGGTGTGTGTCTCCAATGAGATTACCAGAGATTGGAGAACCAGACAGAGCAGACTTTCAAACATAATCTGTTTAACAGCTTATTCCACTTTTCCCCTTCATTTATCCCATCTGTCTGTTTGCTGAGTAATGTAGATCCCTGCTCAGGTGGACTCTAAGAATACTTTCCATTAGATGTATTAACAGATTGGCAGAGGTTACCTCCTGTGATGTGTCTGCAATTGTATTGACTACTTAATAAGCATTGACTTAGCCTGGTAAAGAAACATTTTTTTTATCATTAAAAAAATGAAATTAAGTTTTATAAATTAAGTTTTACCAAATGTCAAAATACAATGCTATCTTAGTTTAAGTTGCCCAAAAGTTGGCTATCCAGGGATAAACTGGGTAGTGTGGGCTGCTTTCTGCACCCAAACTATTCCCACTGATGATAAAGTGAAAAACTTCATCCGTGGAACAGCTGGTGCAATGTAGGTCAGCTGAGTCACCTTCTTCAGGTGCCTGACTTCCCTGGAAAATGATCCAATTATCCCAAGCTTAGACTTAAATACCTGACTGGTAATGCCTAATTTTAGGACAGGTTTCTTGCTGAGTCTTTTAATTGGTAGGAGCCTTCTCCAGTTGTTACTATTCTGGGGAGGTTTAATGTTGAGGCCGCTCACGCTGCTGTGAGTCTTTGTTCTCGATCATTGATGAAGAAAGTGGTGGCTGATGTGTTTAGAAAGAAAAGGTCGCAGGCCTTCTCTTGAACATCTGTGATGAAAACGATTGCTGGCAGTTCCTTCTGCAGGAACATCTGGGAATGCAGGTTTATAATGTGGGGTAGCTTGATTTATCAAAGCTGTGGATGCAATTTATAACTTTCTGTAATTAACTTCTGTGGAATAACTTGAGTGTTAACTCTACAGCAAAATGTAAGTGTAAATGGCAGTGAAATGTGCATGTGTAAATTCCTGTGTAAAATGATGCATAGAAAATGTATTTAACTTTCTTCTATTTACTTTTCTTCTGCCTGAAATCTCAGAAATGTTGCAGTCTCTGGCACAGCGTCCAGCTCCAGCAAATACTAATCGTGAGCGGCGGCCTCGTTACCAGCATCCGAAGGGAGCACCTAATGCAGATCTAATCTTTAAAACCGGTGGGAGGTAGGACAATCTTCCTTTAAATGTGGTAATTCTGGTCCTAGGCAAGTAATTACCTTCATAATTGAAACAGATAACGATCTCTGTAGTGAGTGTTTGGGCAGTCGTTTCCATTCTAAAGCATTCTCTTAAAATGCCAAGCAGTGTTTTGTGCTTCTAATTCAGTGTCTGTACCTCCGTGGCAGTTTGCAAGCCAAACGATTATTTTTCAGTTGTGAAATAGCTGCTAGAATCTGAGCCTCTTTTTGTAGGGGAAAAGATACAAGTCTGCTTTCTCCATGAGAGGAGGAGAGGATTTTTTTTTTTTTTCAGTATCTACAGAAATTCTCATTATGTTCTTTCTGTGAGGTGTATTTGACAGCTATTCTTCTGTATTTGATGCCCTGAATAGAAAATAAATATAGTAAAGGTGGGAAGACAGAGGAGAACTTTCAATTTGTTGTGTGCAAGACTGTACCAAAACCAGCATTAACATGAAAAGAGTCATTCCCAATTGCTTAATAGTTGTTCTGAGGCTTTAGTATGTGTATGTGTCTTTTCTCACTTGGAATAAGCTGACAAATAAACATTAAATTAGCCTTGCAGCACGCATTTGAATAGACAGTTTCGGGTGAAATGCAGACATGCTTTCATGTTCCTCTTTTCTTTGCAAGTTCATTTTGAAGGTGGATTGATAGGAGCAGCAACTGGGAAGGGAACAGTTTACCTCCTAATGGATCTGCCTTTATAAACTGCAGATAAGTTAATGTAATGTACTACTTCTGTGTTCTAGTAGCATTTCCAACTTCTTCATGCTACATGTTTATGATCATTTGATAATGTCCTGATGAACACTCACTCATTGAGACCTCATACAGACACAGCTTGTACAAGAAAGAATTTTTTTTTTTAAAGATTGCAGTTTATTTTAAATGTTTTTAAAAAATGAACCAGATGTAACTCAAAATGAGCAGAGCTTTCCAAGTAGCTTTCTCTTATCACTGTGACCTACTGCTGTTTTAGGAATACAAAGTGTTCAGTTACACTGAATTGCCACAATACTTGCAGGTGTTTCATTAATAGCTGAAGCCGTCTGTTCTTTCAGGCACAAGCTGCATGCTGCAGTTATTCTTTAAATACAACAGCCAGACCAGTAGATGTGATATCAGTAGATTTCTTCTAAATTATTTTCTTTAGAAAACTTTTTATATTCTGATGTTGTCGGGAAAATATCATATAGCACTGTGAAGTAGGTCAGATGTTACCCAGCAGTTTGAGTAGTGTTTGCTTATTCAAGTGCCATGCACTTGCAGTTTTAATGTAGTTTTGTATTATGGAGTTCACTCCTTGTTCCTTTTAATCCATAAGCTCCTTGGAGCAGAGACCAGGAAGTTTTTTTGAGCAGGTATATTTTATTTGTTGTGTACTGAGTGCTCTGCCTGGCAGTCATGCATTGGTTGAGCCATCTAAGCCTGCAGTAAGGCACTAATACTTTTCCTAACTCCATTTATTTATTGGAGACTGTGGGTACACCAATGGCTTCCCACTGGCACAGACTGTCTGTTGCCTACAATCTTAGAGCCTTTGATTTGTAGGATATATTGAAAATATATCCTTCTTTCTTTATATCTTCTGACTTCAAAAGTTGCACTGCAGTCTCTGCCCAGACCCTCCTCATGCTTTGTTAAAACGTTACCCTGAGGATTCTGAGGATGCTGGAGGATCTCGCTGAGCAGACAGGAACTGAGCTGTTCATTTTAATATCTGTGTAGAGAAGGTTTCACATTCCAACCTGGTAGAACAATGCACATGTTATCACTTCCATAAGGACACTGTGTTGTGTTGTTGCTGCTTCTTTGTACATGAACACAACTGAAATGTTATTTTCTTGCAAAATAATTCAGACTTACTGGAAATAACAGTTTGCTGCTTTCTTCAACTTTTTATTTTAAAGTTCTTGAGATTAGGGATAAACTAAGCAAATAAATCTCCTGGTTGATTCCACTGTAATGTACAATTTGACAGGTTCTGATAGCTGAGGTAGGAATGAGGCCTTTCTTGCATTTCAGGCAGTATTGAGAATAGAGAAATTGATTTGTTGTTTTTACCTTTGCTTTATGTTGCTAAACATGCCCTAAGCACTGTGTTTCAAATGCCTTTTAGGAAGTTAAATCCAAATCTACCTATTGTAACAGTTCATTTCAGAAATCAATGAAGGTAGCATTGGGTTCTTCCGTATGTTCTTGGCCTTGAACAGCTGGATCTCACTAACCAATTAGCCCTCTATATGTTTTTTAAAAAAGAAAAATCTTGCAGTTTTTACTTTATTTCTCCTCTGTTAATGTCCTTGTTCTGTACCAAAGTAAATGCAGTGAGATTTACAAACTTTGTCAGATTTTAGTATGTACAAAATGCTGGATCAAAAATTGGGAGTTTATTCCTGTTTGTTTGGAATTGCCTGCTTGTACTGCCTTGTATTACCTGTTTAGCATGTAAGGAGGAGATTCTTTCTGGGACTCATAAATTTAAGGATGACTGGCCTTAAAGATAATTTATTGTGACTCCCTTAAAAGTAGGGTTCCTTGATTTGCTTCAGCAGAACTAGGAAGAAAAAATTTTCTCTCTTGCCTTTGTGTGTTAAGAGAAGCCTTTTAGTTTAATAGCTCCAGCTATTAAACTACTACCTTCAGGAAACACAAAATTCACTAAAGTAATTTTTTTGGTGATGGAATTATCATAAAAATAGACTTCTACCTTTAGAAACAGCTTCTTAAAATATAAAATGGTTTTCCTTTGTTTAAGAGGATTGAGATCCATTAAATATCTTGGTTTTAAAAGTGAAATGGAAATAACCACGTTATATAAAATAATTTTAAAAACATTGATTACCAAGGAAGTTAGATTTCTCCCTGTAATTCTTCTGTTGAGAAGTGGGGCTTTACCATGGATTTTATCTTGTTAAACCTCTTCTTATTAAAAGAAGTAGCCTCAAAATTTGTTGCTGTTTTGAAAGTATAGTACAGGGCCTGCCTATGTCCAAAGTTCCCCTGGGGATGCAGGTATAGGCTGGCAAACCAAATAATAATATTCAAGTTAAACAGTGATCTCAGGTCTCTTGTTTACATCTGACTGTTATTTGTCTTTAACCCATTTAATAAAGAAAAATTAAGCATAACAGTAATAACAGGATGCTATTATTAGCTAAATATTTTCATCATAAAGAATATTGCATTAATGCTGAAAAATCAGAGTTTGGATAATAAGAAGAAATGTGAATTTAATATGATTTCCTGTTTCAGCTACTGGATCAACACAGTTCATGCATCACCTGTCGTGAAGTTGATGCATTGACAATACTGCTTTATGAAGCTTTGAATTAACTTCTTACTGAGATAAACCTTTCAAACACAGCTAAGAAATGCCAAACTCCTTTTCAGCTGTTTCATGGGAGGGAAGCAAAGGGAGGAATATGGGAGGAGGACTCCAAATCCTGCAGCTGCGTCTGGTGGACTGCAGTGGAGTTGAACAAAAAAGAATAGAAAAGCCTCAGGTGCTTGCCTTGGCAGGATGGTGCTTGTTGAGCTCTGCAAGCTGGGTATGAGTCTAACCCAGACAGCAAAGTTGGAGACACCTGATCACACTTCAGTTTAGAGGGAAGGCAAAATTGTATTTATAAGCCATGCTCAGTTAGAAAGACTCCTGTGTTTGAAAAAGTTCTTTCAATATAAATAGTAACCACTACCTACCAAAACCCCTGCAGTTTTGTGGCCCTCTGGAAACCAGCTACCAATCCCCAAAACACCTCCCTGCTCCCACTATACACACTGACTTTGATTTCACTTTGTCAGGGCATTTTATTTTTGATGGATAGATGAGAACATAAAATAGCTTGCAGAAGATAAGATCCTCTTACTTAGGCAAGTTCAGCTTTTGTGGTTTTTTTGAATTTTGATGTTCGCAGTATAGAATGTGCTAAGTCAGATGTGATAGATTTTTAATGGGCACCTTGGTGTTTTCTGTTTCTTGTTCATGGTTTTGGGTGATAAGGGGAGAGAGAGAACAAAACATGGACGCTGAGATTAGTTGAGAAGAGCAAAGCAGGGAGTGACCTGGGAGAGGAGGTGTTTGGAGCTGGAAGTTTGTGAGGAGATTTGTGAAGAAATGCAGCACTGCAGAATTGCACAGTATTGTGGATTGGAGGACACCAGGGGATTAGGGATGTGTGAAATCCAACTTCAAAGGTCTCAATGTCAAGAAATAAAGATCTTTTTGTGATCTTGTGATGTCAGCAACATGCAGAAAGGAGTTGATTATTGATATTCTCCTGGGCACTCTCAGTTTAAGCAGTAAAGTTGTGCTGCTGACTGAGCTCTCCCAGCTTCACCCATGCCTTGGCTTTGTGATTATTTCATAGCCTGTGGTGTGATGTTTTTGTATTTTTATGACTTCCAGTTTTCTGCTCCAGCTGTGGCTTGTTGCAGAGGTTCTGTGTATTTCCCTGTCAGTCATGGGTAGGCAGTGTTAATGCTCAGCATGGTGTGAGAAGCTGACTCTATGAATTTCATACAAATTAATAATGTGTCAGTGGCAGGAAGGGGAGTGTGGGAGGAGACTGCAAAGAACTGATTCATTTTACACATAGAGCTCAAGATGATTTTAATCACATCTGTGTACTGTGACCTTGCCAAATAGAGTTTGGATCAAGTTTACTAGATCAGACACAAATGTGAAATACCTGGTTTGGGAAGAACTACTGTTGCTATTTTTGGCAGCAACACGTGTCTGTAATCCCCTGAAACAGGGATCTGCCAGCAGTGTGTCCTGGTAGGGGCTGGTTTGGGTGAGAGTAATTTTGATTAAGCTGGAGACATGCAGCCAGTCCCAGCCTTTTTCCTTCCCTCCCCATCAGCAGTAGAATTATTTTCTCAGGGGAGATGGAGAGTTAAAAGCATGATCCTGCAATTCAGTTGACCTTGGTTGTAACATTCTGCAAGTGAGATGTCAGTCTACTAAATAAATAAAAATTAAAGTTCTTTTCTATTGAAAGACATAGTGTTCTGATGTTGACAAAGATTTGGAATATTACATTATGTAACACTAAAAGGTAGTTAAAGCCAAATAATAGAAGCAATGCTGCAGTGAGTTCTAATGATGCATCAGCTTGTGACTTCCTGGCAAAAATACACAGCATTTTTATATAAACAAATACTGGATATTAGAACAAAGCAATGCATACAAATACAAAATTAGTGTGAAAGCTTCATGTGGTACAAGAGATGGAAAAGTTACTATGTCCAGTTAACATATATGTGTCAGTAAAGACTAGGTTTAGATCAAATGATTGTTGAACAAACACTGGAGGACTATGCACTGATGTAAAGAAACATGAACTGTTGTGTTTGCATGGTAAAAAACTTGGGTGTGTAGCCCTGGAGCTTTCTTGGAATTGTAAATGTTGAAGTTTTATTTTGCTGTCTATTACTAATTTTAATTTGCAGCCCAAAATCAGCTGAAAAGAAGCCCAGATGCAGTAACTGCATTGTGCTGAAGTTAGTGACACTGGGGTTGCCTTAACTGCTGTGTTGCCCTGGTCCTGCTGAATCCCCTGCCTACAAACTGGTGTCATTCTTCAATGCATTTGTATGTTCTTAAGAGAATTACATGTGACTTTTTGTGAGTAGGGATGTGTTTCATGAACAACAGGTGGTGGAAGATTTAAATGCACCTGTTGACTCTAAAAAAGGTTCTAACCAATAATTTGCATATAGAAAGCCCTTTGTAACGTTTCTGCAGAGCTTCTAAGTATTAAGAAGCCTCACACAAAAATGAAAACTATTTACAATAACTCATTTTTTCAGCAAATTCACAGCTGTGTTTCAGTAGTTCAGCATCTCATCTGGGATGATAAGGTACAGATTATCCCCCTGCTTTTGTCTGGTCTGGCCTTTTGAAATGGTTGTGCAGAAAAGAGAAATATGTAACTTTTTGTTAGAGGTTAAAAGAGTAGCAGAAGGAGTGGCAGCTGCTCTGGGGGACTGCTCACCCGCAGAGTTCTGGGCACTGCCGACTGATCTGATTCCTCTCTCCGCTCTTCCCGCAGGAGACGCTGATCCACCGCCAGTGTCATTTCATTAGGTCCTGTATCTCTGGTGTTGTGGAGTCCTCCAGCGATTAAACGAGAGCAGTGGACACATCTCAGCATGTCAGTCTAGAGCGTTCAGAACCGAAACCTGGGACAGGCTGGGGCCGTGGGGCACGAAGAGCAGCCTCCCCTCTCCCTCCCCACCCCCCCAAAAAAGCTTTTTGTTATGGGAACCGTGTTGAGGGTCAATCTTCTCCTAGGAGCAGAAGCAAACGAGTGAGATGGGGAACTTGACCTGCGAGCAGCTCGGTGAGAGCCGGGAGCAGCCTGGAGTTCGGATGATTACACTGGAATGGGAAAGGCCTTTGGCAGCTCAGCCTGCAGGGAAATAAAGCTCTGAACTCGCCACAAGTTACATTGTCTCCGACTCGAGCACTTGGTGTTGGAAGGATGTTCTTTGGGGGCTGCAAATCTGCAGTAGAGAAACATAGAGCAAACTGCAAAATCCAGAAGAAAACCCTGCCGAGTAGGATAATTTTTCAAACACTCCTCAGCGAGGATGTTCTTGGTTAAGGAAGAGCCTTTTGCTGCCAGATGTGCCAGAAAGGGGGTGGGGAGGGGTGAAAAACTGAAGAGCCAAGGAGGAAAAATGTCTGTTAAGGTTTAAAATAGAAAGTGAAGTTGATGAACACGGGGTGTTGACTCGTACTGCTTGGAACAGCCTGACACCAGCCTAAGGACAGGGATATAGTTGAGCCCATTGTATGTATCATTGAAAACCAAAATGTGCCAGTCAGCATAAAAGGAGGATGTTAAGGAGTGGATCCAAATATTCTGTTGATCTTCATGGGTTGGTAACCCTCTGTGTCTATTGAAACAAACAAAAAGTTTAAAAAAAAAAAAAAAAAAAAAGAAAAGATTTAAGTCTGGAAACAAGTAGAATTTTTATTTTTTTCTAAGTAGAAATGAGGTTTCTTGGTCTGTTTCTGACAACCTGTTATTTATTAGCATAGGGTTTTGTTTGCTTTCAGGTAGAGGTAGTTCATTGAGTTAAAGAGCCCATCTGTATGTTACTATTAATTCTTTTTTCTAGCTCTTCTAAAATCCTTTTTACCACTGGTTTTGGTTTCTGCATGTAGGAAGACAGACTTGTAAAATTGTAACATTTCATACAGAAATGCCGCCCGATCTTCACCAGCTTCAGAAAACTGACCTTTGCCAATGCTGCAATAAAGTGTTGTAATTTAGAGTCGGTGTCTGCCTCTTGACGTTCACTTTGTTCTTTGGAAATGATGTTTTGAAGGATTTGTGGTATATTGTGGGCTGTAGTTTGGACAGGAATTCCAGGTGTTTGTTTCAAGTCTTTTGTGTTTTTTTTCATATTGTTTTCTTTCCACATGAAATTCATGGGTACATTTATTAATCATGTTTGTAACTCTGAGCTCCTCCAGGAACGCCTCCTACACCAATATGACCGTATCCACTGGTCAGATGTAACTTCCACTTCCCAAAAGAACAATGCCTACCACTTTGTAATAGCAAATTAAGCATCTAATTGTGGTTCAGACTACAGTCAGCTTCCTTTTCTCAACATGTTGCTTAGTTTCAAAAGCATTTAATTTATCCAGATTGAGTAACTGCATAAAAATATAATATTAGTTCTGTGTTATATGTGTCAATCCAATGCCTTGGATGGAATTTGGATCGATGGAAATGTTGTTATAAAATTATTTGCTAAAAATAGTTTAGGGTCAGCTGGGGATTTTCCAGACTTCAGACTGAAATCAAAAAACAGTTCAGTGAAACCTTCTGAAGTTTAATTTTAAAATTAATTATTCTAATGTTGTGCCAAAGATCATTGTGAGTGAAATAATCAGGGCTGAATGCACATGGACAAATGTTTTAGCAGGGCCCATTACAGTAGGACAAGGAGTGATGGTTGTAAATTAAAACAGGCTTGACCTAAATTAGATACAAGGAAGAAAATTTTTACAGTGAGGGTGATGAGATTGGCACAGATTTCCCAGAGGTGGTGGATGTCCCATCCCTGGAAACATGCAAGATTTCAACCTGATGTATTTGAAACTGTCCCTGCTCATTGCAGGAGTGTTGAACTGGATGACTTGTAGAAGTCCCTTCCCTTCCAACCCAAACCATTCCCTGATGCACAGAAAAAACCCAGTTTGCATCCACTTTATTCCTTGCCTTCCCATGTGCTGACCCCACATCTTGTGGTCTGGCTGGACGCTGCTCCTGTTGCTTGCACAGCAGTTTCACCACCTGATCCATGTGCAGGTTTTTGCCACATGGCATGGCTCCCTCTCATGTCTTTAGAATCCTTTACCTTCCTTTGGAGGGTGTTTAATTAAAATTGTCACGTGTGCAGCCTGGGATTGATACAGAATGGGGAATAGCCTCTCTTTTGGTCAGTGTCTGTCACCTATGAATATTGGTGCTTTACCCAGATTACATGATGTTTATTTTAATTAATGAAATTGTGTTTAATGTCATTGCTTCTCTTTCCCTGCAGTGCAGTGACCCATGGGTGTGTCTGGTCACTGGGGAAGTCATCCCAAATTCAACCTGTGGCACTTTTGGATGGGGCAGAGGATGTTCCCTGGGAGCCTTTCTCATGGGATGCTGGTTGAAGGTGCCCTTGCAAAGAGCATTTCTGCAGCAGTGTTCCTGACCCTGCAAGCAAGGACTTAAGTCTGGGAAAATATATGTAGATGAAGGAAACTGTTTCATGTCCTTGATTACGTAAAAGATTTCTGTTATCTTATCATTCTGTGGAAAGAATTTGGGCTCAAGTCAGGCCCTGGCATTTGGGATTGTCTTCACTGATGTGAGGCTCCTCGAGCTAGCAGACAAAGTGTGCTGTAGGTTTGTACTCAATAATTGTGCCTCAGTTTTTGATAGTAACTTCTCCTCCCTGATCTCTCAAGCCTCCAAAGCTCAAGGCAGGGACTTGGGGGAATTAAGTCCTTTCTATCATCAGAGACAGGTTTGTGACCACCTGAGTCCACCTGACCTGACAAGATGGGTCTGAGGCCATTCCAGGCTCCTCTGAGGGGGCTCTGAGCAGCCTGGTGCGGTGGAAGGGTCCCTGCCCATGGCAGGGTGTGAAACTGGATGAGCTTTAAAGTCCCTCCCAACCCAAAACATTCCATGATTTATGGTGTATCACTTGAAAGCCTGTTGGAGCTGAGGTGCTGTGTTGGCCCTTGGTCGAAGATGGAGCCAGGGTGTCTGGGAAGCTCTGGAATTGGAATTTGACCCAGGAATGTCAGTGCTTGCAGCAACACCTTGAACTCCAGCTGATGCTATTGGGCATCTTTCTCTACTCACAATGATGTAATGTGATAAAAAAGGTATAAATCTTCTTTTCATGAATTGCTGAGTTTGCAGACTTGCTGTAATCTTAACTTCCCAGGCCTTCAGCATAAGAAATCTCTTGGGCTGTTTTTGTTATGTAGATACAAATATAAAGCACATCCATGCACATGTGCCACAGCACTCACAATTTTATGTATATTCAGGCTTAGAAAACCACTTCTATTGTGGAGTCTGTCTGCTTTCCTCAAGCTCTCAGCATTTTTCCTTTGGCTGTTGCAGCAGGGCAGTCAGTGTTTGCTTGGCTCAGGCACTGTGTGTAATCATCAGCCTGGAGTGAATGTTTTCAAAACCAATCCATCCATAATGATGCCACGAGCCTGCTGTTGCCCCCTGATAAATACATCTATTTTTTCCTCATTTTTTTCCCTTCTTTGAGCTTCATCACTAATTTCTTCCACGCTGAGGTTTTCCTCAGCCATGTACCCTTCTGCCTTGCTGAAGGTGCTCCTCTGAGGTGACACTTTGCTGTCTCTTCTCAGAGCTCCTCTATAAACAGGGTTTTTTCCAGCTAGTCCTAAGGAAATCCCAGTATTTCCTGAGAATAGGAATAGGAAACTAATTGAGCAGGAATCAAACAAATGAGCAAATGTCAAAATATTTACTTGCATTGTTTGAACTATAAACTTTGCTTTAAAGCTATTATTGTCAGGGTGTGTGATTGTGCCCTTAAAACACTGTGTTTATGATCCTTGTTAGAAGAGCAGTGTTCTGTAAAAAAGCTTCTCTCCTTCCTTCCTTCTCCCCATTACCTGGATCCAAGCCGTCAGGCAAATTAAAAAATGGTTGAGACACTTAAAAAGGAGGAAGACATTTAGCTATTGCTAATGTTTATTTGTTCTTTGACATTTACCTGCAGGAAGAAAGTTTCTCTTGTGCAGGGGATAAAGGGGAGTGACGTTTGCAGCTGAGAACGAGTCATAGTCAACAGCCCAAGAGCTTGAAAACTTTGCTGTATTTACCCCTTAATTGTTTTGGGGTGGGTTTTTCCAATTTTTAAAGTATTTGCACAATATATATTATATACATATGCACATACATCTGTCTGTTCATGGTGAATTCAAAATCACAAGTTCTCTCCTGGGAAGCAAGATTTGAATGTGTCAGTGAGGCTTTCAGAGCCCACCTGGAGGAAGGTTTGGGCTTGGTGCTGTATTAATCCCAAATTGAATTGCTACAACTTGCCTCCCTGGAGTGATGGAAGTGAAGATAACCAAGTGATGAGAGGGAGCTCAGAGGCAGCTTTGGCTGTTCTTATCTCTGCTCTGAGCAGCTTTTCAAGTGGTGATGGGAGCTCTGGTTTCCTCCTTGGGCTCAGGGCAGGAAAAGCCTTTTCCTGGGAGGAAGACACAGCTTCAGTCCACTTCTGTCCAGGAATCCAGTTGAGGTGTTCCTGGCAGACACTGGTGCCTCATCCCTCCTGTGGCAGACTTTCTTTTCCAGTAAGAAGATCGACACAGCAGCAGGACTTACACAGTCTAACTCTCCCTTTCCTACTGAAATGCCCAAGAGGGGTAAATAGCCCAAGTTTATTATTGAGGTTGGTCCCAAATCCCACACCCATGAAAACCAGGGGTTTATTAGTGGCTGTGAGTCTTAGCTAATATAAAATCAGAGCAGCTTTTGGGTTCAGAGGAGGCCTCACTGTTGCTGCAGGGTGACAAACTGCAGAGAAAACTCTCTGCTCCCAGCATGGCTGGCACAGAGCTGAGGAGTTTGTTACAGGATGCACAAGGAATTGCACACAGTGCCCATTTCCTGGGCTTGAGCTCACTGGAAAACTCATGCCATAAATAAAAATTAAACCTGATCAGGCAAACTAAAATCCATTTAGGAGGCAGGAAATGTTCCACAGTAATGAAGTTTGTGTCGTGAAGCCTGAAGACCCTTTGGATCCTCTGCTCTTGTGCTGACAACTGTTTCCTAATAGATGTTTAAGTATGAAGAAATAGTCTCCCCTCCTGCCACAACAGCTTGTAGGGATACTATTTTCCTTCTGGTGTCATTTCACCCTCTGAGCATCAGTGCAATGGGTGGCATATCTTAATCAGAGTATGAACAACTCCTGGCACATGTGAGTGAACTTCCAGGCTGCTGGATTTTCTTCTGGACTGGTAAGGGAATGCTACCAAAGGGGCAGGTGTGGTGGTGGGAGAGGAAGGGTGATTTAGGATTACTCCATAAGCCTGGAAACCCGAAGGTCAAGATCATCTCTGCTCTTTTTCCTTGGCTTAACATCACTGCCCTTGTTTCCCAGCTGGGAAACGCAGCCCTTGCCCTTCCTTGTGGGAATGGATAAGCAAGCAGATAACAGATAAAAGTTACACAATTTTCTGATGCTGACAATAACAGAATCTCAGGGAGTTAAGAGCTTCCTTTCAAATTATGGGAAAAAGTACATCATGAACATTTGAGGGTGAAGTTGACCTTCCCAGCCCTGTGAGGAAATGAGCAATCCTGTCCTAACAGAGCAGGGAAGGGACTTGCACGGAAGCCCCAGCCAGCAGTGAGAGGAGGATGCTGTGAGAGTTGCCCTGGGCACGAGCTGGGCTGTGCCCAGCAAGGGCTGGGGGCTCCAGGGCTCTGTGCTGGCTCTCCAGGCTCTGGGAGACGCTCACAAGATGCTGCACTGAGCTGCTCAATTCCTCCTGGGCTGAACAAGGCCTGGCTCAAGGACATGGGACCTCCCAAGGGTCTATGTGTGGCTTTGGCAGGGAGTGTGGGGACACTGGGAAGGGAGAGCAGGGACTTGGTTTTGTGCATCGCCTCAGAAAGAGAAGGGTGATGCTCAGCTGTAACCACTGAAGCAGTCACGCCCCAGCTCTGGCTGGCGCCTGGGGGAAACTTCCCTCGGCTGCCCCAGCCCTGTGCCCAGATGCTTGTCCAGTAACTCCTGTAATCTTCCATTTGCAAAGCAGGAAAGGGAGAGGAAGGATGTCCTGGCTCCTCTGCTACAGCACCACCCTAGGAAGAGGATTCGCTGTTCAGTGGGATAAAAGGCTCTGCTGAGCTGCACTTCCCAGCTCGTCCTGCTCCAGGTGCCTCCAAGCTCCACACGGGCTGAGAGCAAATAAATCAGGAGAGCTCTGCAGTAGATAAGGTGAGGCAGCCCTTTCCTTGTGCCTGCTGCAGTTCCAGTGCTCAGGTGGCTGCTGGGGCACGTGGCAGGGGCTGAGCTGGTGGGCAGGGCAGGTTTAGGGTGCACAGGGTGACGCCGCTGTGGGCTCGGTGCAGACACTGAACTGGGTGCAGCCAGCAACAGGGGAGGACTAAGGCCAGAATCTCTGACAGACCTGGAGCAGCAGCTCAGCAGAGTCAGGCTGGCTGTAGCACAGGCTGTGAGAAGTGGAGCTGCTCCCTGACGCAGTGGTCAAGCAAAGGATTTTATGTATTTATTTTCTTTTCAATTCAAACCTTCANATAAAAACCTAAAAAAAAATAAAAAAAAAAAAAAAAAAAAAAAAAGGGGAAAAAGCCCCCAAACAAAAAAAACTTTGCCCTTCAGGTGAGGACACTGTAACAGCTGCATTTCTTTATGATACAGAGACACCCTTCTGAGAAGAAAATAATGGTCCTAGGTAAGAGTGCCTCAGCAGCTTTGGGAATCAGTTTGTGATTGCTGGGGATCTGTGAAACATTCATTAAAGCTCAGGGGCAGGTGCAAAAACCCATGAACAAAAGAGAAATTGAAGCTGAGTCGCTCCTTCAAGCCTGCCAGCTGGTTTATCTACCACTCCTTGTGCCTGCTCAGTTTAATCCCAAAGTTACTGAAGCCTCTCCTGGTGTTCTTTTTTTGGCCAGTTGGAAGTAGCAGCAGGTAATTATGGCCCAGTGGAAAATAATCTTTCCTGGCAGTTCCCTTGAGGTAAGAACACATCTGAACATTTGGTGATGTAGTCAGGGATGCACTGAAGACTTTTCAGGGAAGGCATTTCCTCATCTGGGAGGAGTCACCTAACATGAGAAGAGAAGCCCCGTTCTGGGGAAGAAAAAAGACCAAATAAAAACAAAACACACAAGGCAAGGGTGTGTTCCCTTGGACAGGTTTGGCTCCATCCAGTCTAAGGACCCTCCTTACTGCAGAGGAAAAGATATTTATAGTTAGGAAATAAGCATTGGGATGAAGACTTGTCTCCCTTTGCCTCTACGGGATGCAGGAATTATCTGAAAACAATAGCAGGTGGAAGAGGGCTGATGAATTAAAGGCCTCCTCTCATTGAGAAGGTTGTCAGAGTCTCTTGTGAGGCAACACTGGAAGGCAAAGGAGTTCAGGAAGCTGGATATGCTCGTAAGAAGAAAATTCTAAAGGCACAGAACAGATGATCCCACATGCTGAAAAATGTGCCAGCAGGGGAGGAGACCAGCTTGTGTGAGCAGGGAGCTTTGTCTGGAACTCAGGGTGAAATAGGAGTATATGACCTTTGAAAGAAGATGCAGGTAACTCAGAAGGAATTCAAGGGTATCAGGGTTATGTGGGGCTAAAGCTTAAGTTAATCTGGCTAATGCTGTAAAAGCAAAAAAAAAAAAGTTTCTGTAAATACATCAGCAACAGCATCTTCATCCTTCATTGGATGCAGAAGGAAACACAGCAACAAAGGATGAGGAGAAGGCTCAGTTATTTCCTGCCCTCTGTATAATGGCAAGACCAGTTGTTCTCTGGGTACACATCTCCTGAGAGAGGGATGGAGAGAAGAAGGAAGGCCTCATAATCCCAGTGGAAATGGTCAGTGAGCTGCTACAGCACTTGGACACACACCAGTCCCTGGGGCTGGTGGGAACCAGTGAAGAGCTCCCTGAGCCCCCTTTCACCATCATTTACCAGCAGTCCTGGCTAGGCACAGAGTAATTGGGTTGTAAATTGGCAAATGTGACACCCCTCTGGAAGAAGGGCTGGAAGCAAAATCCATGGAATACAGGCTGACCACAGTGCCAGGGAAGGTTACAGAGCAGATCATCCCCAGTGCCATGGGATCAGGCCCCACCAGCTGGGGCTTGTGAAAGGAAGGTGCTGCCTGAGCAACCTGCTCTTCTTCTGTGGCCCACCTGGAGATGAGGGGAAGGCTGTGGAGGTGGCTCCCTGGACTTCAGCAAAGCCTTTGACACCATCTCCCACATCACTCTCGGAAAAGCTGTCAAGCCCAGGACTTGGGCAGGTGCTCTCATGGCTGGGTTAATCCTGCCTGGATGGCCAGGCCCAGGCAGTGGTGGGGAATTCTGCTGGACCCAGCTGGCATCCACTCACTGTGGTGTCCCCCAGAGCTCAGTGCTGGGCCAGCCCTGGTTAACATCATTATTGGGAAACTGGGCAGGGGATCAAGGGAGTCTGCTGCTGCCATGGAGCTGGGCAGGAGTGTTGGTCAGCAGGAAGGCTCTGCAGAGGGATTGGGACAGGCTGGATTGATGGGCCAAGGGAACGAGGTTCAACACCAGCAAGTGCCAGGTCCTGCCCTTGGGTCACAACACTACCCTGGATCCCTCCAGGCTGGGGGATGAGTGGCTGGAAAAGTGGCCAGTGGAAAGGGAGCTGGGGGTGCCCAGGATGAGCCACTGCTGTCCCAGTGCTGCCTCCCTGCTCCAAGGCCCTTCCTTTGTACCTGCCTCCAGAGCAATCCCACTGAAGGAGGTGCTGCTGTGTCTAAGCTGTGCTTGCCTGGCTCCTCTCTGCAAGGAAGAACAGTGAGTAGCCAGCTAAGGAAAGGCTGGGATGTTTACTTTGGTGGGCTCAGCTACACAACACTTTGAGCTTGTTCAGCAGAGCTCCAAGTTACTCTCTGCTGAGACAACAAACAAGACTGAAATCCTGCCCAAGTTGCTGGGTTAAAACTACCACCTCCCTTCAGAACCTGCCATCCCTGATTCCTTGATGGATAACACTTCCTGAAGTTGTCTATTCTAAAGGGAGAAGCCAAATTCCATATGTGTGTGTACAAAACAGGAGTCAAAACATCAAAAGCTTCTCCCCCAAGCTGCAGCCACTTGAAAGGCTGCAGATGCTGGGGCAGCTGTGAGGCTTCACATCCAGCATAGGTGGGGCACTGGAACCTCCTTTAAGTTTCATTACAGATTGAGCCAAGTTCAATTCTCTCCCTCTGGCTCCTGGCTGGAGCTGGACACAATTACAAAAGGCCACCTGCTCTGCCACGGCTGAGACATAGCTGAGCCCTGAGGCAGCCCTGGAGAGCTTGGAGACAAGGCTGCTGCACCTGCTGCTGCTTTTTGGCTACCACCATATCCAGCCTCAGGGATAAAAAAGTAGCTCAAGCAAATGGGAAGTATTTCTTTTTTCTAGAGTAATTTCTATTCTTTCTTTTATGACACATGATGTTTGGACAAATGCTCAACAACACCTGACTACTTAGAAAGAAATCCTTCTTCAAAAGACAGAAAAGCAGCAAACACAGATGTAGAAGGGATGGGTAGGAATGTTCTCTGACAGGGAACTTTGACCTGTGCAGCAAGGAAAACTTCCACACTCAGCAGGACCACACTCACTTATGGTAGCAGCCTTGGAAACAAAGATGATATTCTTTTTCACATATTAAAAAAAAAATCTTCTTTCCTCTTGGAAAGGTCATTTTAATAATGCAAAACATTGTGAGAGAGGGGCTTTTGTCTAATTCAAACACTGTTCAGGACGAATTTCATTCCTGCAAGGACCCTGATCACAGCTGCTGAAGCCCAGCAGTGAGAATACACATCTCTTGTCAGACAGTTTTGGTTTTTTTTGTCCCTCCTCCAGCACCTGCCCAACAGGGCTGGGCTCTGGCTCACACACATCCACAGTTGCAAAATGAAAGGTTATTAAATCAGTATTAGCCATTAAGAAAAAGTCATCTCCCTCCTCCAAGAAAGAGTCATGCTACTGGGTGGCAAAGAACAGAGTGGCACCTCCCATCAGCCATCATTTCATTTGGTTTATTCTAGTTTAATAGATGATTTATCAGATTTGTGCAAGACATTAGCTCCAGCACAAAGGGGAAGAAAGTAAAATCACAGCAACATATACACACAAAACAAGATACATAAAATAGAGCTAAATTTATATACAGGTTATTAGCAGCTAGACTTAACTTCATTTAGTACATGGCTTTACTCACTACAGTTTTAGGCACAGAGAAGAATTTATCTGCTATGATGAAGGGCCACAATGAATACCTCGTTCCAAGTCCTCCCTGGGCAGAAACTTCTTTACCTAATGAAGATCTAACTCTCACTTCCCACCAGTTGAGGACACAGCCCTGCACAAAGGATGAGAGAACATGATCCAGCTAATTCAGCATACATAACTTCAGATATTAAATATCTGGGGTACTATTAAGTAGGGTGACATTACAGAGTTATTGAACTGGACTGAATTTCAATGAAACAGTGCCAGGGATTTTTCCCACTGTTTGCTTTGCAAATACTCTCAGCTGTAAACAACTCAAAGAAGAGCTGGCAAGAAATGATTAGATGTGGAGATTGCTTCATACGCACTTCACATTCATAATGAAGCATTTGCTTTACCAGGATTTAAAAGCACAAAGGCCATGAAACATTTAGATTTACTTAGCAGGTTATGTTAATAAATTATGATGCATCATTCACGTCAGCCTCCATTCCAGCCTTTACTGCAGCACGTGCTTGGGTGTATTTTCTGTGCTCCCTTGTCTTTCTGATTTAGGACTACAGACTCAGAGCCTAGCAGAACAAGCCTGTGCTATACTTGCAGCACACAAGCAGCCTTTTTTGTTTCAGCAGCACCTCTCACGTTTGATTATGCATGCCCAAGTGCTCTGCCAGACCAGGAACGGCCACATATTTTAATTACTGATTGCTTATGTATAGCAAGTGTCACAATGAGGAACATGATCACTTACCCAGTAAAAAGGCTGGAAAGAATAACTACATTACAGAGCCAGCCAGATACTGTAAGAACATAATTAAAAATTCAAACAGCAAGCAGATAATGAAAACAAAACAAAAGACCCTTAACATATGAGGCAGGTTGAGAATGACACATGACACAAAGGTTTTTCCTTCATGACAGCTTCATTTACAAGCACAGCTCAGCAAGTTTGAAATACTTTATCACAAGAACTACAAACTTGTTTATCACAGTTATGTCAGAGCTCCTCACCAAAGGGTGTGTCAGTTTCTGCAGTAGCCACCCCTCCTCTTCTCCAAGGTTTATTGCTAAGATACTTCGGAGAAGGAGTGGGTTGGTCAAGGCTTTAGAAAGTGCAGAGAGTAAGTCAGTTTTTCCCTTTAGAAAAAAACCAAAACACCGAGAAATCAAATGTGAGAGAATAATAACAAAAGAAAAAAAAAAAAAAATCAAGGGTTTGGAGTTTGGCATTTGATTGCGGCTATTTGTGATGTTTTCAGGTAATACAAAAAGGGAAGGTGTTTCAATGTGGAAGGGCAGCTTTGCCATATTAAAAAAAAACAAAACCCAAAACCATACTAACACACAAAGATATTTTGGGACCATCTTTACCAGCTTGTCTGCTGAATGAAGGCAAAGTAACACCAACTTGGACCATTCAGGAACAATGTGCTCCTACATGCAGCTCTCCTGAAACTCCATATAGCCTGCAAGAATTTTGGCTGTAACTTCTGTTATGCGTTGGCAGGGCAGAATCAAATAAGGCTGTGAACAGAGGATTATTAGGGCTGTCAAACTACAGGAAGACCAAATGACAGTTTTGAAAGTAACAGAACTTATAATTTGTGTAGTACAGCTACTGTTCAAAAAGTAGCAGTTCCTTCCCAGGAACCTCAACATAAACGAGAAGACTTTTGACATAGGGGTCTCGCTTTTGGTACAAAGTTAACTTGTTCCTATGGCTTCTCTGCTGTGAGATCCTTCCTGGGACAGAGCAGTTGGGGTCACAGATTGTCAGGAGACTCTTTGGCTATCAGTATCAAATCTGGTGCTCAATGCATATCCTTGAGGCTTTCCTGGTGCCTTTCCCTGGACACTTGGGTCCCTCAGGCATGACAGAGAAGCAGGTGGCTGGGAAGGGAGGGGAGACTCCAGGTGCAGCAGCAGAGTGAGGCAGTCACCCATTCAAAGCTTGGGCTGATCTGTCCAGGAGAAGGTCGAAGCAGAAGCCACCCTGTGCACAGTTTTGAGTCAAGGGCAGAGTAAAGGAGCAGAAGGCTCCACTGCTGGCAGGGAAAGAAGCCAAGCCAGATAACACAGACAACAGAAAGTCACAGAAGGGTGTCACAGAGTCAAATTTCAACTGTGACATTATCTTGAGCTCCTATGGACAGACAGACAGATGTGGGCAGGACCGATGGAGCTCTTTGTTTTGGCTTCAGAAAGAACAAAAGCAAGATTTGCCATTCAGTTTGCTATGTACAACAATACTGCACTGTACACTTCATTAACGAGATGCTGCCTGCTACAGTCCAGCATTAATTACATAAAATGTCTCTTAGTCACAAAGAGCAACAGATGAGTATCTCTGTCGGAAGGAGAGTCAAACCCCACTGCTGTACATGACCTTATGTGGTGCCAGTCCTTCTGGGATAAACACAAGTGGCCATTCCACAGTGTCTAATACCTTCCTGGCTTGCCTGAAGCAGAGAACTTTCCCTTTTTTCTTCCAATCCACTAGATCCCAGTCCTGTTGGGACTGTTCTAGCACAAAGCCATGCTATGACTTTCCTCTCACTGCCCCAACATTCCCATCCAGTTATGCAGTCTCTTTCAGCAGTCCCAGTTTCCGGAGTGCCTCTCTCCTGGCTTCTTCAGTTGAGCCACGGCCGGAAAACTTCACCGTTATTCCTTGGGATCGAAATCCTGAAGGTCTAGGCAGCGAACCCGACCTCCTCCTCATGTCCAGGCTTACAGCAGCTTGTTTATAATCATTACAACTTTTTTCTGTGCTCTGCTGTGCACTGCTGACTTTGTTAGTGGCAAGAGCCACCTCTGGCTTGATTGTTACAGTTTTGCCCATAGGAAGGAAAGGGCTGGGCTCACTTTTTAAAACCTCATGGATGTTTTGATATCCATTGGTAACAGCCTGTGACTGCTTGGGCTGCACATCAAGCTGCTGGGTGCTTGGGGCATGGTCCACTTGGTCCTGAGCTGGCTTTCCCTTAACTAGACCGAGTTTTGTCAGGGCTTCATAGCGTGTTTGCTCAGAGGAGATATCCCGTAAGGAAGAACTTCTGTTACGTGACAAGAAATCGTTTTTGTGCAGCTTCTCCTCCAGTTCAGCTGCCAGAAGAGCTCCCCCATTGATGTTGGCCAGCACCTGAGCCCGCCGCTCCTGGACATTAACCGCTGCTTTGGAAATGGTCTCGCTGAATTCCTTGCCACTGACATTTGTTATGTTGATGTTGCTTGGGAACCGGTGCAGTTTGGGGGCAGGGGCAGGAGGGTGCTTGGGTGCTGTGGAATAATCACCGTTGGCTACCGGGGCTTTCTTCCTGTCAGAATTCCCTTCCTTGAGGGCGCCAGGGAAGCGCGCCCAGCTCTCCACCTGCTGCTCACAGATCTTCTGAGCCACGATGAGAGGAGTGGGGACAGAACGGAGCAACTTCGGATGCTGCACTGGAGGGGGTGGAGGAGGAAGAGGAAGTGTCTCAGACATGGTTGGTGGTGGTGCAGGGGGGTGTGGGGGAAGCTCAGCAGGTACAGCTGGCTGAGGGCTCTCAGCTCTCCCAATGGCATCCAACACTAAAAGGCAAAGCAGCAGAGATGTCATTAACTCTTCACACAGAGCAGAACTCAAGCTAAAATGCTTATTTTAGCAGCATTTCTCCCTTCTCCCTACCTTTCTATCTCAGCCTCAGCCCACATAGCCAGAAGAAACTATAAATGAAGCCCCAGCAGTGGCATCTCATAGGCAATGCTATAGCTCAAATCATCAGGTTTACAGTGTGTCACTATCACAGCCCTCTCTCTGCCTTTCACTCATAGTCCATGTGTTGCTTCACTGTGCTTCAATGGCTGCTTTTTTGCATTTCTTATTTTTTATTAAAACAGCCAGGAGAGGACTCATTACATCCCACTGTGTGTACTAGCTGATAGATTCATTGTCCAGACAGAGAAAACACACTACAGGGTGACAAAAACAACATGCCATATGCTATCTTGTCTCAAACTCACTGATAGGATTGTGTGCCTTTCAGTCTCACATAGAGTAGCACTGAAAACAATCTGCTATCTTAAAACTCTTGAAGAAAATCTTAAAAAGTCTTGGAGAAGAGCAGAGCATGAACAAGTTGGTGAATACAGTCTGCCTTGTTGCAATGACAGTGCACAACAGTGACAACTCAGTCTTCAGGCAGAGGACTGAGATAGCAAACCAACAACTTCATCAGATGCATGACCCCCCGCGAGGGAAAAGGAAAAATGAGGAAAAAAGTTACAGTAGCAGCAAGAATTTCAAAAACCCCAAGGCAAATTAAAATCCTGAGGCAGAGCTCCTGATGAGTAATAAATTTATGTTGAGGTAGTAAGGAAGGTACAGAATTTCTTTAGCTGTTTCTACAGAGAACTGGAATAAGTCAGGACTAGATCAAAGGGAAAATGCACACTTGCAAGAATCACAACTACCTGGTTCTGTGTCTTTGCTAGAAGGGCCTTCATGGTCACTGCTCTCAGGCGTTGACTGCACTAAATCAATGATATCTTCAGTCTCTGAATGACTGGACACATTTTCTTCTGTTGACCTTGGGGACTGGCAGTGGATGCCACTGTCACGTAGGGCCATCTCCTCCAAGTCATCTTCTAAGGCATCTATGGTTTCCTCAAAGAACATGAGAACATCCTGTTCTTCATGAGTTAAATATTTCAGACTTTCATCATCCTATGGGGAAAAAAGAAAAATAAAAACAGAAAAATTGACACCTTCCCAAAGAGACATTCAGCGATTACAATGCTAGAGGACAAAAATAATTTAAAAACCAAAAGAACAGCAATTGATGTTACATACTTTAGTTTAGCAAAGAAGCCTTCATTTGAGTTGTACAGAACAAATTACTAAAAGATCATAAAAGCCATAAGAGCTACTAAAAAAAAGAAATAAAAGAGAAAAAGCAGCGCCCTACACTCACTAGTGCCTTTGCAAGGGTTAGGATGGCTTCTTCTGATCCTAAACAGGGACAAACTGTGTTCTGTGTCAGTTTCAGGACAAGGCTTGGGGAACAACATGGGAGGGAAAGGGTGCACTCAGGACAGTCCCAGAAATGGGTTGATTCCCTTTTTGCTCAAGTCCGAAGGGTGACTTGGCTTCTAGAGGCAAAGCTGAAGCTGAGAAGTGTTTCTGCCACTACAAACTATAAATTATCCAGAGGTACATAAGAGATTACAAAGAGGTAATAGTAAGGAGGGAGAGGGTTTCTAAAGATTTTACCTTTGAGTTACAGAAAGGAAAACCCCAGAATAAATATGAAGACCTGTTCCCTAGCAGAATAGTGCCTAAGGCCATTTTCTTCAGCAGGAAATAATCCTGTAGACCACAGAAGTGATAAATAATCACTTGGATTATCCAGTCTTCATTTTCTCTGAGTCACTGCTCCTAATTAACTCGATTAACACATTATCACTATGCAAAGCTGGGCAGCAATGCACTAACTCTTTTTCCTCCACCCTGAGAAGCACTCACTTTTCCAGAAACTCGGAGATGACAAAGAATGATTAAGAAAGGCACTGCATTAAGACAATGGATACAGGAAAGACATTTCCCAAGAGACCTGTGTAAGTTCTGGAATGCAAGTATATATTGTTGAAAAGCAAGTGAGGTTTTCCCTTTTCTGGATTGAATTTCTCCCCTGCCAAGCATATACTGGAAACTTTGCTGTCAGTAACTCAACAAGAAGCACCAAGGACACCTTATTGCATGTGCAGACTGGGTAAAAAGGCTACTTCTCAGTGGAGGACTGGGAGAGTTTAGGCAAATACATAAAGCTATGCAGTACAAATATCCAAGAGGTAGCACATTCTTGCTAGGGCAGCACAACTTGCTTCAAACTCACCATGCCTGTTCAGATCATCTTACATTAGATTAGACTAAAAAAAAAACTGTGTGCAGCTCTACCTGTTAACTCCTTGCACAAAGCTTTTTATCCCCTATTCTCAGCATTAAAAATAAGAACAGTGTAGCTCTGTAGCAAAGTAATGCCCATAGATTAAGAAATATAATGTGCTGCATTGTACCCAGTGGCAATTGATCTCCAAGTACTGAGAATGTTACAGATGAGACAATAAATGCTTTGAGGCTCTTAGCTGCCTTTGCCTGTGCGGCCAATAGAACATTTAGTGGGTAGGAAAGATGTACAGAGGTGTGGTTATTTAGAACTTAGTCTTACTGTCCACAGTGTCTGATTACTGTCAGAATAAGTAACTTATTCCAGCTTGCAGCAAAACTGCTACAAAAGCTAAAATTCAGATGCCATTTGCCACTGCTGGTTTAAAAGATGAACTTCAAAGGCTGACGTAGTCCAGAGCTCGCACCCGCCACATGTCAGTCTTCAAAGACCAAGGAAAGTTTTACAGCTGCACTTGAAAAGCAACAGACAGACAAGCCTTCCTTTTCTGTATTTTGGTTGAGTTTTTTTGTGTGTGTGCATGTTTTTTTTTCCTTAATGGATGTTGCAATCTCCTTCCTTCCCCACCCAAATACTCATAGGGCTGCTATGTCTAGTAGGCAAGAGAATGACAGGAAAGGAGCCCTTGTTAGGTAGCCCTGAGCTGGAGCTGAACAGGACTCCAAGAACCTTTTGTTGAGGGTGAGCTCATTGCAAGAGCCAGCCTTACACAGACTTAAAGGAAAAGAAGAGGGGGCTGTGTTTAAGAAGTTCATAGTGGCAACAAATCCAGAGCATGGTATAGGAATTACTGTGTGCACCTAAAAAAACTGCCCCCACATGAGCTTGTTTGATCAAGAGCTGAGCAAAGAGCAAGGAATCAAAGACTTCCAAAAGCACTTCCTTCCATCCTTTTCTGTGCTGCAAGATTAAACATTTTTCCATGCTAGGTAAGATTTGCAGGAGAGCTTTGCCTGATTTAACCATCCCTCATAGATCTTGCTGAAATGAGCAGTGTCCCTTTAGGTAAAGAATCTGAATTGAGTAACCATCTCTTTGCAAACACATTTGTAATAAATAGCATACCAAGATGTGAAAGGCCAACTTCATCTCTGTTAGCACTTCGATCTGTTTCCTCATGCAGTTTCCCTTCAAGATGATCAATGTCACATTTCATCAGAAAACAAACAAATAAACAAAAAAACCAAAAACCAACAACTCTGGAAAATAGGCAGTGTTAGGCCAGGGCACTGTACTGAGATGCAAGGCATCCAGTCTGGATAGAAACTCCCTCAGGCAAGGCATGTTTCAGTTTGCCAGCCAAGGAAACAATCCCAATTTAGACACACAATCACAGTGGAAAAAAAACCTACTCAGGTTGGTCAAACCAAAGGAGCTCAGAGATGTAAAGCAAGCAGTGACTTGCTTTATTCCCACCTGTATTACTTGTATTATAGTAAAGCCTTCACAAATATGGGAAGAATTTTTATAACTTAAAGGTGCCAGTTTTAATGAAGGCTACCAAGTCTATTTGCAATTAGTTCATTTTCCATATATTCCAAGTACTGGAACAGTTCATATTCTTTCCAGGCTGGTTTTCCAGGCTTTCTTTTTTCTTGATGAATCTATGTTTTTTAATAGTCAAAGAAAAGTCTTTTCAGCTACTTGAGTTATTCACCTCATAGTTTCCATCTACTCCCTACTCTTGATGCACAAACACACCTCTCTAAACTAAGCCTCACATACACCTAACACTACAAACTTTAAAACTATGGTAGAAAGACAGCCTGAATTTGAAACTTGAATATTCTGCCTCAGCTTAAAATTACATTAAATTGGGAGGATAAAAAAGACTACTTGGACAGAAGAAATTTGGGATGCAAACGGCTGAAATAGCTGAGTATGCTCAGCTGGCATTAATATTTTAGTTCTCTGTGCAGCCAAACATTTCCTGCTTACGCCAAACAGGAAAGAGTCTGTTATAACAGTGTTTGGTATAAAAGAGGAAAAAAAATAAGAGAAAGAAAATAAGAATAGACTCTATTTCATGGAAAAGATTAGTTGATTCCTTTCCTATCTGTTCAAAGCAATAACTTAATATCCAGAGGCCCACAATTTTATACACATCTGAAGAAGTTCTGAACATCACATCCAGATTTAAAATCCTAAGATCAGCACAGCTTTGAAAGAAACAGAACACCACAGGAAATCCCAATACATCTGCAGTGCTTAAAAAAAATCTTCTAAAACCTGCTAAGGAACCAAACTTCAATTAGCAAAATACTAGGAAAATGCCAGATTCAACTGATTTATCAATCACTTGACAGCACTGAAGAATTAATAGGGACAATTCCATGGGAAAGAAGTGACTGGATGCTTCTCAAAAGAACCATGAAGGTAGCAAACTATTCTAATGTATAGTACCAAGGCCAGTGTAGCACCACTTGGGTAACAAGGGAGTTCTTCTTGTCAGAAAGGGTGAAAAGGAAAGCCCTGTGCGCAGGAACTGCATCAGAACATGTATAAAAGCTTTTACGCAGAAGAAGTCAAGTACTTCTGACTAGATTTACAGGAAAGGGAAATGGCATGGACTGTACTACTCTGTTACTGAAGCTGGAAGCAAGTGAATTACAGCTAAAAACATGAACTACAACACAGGATCAGACCAAAAAGCCCATTTAGCTCAGTAGCCTTCAGCAGCTATGAATACACAGGATTAGGGAGAGAGGTTGGGGGGTGTTGCTGTATATTGGATGGATATAGTCTTTTTCCTCCCCTAAATCCTTCCAAGGTTTCAGCCATACATGGCTTAAAGACTTCCCAGCATCTGTGTATTTAATAGCCTTAATGAGCTTTTCTAGCATGAATTCATCTTATTGTTTGAGCCATGGAAATGACTGGCATTTACAGCATTCTGTGGCAGGGAGTTCCAGAGTGTAATTGTGTGCTGTGTCAAAAAGTGCTTCCTCTACAACCCACTATCTGATGGTTTTGATAATACCATTCATTTGGTGAAGAAGACTACAATATTGAGTGTTGTTTTCTTCAGTTTACAAGCATAATTGTACCCGTGTGCTTCATAAGAGGTAGCAAAGCATGTAATCAATAGCTCCTAAGTGAGGAAACAAATTATCTACAAGTACTTAATAGATAAACTAGATGAGCTAAAGTCAAACTGACTAAATTACCCCTAACCTACTTTTAAAGAAAGCAAGCTGAATATCTACTTAAACTCTGAGGACTTCTCTTTGATAAACAAAATTAGGCTGATCAGCCTACAGAAATTAAAAGGAAAAAGAAATTGTGTTAGAACAACATTGAGAAAAATGGGGAGACATTTCAAGCAAAAGCCACTAAATTTTCATTTAAAAAAATCAAATAATTTCACACCAAGCTCATTTCTCATAAGAGGGTTATTGACTTGACCAATAGGTGCAAGCACAAGATGTCACATACCTTGATGTGAAATTTTTATGACACAGCCCCCAAAAATGAACTCAAAGATGAACAAAAAAACGATGCTGAGATGAAACTCCTGCAAGGTACTTGTGCAATATGTGATTCTGTCAGTTTAAGTGCCATAAAGAGGGAAAAAATCTGCTGTTCAGGGATGCAGATCTCATTCTGGGATATATTAACCAGGATGATGACATGACAGCACATCCTCATTCGGAACACAGAGTTCAGGTTCAGACTGCTGAACTTTGGAAAGGATGCAGCCAAGCTAGACAGGGTCCAGAACAAAGCATGGAGTGCTGCAAGCTTAGCTGCACAGGAAGGCTCAAATAATGGAGCACATTACATTGAAAACAGGGGAGAATTAAATGGGTGGTGGGCAGATGCAGCCCTGAGTCCCTGTGTGTATTTTAATATATAAAAAGTTGAGCACCCAGGTAATCACAACAAATCTTCTCAACATTCATTAAAGGTGAGACAAGTAGAAGTTAGCTTTCACATTACACAAGCTTTAATTCAAGTATTCTGTGAAAAGTAGTGGAATATATGAAGAAAACACTCTAGAAGTTCAGAAATGCCTATCAGCATGGTTTAAAAAGCAGATTTGCCCACCTGCTGGAATAATCTCTATCTACTAAATCCTGCTTTGAAGCACAATGATACAGTTTGTGCACAGAGCCCAAACTGTCTTCAGGATCTACATTCACTAGCACATTTTACAGCAAGATCATGCCTTGCTAAGAGTCAAGGCACACTGCTTCCCTGTCATACTAACATCAGTTTAAAGTGGATGAAGCATAGCATAGCTCTCTCCACACCCTGTAAGGAATGGCTTCCACCTGCCCCAAGGCAGATGTATCCATACAAAGCAAACAGTCAAAAATTCTTCTCATATTTTATGTTATTGTTATTTGGCAAAGTCCTTGGACACAGTTAAAGGTCTTGTAGCATAGTAAAGCCTGTGGAGTATCAGTGTCAAGGAAGAAAAACACATTAATTTTATGAAAGGGGTCTTTCTCAGGACTTTCCCTTGAATGTACCTGAAGTGCAGCTCAGCATCACAAGACTCATTCAAATTGTGAGGAAAAAAAGTGGCAGTGGGCTAACAGACACACGATTTGTCCTTCTCCAGAACCCCTAAATCCACACTAGATTCCCAGTGGATTCTCTTCAGGGAGGTTGAGGTAAAGAGATACCAGCATGGTGCACTTAGAATGTCAGGTCTGTTGTATCTGAATTATCTATACTGATCCAAAACAGGATCATAACAAATTTTTAGGCTACAAGAGACACCATAACTACAAAACAACCAAGTCACCCCTGAGTTAAATGGTTGAGTGTTCAGAATGTCACCTGTACCATACAAGGGATCCAGGAGTGACAAACCATCTTCAGTGACTGGCTATGAAGTCTTGTTAGAGCCAGAGAGGAAACTTGTTTGAAGAAACAAAATCTCTTTTTTAGAGTCATAGCCTCTTCAATTTAAGCCATTTGATTAGTGATCAAATGAAATAGTCACTTGACCAAATTCTAGAGGTCACCACTGCCCCAAGAAGAGTGGTGGTGAACTGCAGCATTAACCAGGGATCTGTCTGATCCAAAGGCAAAAAATATATAACACAGTGTGATCCACCAAGAATAACAAAAACTCACTATCCCTCAAAGCTGACATGTTCAGATACAGAAGGTAAAGTACTGAAGTTGTAGCAACATATCCAAGGCACTGACACAGCTTATTATTAGTGCAGCTCCAATAAGCACAGCTGACTTCAGGTACAACCAGCACCTCTGCCATGGTTTTCACAGGTAGCACAATTGTCCTAGCACATTATTCACACTTAGAAACCAAAGCAGTTACTCATGGCTGAGAATAGATACTGGTCCAATTATGAGAGGGAAGCACTGAAAGGATTGGCTTTAAGAAGCTGATCTGTGTCTATTCAGCCAGTGGAACAAGACAAATTGCTTCAAAAAAACCCAAGACCTAGTTTTATCTTCGAATTAAGTGTTCTTAAATTGCTGCAACTGTATTTCATGGCAAGTTAATTCTTATACCACGTCAGGCAGTGTCATTACAGACTGGGGTTTGGAAGCTAGAATTGCCAAGAACAGAGTGTTTTTGTTTGCTCTCACCCAACTGATTTCATGCACTGAGAAAATTCACTTCTCTCAAGCAGATGTCTGGATACCTTTTTAACAAAGGAACCAAAATATATGTGCAAATTAATGTCCACATATAGGACAGCTCTTGTGGTTACTAACATCCACGTGAGATGAACATATCAAGGCATACATTCCTCCCATCTCAACTCAACCTCCTGTGACAGATTTGGCAGGAAAAAAATCCAGACTCAAACATTTATAATTTCTATGAAAACACTCCTAAATTCAAGGCAGCACCTTGCTTTCCATTAAAATAAAAATTTGGCTTAGAGGCCTGAAGTTGTCAAAGATTAACTGAAAGCATCACTAATTATAGGTAAGAGAAGCCAAGAAATATGGCAAAATTAAACTGAAGTGACAACAGCTGACTGAGAAGGATCCCACAAACAGAATTTTAAGACCTTTTTAGCACATGGCAATTGATGTCCATCTCCTAGCCATTCCTACACTGACCAGCAAGCGATGCCAGCACAGACACACAGGATGCAGGACCAGCCAGGAGTCAGTCAAACCAGCTGCGAGCAGCCAGCAAAGGCTAAAGTCAGTCCAAATGTTTGTCCCTATTATCACATCTCTGGGTTTGTTTGAATCCCACAGATGCAATACAAAGGTTATATTCAGTGACTAATGCAGTTTGACACTGAGAAGCTTAAGAGGCTGTTTTTTTACAATCAAGTAGGAAGAAACCTGGAGCAGTACAGGCCTGTCATAAACAGCATTGTCACACTTTTTTCCTTTGCAAGGCCATTACAAAAAGCTAAAAAAATCAAAGCCAACCCTGACCTTTCTTGCGCTGTCTCTAGGTGAAGAGAGCCAGGAAAGTGATAAATGAAGAGGCAGTTAGGTCTCTAGCTGCTTCTGTTTCAGGGTCCAGTGAAGGTCTAGTGTGCCTGAAAATACATCCTCTCCTTTCTCAGAACTGGCATAATAGAAATTCTCTGTCTACACAGTTATCTATCCCTTTCTTCTCATTAGGCCATCAAAGCTTCTGCATCTACTGAACTTTTATAACAAAACTACTGAAGCAAGAACATAACATCTCTAGGAGCACGTTCCAGCAATTAGCAGAACAGGCAGAATTTCCTTCATGTTCACTTTAACACAGATCCCTTCTCAAATTCAGAAACTGAAATTATGCCTGTATTGAGAGGAATTTATGTTGTCCAACCTGTTACCCCACACTCGCAAGTTGTCAGCCTTATTGGACATGCCACCTACTACACTGCTGGAAGAAAAATCATGGAAGGGGAATCTGTGGCATCACAATTTGTTGGTACACAATTTATTGTCTTTGTGCACAAACTCAAACAAGAGAAACAAAAGGCTCTGTGAACTGCTAACTCACAGGTCTGATGGGAATTGCCTAAGCTTGCAGCCAACTTTTACTCCATCTATAAATTACTGCATTACAGAGTAGGAAGGGATTCCAATTCTAGCTGATGCATCATCATATGGGCTATCACATGGCAGGATCTAGTTGGGCTAAGGGGATTTACGTCATTTTCTGACACAGCAGACCCAGGATGAGACTGTACAAACAGACTGATTAATACACAGCTTTGTTATTCAATACTGATTTTTTCAAGTGTCTAGTCTCATGCCTGCTACTGCAGCTAAGAATAAAATCCAAGGAAATATGATTGACTATTACTGTGTTAATCTGGAAACTAGTCATAGAGTAATTAGCCAAATTACCTTGCAATTCTGTATAAAATTAAGTTGCAATTCTCTAGCAGAGTACTACTTCCACCATAATTCTCTAAAATTCAACTAGCTTTCATAAAATAAACAACATATACTAACTTCCTGAGTTCAAATGATGTACTTAACCTCCCTCACCCTGACCCTTCATTACTTTTTTCTAGAATAGATCAGAAACAGCTAAGGAACTGAATTTTGTCATACTTGGTTTGTGTATGTGTTTTTGTTATTTTGTGTTTTGTGCTTGTTTTAACTAGCAACACAGCTGAAGGATACAGCGTCATATTAACAGTATTTTCAGTAGAAACAACAAAAAAAGGAACTGCATTCAAATTGCTTCCAGGTGCCAGAAAGCTCAGAAAGTAGCACAAAACCATGAGTGTGTCTGAGGTATACAGGTAAATACAGGTTTTGCAACTTTTTCACAGAAAACTACCACAATAAAAGGAAACTATCAGGGAAGGTAGAGGGAAAGAGACGGAAAGACTAATTCCGTATTTAAGGCAAGACAGAGATTCAGATATCCTCTTAGGGCAAGCATGTTTACCAGAATGCTCTCTTCTCAATTAAAAATGGATGCTTTTCAAATGGCTGGGATGTAACAAGAATATGGAAGGAACCATACCTGCTTTCTAGGCTTAGCCTGTCACAGTACAAAGTGTACTGTTTAGTTCACTGCCTGATTCACCCTGCTAATTGGGAAAAATGCAGAAGTGCATCCTACTCCCTCAGTTACTCACTCACGATTTAAATGGCCACACACTCATACTCACTAATGTGAGCATGGCTTTGTTTATGGTGACATATTTGTTACTCATCTAATTAAGGTGGAATAAGCTGAGACCTTTATTCAGGAGCGTCAACAAAGAGATTAAGCAAAAAGCAGTGTGTAGAACAACCACTATCCTTAAGTTTCTTTATGAGCTATTTAAGAAAGCCAGGACACAGCAGCCCTTACTGCCATTCCTGGTTCTCTGGGAGGAAGGGCTGGAGAGAAGCACTCTCCAAGCTCTCAGAGACAATCAGGCCAGAATAACAAGCTGTTATACCAAAGCTGAGAAGTTATTTCTGGCCTTTGAGTTTAACAAGCGAGACAACACCAGCAACCACCTAGGATTAGAAATGGCAAGAATCAACCTTAATAAAACAAAAATGGCATGATGTGGGACAGAGCTATTAATGTAATCTGTATCACTAAGCACAAGGCTCATTTAACACTTACCAAAGCAAGATTTCTGCATCTAGCTTGGCTGCCATGATTCTCCACAGTGCCAGCCCTTTCCATGCTCCCATGCATATGTTCTGGAGAGATTTCAGATGCCACTTCAGGAGAATCCACCAGGAGATTCCTAGGCATCACACCTTCTTGACTTACTGATCCCGATGCAGCACAGAATGCCATTGGTGTGTTACGTCGGGCTGCTCGCTTTATTCATGTCTGGAAGCAGAGAACAATGTGCTATGGGGTTAAATCTGCTTGTTAAAACACTTGAAAAAGAATGGAAAATAAATGGCAAAAAAAGATCCCGCACAAGTTAATAAAGAGCATATCCTTATGCCCTGAAACACATCTGTGGCTTTATGGGCATCTTTTAAAAACTAGTTTTGTTCAAAAAGATAACAAACAAAAATCCAACACAGAAAGGTTCTGTACCCCATCTGTCATGCTTCCAAACCAGATGTCTATGGACAGTTAGAAGCAAGGATCCTGCACATATCCTTGTCCTGCAAATTCAGTTTGTGTTTTCCATTATGGCACATCATTAAGAGTAATAAAATCCCACTGGCTGAGATACCAACTGGCCCAGCTCAAGTACCTTTATCTTTATTTGGTTTTAAACAAGAATTCTATTTATGGGATCACATGAGGGAAACAGAATCCTGTTCATTTCCTAACAACTGCTACAGTTAACTCGTGCTACTGAAGCAGCTCTATGCCACCTGCTTCTGGTGAAAGATCCATGAGCAAAACTTGGTGCCATTTTTGCACCAGCACATTAGAGATTGCATTTTAAAGCTTCAAGAGCTTTTATTTCACTCAGCCATGAAAAGACAGTACCCCCCACATTTGGAAGACACTGACAAATAAACATATGCACCAGCACTCCCTGGAGCAAAAGCCCACAGTTGTTTAAGCTTTCCCAATGCCCAGTTGTGTAAAACCTCTGAATTGTCATCATCTCCCAAAACACTCTGGCAAAACTTTTTCTTTTATCCTCAAGGACACAAACACAAAATTCATGTCTGTGCACTAACAGCATGAGCAGGGGGTAGGTAAAACATAGAACCTAGCTCATTTCTCGCTCTGATACATTAAACCTCCCTTTGCCACGAGAAATTGCCTTGCTTGCTAACAGTCCATCTTTTCACCCACCCTGCTTGTGACCCGTGAACAGCAGTGACACATTCCTCAAAACAGCTGGTTCTGAGGTGCCAGGTTATATGCAACCAGCTGGGAAATGGACACCATTCCCCTGACACTGCACAAATTAAATGAGATGCTCCTGCTTCCCAAGTGCTTCTCCCTTTATTACGGCTCAAGAGGCGACACGAGAAGCAAAGTCAAGCCTGCATTTCCAATTCAATCGGATTACTTCTCCTTGCTCCCCACAGCTGTGGGTTGAGGGCTGAGAAACCAGAGCCTTCTGGTAAGCTGATTAGTATTTCATAGCAGTGAGATAACATCTGCCAATACTGAGCAACAATTCCATCCTGCTGATCCCTCCTCCCAGGAGAGGGCTATGACATTACCAGAGGTGCGTCGCCAGTGCCGCAGCACCAACACGTCCTGTGGGAAAGCTCCCTCACAATGTAGCTAGGCTGCAGTCCAGCTAGTCTTGGAAGCACATCCACAATCCAGAGCACTGGGTTGTCACAACAAAACATCTCACAGCCCTTCTTATGAGCATTAGGTCTAACAATTAAATTTAGCCTTACTTTTACACAAAAAGAACCTGTTTTTTTCTGTTAAGAACTTTAGCTGTCAATGATACAATGTATCCTCAGGATAATGGGCTTTAAGTGATGCCCAGATAAGTAGAAACATGCTCACGGTCCTGGTTTTCAAACTCTCAAGACAGGCAGATACGGGAACACTGAGGCAGCTGCTGTACCTTTGGCTGCTGCAGAAAGCTAAACAGGGAAACGGCAGCCCAAGCATGGAACACATCCTGCATCAGCAGCTCTATCTACAACAAACCCTGTGGTGCTGAAAAGCCACACACAAATACATCCACACAAGAAAATCCATGCAATTTTTGGAAGCCAACATTATTAGTGAAAATATTGACTCCTCTGAAATCCTACACGTGAGCAAGCACACACAAATACGTATACAAGTTTTAGAAGGCAAGACTATCAGAGAATCTTGGCACCTCTGAAATTCACAGAAAATTCCCACTGACTTCAGATTCCATCCCGTAAGTGTCAAGGTGATGTTCAGATGGAAAAGAGACCAGCAAGAGGTGAGTACTTCTACTGACATTTAACACAAGGTAAATATTATTCCTCTTCAGCACTTTTAAGTTGCAGCATCAAATTTTTATGCAGGTGTCCCCAGTATAAACTGAATATGCCATGTTTGTTCAGTCCCTCAGTGATGCTATAGACAACTATGAGATTTCTAGAATTACACTCCAAATTGTGAACATTTTATGGACTACATTATGAGAGATAACTGCTGCAGGTTACAATAGATAACATAAATAAAACCCACATTTAAAGACTAACCAGGAGAATATATTAATCAATGTTACCAAGAAACAAATCAAGAGGCCCAGATTTTGAGGGAGAAGTATTTAAGAGTATTGTTCTGCTTTCTCCAACAGCAATACCTCAGTTTAACCAGGACTAAGTTCATGGTAGGCTATCTGCATCCAGAACAGCAGGGACACCCAGATTCCGCAGCAATAAACATTAAAAGCACGAATTCTAAATACCAACAAATAACTCTGCTCCCAGCAAGCTACCATTACTCATTCTGGAGCTCCAGTTCAGATGTTTCACAAAGCTCCTGAACAATGACTAAAGGCAGTGAGGGCGACTGGTTCAGAGAGCCACCCACACAAGAGCCAGTATCAAACATTACAGCACCAGTCCTGCTTTTGTGTTGGAAGCTGTGGCTTCTTTGGGAGTTTTACTCATTTCAGAAAAGCTTGGGAGCTGTGCAATGGCCTGTGAGCCTGCAGAAAAGGTGTGGGGGAAGACTTTTTCCCCCCTTCTACCTTTTACATCATCTTTAAACACATCAAAGGTACATTTCAATAAAATCATAATCCATTCATATTATTTCTTCTGTCCTTTGCTGTGTTTTTTATGCTTTGAGACACTCCTACACCTTTGTACAGTGTCTAGAGCTAGAAATGACGTGAGGCTGCCCAGCACTGCAGCAACACATACAGCATGTTTTACAGACAAATTCCTCTCCTAATCATAGTTAACACTGAAGTCCCTTCACCCTCTTTATGTCACCTCTATTAATTGAAAGTCTTTATAGGTTTAAGATAGTAATAGTCAAGAACCTAATGAATTTCCAGACCTCACTGTCTGTTTCAGTAGGATTGCCAAGGTAACAATCAGGGTTCAAAAACAAGGCAACCTTGCTCAGAGAGGGCAGGAACAGCAGGACGACAGGCGGCTGTTCCTCCTGACCTTCAGAGATGCATTAAATATGAAAGTTGCTCACAATGGGATTTGTTGTTCAGTCATTGTAGCTGGGTATTTCTTAGCTTGGCTTAAGAGATGTGTGCCTATACCATTAGGGATTAATAATAAAAAAATATCAGACTATGACACAGGAGCACAGAAGTGTGACAGGAACAGTACTATTTGGAGAAAGGATCCCAGATATTAAAACAGAAATGCATCTTAGGGCAGATGCGATTCTATCATCTGAAGTGATCACTTCTTGGTTACACTAGAGATAGCCTTCATGAGATATTTAAAACAATACAAGTCACATATCGTGCATGTTTTTCAGAGAATAGAAGGAGGAAATTGAAAGATTCTGAAGTTAGCACTGACTTTCACCTCCAAAGATTTAATTTTGCTTCGACAGAGGCAAATAATTCAGAGAGAATGTATTAAGTTGCCATTAAAGATAAGGTGAGGTCTGCCCTTTCAAAAAGGATATTTTTATAGTTTTGCTGACTAAGGTTACTTCTTCACTGAAGTTCAATGTTAGTATTTACAAGGGACTGTTTCTATAGTAGCAGGAGATTGAAAGAATTTTTTATTAACAATCCTGTTTGAAGGCAAGCTTAATAGGCAAAAAGATCAATCCCACAAAAGTGCAAGACATTTAAATGTTAAAAATCAACTGCTACGTAAGCCAGGAGCCAAAAGTCAGCAGACAGCACCAGGCCATTAACTGCACGATATACTTAAGGTGAGTTGACAATTTTTAGAAAATTATCATGCATTTTTAAAAGGGCACAAGATCAGTCTGTCCCTTTCACTATATGTACAATTTC
Organism: Toxostoma redivivum; assembly: GCA_013397375.1. Lineage (NCBI taxonomy): Eukaryota > Metazoa > Chordata > Aves > Passeriformes > Mimidae > Toxostoma > Toxostoma redivivum. The sequence goes on along the minus strand of VXBI01000146.1, from coordinate 245,852 downwards.
TAGAACACTCTTTGCATGAAACAATTCTCAAGATAGATTTCTAAGCCTCATTGTACTCTGAGCATCACACAGAGTTTGCCTTTGTTCTTAACCAGCTCTTTCTCAGTGATTCAACTGAAACTGAAGTGGCAATGAACTTCAAGGTTGATTTAATCTGTCAGCTGTGCACAGACATAGCAATGCACACACTCAGCTCTGCATACACTGTTAGTCACCTTGCACTCCATGGTGGCGGTTGTGTTTGGAGAGTTAAGCATCTGGAAAAAACATCTGGAAACACTCTGAGGTCATTAGAAGTGTTACCATGGGATGGTTTTATAAAAATGATGGTACAGGGGCAGACTGGAGACCTTTATCAGCCTCTGACAGTTGGCAGCAGAGCAGTAAAACAAGGCAAAGGAGAGCAGGAATTCATTCAGATTCCTGCATGCTGTGGTCAGGAGACCACAGGGCTTCCCAAAACAGGCCAGGTATTTGTGTCTAATAGCCTCATGAATTTTTCCTTGTATTAAGTGCGCCTTCAACATACCTTTGAACCAGCTGTACAAGACCAGAGCTGAACAAAACCAGCTGGCCCATGTCTTCACTGAGCCACTGCTGTTCCAAACTCCTCAAAACTAACTGATGGTTACTTACAGTGGACACATTTCCTTCTTTTGAACAGGGTTACCAGCAACTGAGCTCTTCTTAGCTCCTTCAGTATGTGAAATACTGAGTAAATCCCTGAGCTTCAGGGGTAACCCTACTCTTGTGATATACAGTAAGATTGAAGCTTTCTGGTAGAAGAATAGACAAAGTAACAGTACTGCCGACAGAGGGCAAACCTCACAGGCATGTTCACTAATTCCAGGAGTACACAGCATTAACTGATGAGGTTTTGCTGAATTACATAAAAACCCCACAGAATCAGACAGTAAGTTTATAAGCTGTTCTTACAGAAAGAAACAAAACAAAACTGAAGTAACAACAGACAACAGTGGATGTCTAGGAACCAAGGTAAACCAAAACTGGCCAACATGGTTAAATTCTAACTTTTCTTCTCCACATCATAATTGTAGAAGCTTGTGATAACATTTAGTATGATTCAAAGTCTTTATCTGCTCATGAAAAAACCTGAGTGTTCAAAACAGTCATGGCTATTTAATATCCAGTAATTCAGAAACATTCCTGCCCTTCTTTGGAGGGACTGCCCCCAGAGTATGGCCAGACAAATAGAAATGCTGAGCATTAATAGAAAAACAGCAAAAAAAAATACACAGATGCAGAATCCATGACAGTAAGATCTGCTAAATGAGAGCCAGGCCAACAGCATTTTTATAGACACTTCCTTGGACATCAATACTGATTTGCAGAACAGGTGACAAGTAGGACTGAACAATGTTTAGCCAAGTGTGAACTCAGGGGGCTTTCATGGCAGCCCATGACAGATACGCAACTACATCAAAGTAATTACAGAGCGACAACAACCATGCAAATCTCCCAGAATTCAATGTATGCGACCTCAATATTTTGTTTTAAACTTCCTGGTTTCTGTGGCACACTTGTGACAATTCAAACTTTCTTCTACAGGCTGGGGAGCTACAAAATCCATTAGTTTTAGAGCTAAAAACAAAGATTCTCTCAGTCCCCTAAATTTGAAAGCTGGAGCCTCAAGAAACACACTGAATGTCATTCATACAACTCACACTAGAATTTCTGAGCTGCCAACAGTGAAATAACTAATCTTGTGTACATACATTTTTAAAAGAACTAGATGGGCAAAGCACCAATTCAGTAAAACTTAAATCTGTCTGACTTCACTAGGACATTCCATCACATGTTTAAATGGTTCCGTGAATTGCATCTCAAATTAAATGCAGCAACCACTTTAAAAGAAAGGGAACAATCACAAACCAACATTTTCGTTACCTAAGTAATAATTCAATCACTACACTGAATTCTCCAAATCATGCTTTGCTCAGAAACAATGCCTAAGGTCACACCTTTGACCACATTCAGCCAAGCCTATGATACCAGAAAATGAGGATTCCATACTGTGCTTCATTCTTAACTAGTCTTTCTAGATTTTCAAGAACATCCTTTTTACTATTTTGAGACCCTATGATTTAGAGACTTTGTTACACACAACCAAGCTAGCACAAAAGCACAGCTCATCACTGCCTCATACTCCTCTCCGCAGTGTTTGGGAATTGCTCCTTCTTTTAAGGCAGTGGAATACCAGTGCAGGATTTGATGATGGTCCACCCTCAAGACAGAATTTATCAGGGTAAAAAAAGGCATCTGTGATGCATGTGCCCACACATCTCTGCCTTTTCCCTTGCAAATAAACTCTGCTCCCTGTTCACTACATCAGCAACAGCATTAGTTGAATCTTGTTGTCTGAACTGAAGGCCAGTGGCAAAGGCTCCTATACAACATTGGGGATTAAACTACCAAAGATCCCTGAAGTGCTCACATTTCCTACTCATATACAGTGACAGAATCCCTTCCTGCCTCAACTAAAAATAAAACTACAGCCAGTGACAAGTAGTTACTTTTCTGTAGATTAAGGTCTTACCTAAGGATAATGATAAGGCTCTCACTGGTACTGTCCAGTTGAGATTTCATGATCAGTAGCTGCTCTGTGGGAGAACTAGGTGTGATACACAGAGCTGCCTCATCCAGTCCCATATGGGGCTTTAAACACATCCAGGTGATGGCTGAGCTCTCCTCTGACTTCAAATGTTCCTATGCAAATTTCAACAAGGAAAGCATCCCATTCTTTCCAAGTTACTCTTTTTAAAAATCTCTCCTGTTAATATCAGGGCGGTGCTATCTGTGACAGCCAACACTTTAAAACCATGAAGAGTACATAAACAATTTCAGGCACAGACGCCTCTGTAATTAGTCAACTTCTGCCTTGTTACAGGTGCAGCATTGCTGGGGTTTAGGGTTTCATTATGTAACTGCTGCTACAGTCATAGCAATGGTGAGCCAAATCCTGTTTTACACAGTATTTAGGATAGCAAGACAATTTTCAGCTCCAATATAGCTGTGTCACAGTCTCACAACTGGATTTTAGGCTGCTCTCCTATGTTTCTTTTTGTGATTGCTGTGCTGGCGTGGGGAAGAAAGCAAAGGACATCTGAAGCACAAAGCATGAGTGTTTACTTTAAAAATTAACTTATTTTGGACATTTCATTCCTATGTAAGTACATAAAGGTCTGCCTGCCCAAGGTAAACAAAGCTGAAAACAGAACTGGCAAAACAGGGCAGTAAAGTCTTGGCCCTGGACTTTACATGATACAGGGATAATCCACACACACCCAATTGAAAAGAATACATTTAAGCAGTTAGTTATACTGGAAATTAAAGTCACTTGCTTTTATTTTTTAATTAAAAAAAAAGGAGGAGGGAGGATTTGTTAACAGTAACAGCCTGTCTGGCTTTGAAAGCCACATTCATATGCTCACTTATTTTCATGCTCCAGTATTTCAGAAGGTCAGTCAGCCTGAGACTTGTCAACTGCTCAGGAGTTAAGTTGTTCCAGTTACTATATCCAACCAGCAATCCGTCTGCCAACATTCTTGGTTAATATTTCTCTCAGAGGCATGCAGAGAAAAAGCAGCTATAACTAATAGAATGAGAAGAATTTTACTACTGACAAAACAGAGGTGTAATACAGAAATCTCCCTGTTCCTTTCTAATGCCAGGCATTACTTGTACTTCTAGTCATAAAACTTCATTCTACTCATTCACTCTCCATAGTAAAACCCCCCAAACAAATCCTTGATAAGAAAGACACTGCTGGGAAAATCTATTCTATTTCCCCCCTATACAACAGTAATTCCTGCAAAGGAAGGAGAAAAGCCACTATCATAATTTTTCTAAGTAGTACCTGTACAAGGAAGGCCATCTACAATGCTGCATTAGTCAAGGATCCGTGTCAAAGTCTTAAAATAATACCTTTTTATTAGCATAAGCCAGAAATCGTAAAAGCTTTTAAAGCTAAGACTTATGCTTCTTTAGGGTTTGGAAAGAAGTCTTTACTTCTGTGTCTTTCATGTAAGGGAGGAGAAAGGAAATAACTGTTACACTTCTGATACTTGTTGTAGCTTAAAATCCTTGAAAAATGTTTAGAAAGATACAGAAGAGACAGCATGCTGGTTACCACAGGAATCATCTCTTGCTACACCCATGCACAGGACCAAGCACAAGAGAGCTCCACTTCCAGCACCCCTCTCTCACTGCCACACTAAAACAAAAACTATTCAGGAAACATGCCCTTGAGTTCCTGGATTAAGGAAAATCCCGAGAGTGTTTTTAAGGCTGTGCTTTCTCTTTACAAGCACTAAACCTCGCCTGAACCACCTAAGATTAAGATCTTAAGAAGTACCAGCCATCTCATGCTTACCATTTCCAGATGAAAAAGGCACCTGACAAGAGAAGGGGAAGAAAGTACCCTGAAACTAGAATCTGCTATTGCTTCCACCAACAGCTTTTCCCATGGAAACCCTACATTACAGACAGTCGGAAAGCAAAGAGGAGGCACAAGGCAGCTGTTCCTCATCACCATTAGTCAGGCGGAAACAGCATACATCAAAGTTTTACCGGTATGAAACCTTTACTTAAATATATTTTCTTAAAGTTGCCGATTAACAGAAACAAATTTTAGATTATGCTAGGGATGAACAAGAAATCCACAGGGGTAAAAAATTCGTAACAGCCCAGTAGTGGGAAGCCAAGCCTCACACACGGCAGGGCAGCAGTTTTCTGATAGTTTTTGTCCTCCCCGCCTGCGTACCAAAACTAACCCAAGCTTAAAGCTGCTTTACGGAGCTGTGCCGATCCCTGTCCCCGATCCCCGGTCCCGCCCGCCGCCCAGAGCCCGTGCAGCGCGCGGAGCACCCGGCATCCCGGCCGCCGCTGCTCTCGGAGCAGGAGGGAAAAATAATTAAAAATCCATTAGTGAGTAATAAGACTAACGCCGAACCATTCCCGTGGCGGGCTGGCAGGGGCGCGCAGCTCCGCGGCCTCTCCACGCAGCGAGACCGAGCTCTCCCCTCACGCCGGCGGACCCGAGAGGAGCAGAGACCCCTCAGCCGGGGGGAGCGGAGAGACTCCTCAGCCGGGGACCCGCGCAGGGCAAGAGGAGCTCCCGAGGAAGGGCGGCACTCACCGGCTTTGGGGTCCGCACCTCTACCAGCCGAGGGCGGAGAGCGGGCAGGTGGCCGGAGCAGCACCGCGGGCTCCCCCGAGCTGCCGTCCCGAACTCATGCGCACTGCGCCGGCCGCCACCCACGGCGGGCGGATAAAGCGGCCGGGCGGTGGCTCAGCCCGGCCCGGCTCCGCCTCGCCCGGGCGGGACCGCCGCCTTTGTCCCGGCGCTCGGGGCAGGGCGTGAGGGAGGGAGTTTGCCCCTCAGAAAGGCAGCTGCGGTGTCTCAGGAGCGGCTGGGGAGTGTTGGAGCTACGAAGTTCGCCAAGGATCTGGAGAATCTCGCTTGTGAGGAAAGAGGGAGATGGGCCTAATCAGCCTGGGGAAGAGGTGACTGACATGGGATCTCATCTATGTCTCTCAGTATCTAAAGGGCGGGTGTCAGAGGATAGGTCAGGCTCTGCTCATTGATGCCACCCAGTAGGACAAGAGGCAAAGGGCAGAAACTGATGCCCAGGAACTTCCACCTGAACATGAGGAAGAACTTCTGTCCTGGGCAGTGGCCAAGCACTGGAACAGATTGTCCATGGAGGCTGTGGAGTCTCCCTCACTGGAGATATTCCAGAACTGTCTGGACAAAATCCTGTGCTTCACCACTGTGGTCCCTTCCAACCTGACCTGTTCTGAGATTCTGTTTCTCTCCACTGTGTGGGGGACCTGGGTCTCCACAGCCACCCTGTGAGGGCAGAGAGGGGACAGTGACACCTTTGACTGCCTCAGAGAACCCTGAGCTAAAACCCTGCCCAGATTATGCCTAGGGAAGTTCTGGATGCCCCATCCCTGAAAGTGTTCGAGCCCAGGCTGGATGGGGCTCTGAGCAACCTGGTCTAGTTAAAAGTGTCCCTGCCTGTTGCAGCGGGTTAGAACTGGATGATCTTCAAGGCTTCCTTCCAACCCAAACCATTCTATGGTTCTGTGATTCTGTGAGGCGTAAATTGTGTCGGATCTGGTGTCTGATGGGCTTGTCCCTCCACTAAACTGCTGGGAAATGGTGAAGGTAAAAGAGAAAATCACTGTCACAACTGCCTGAGTCTGCTTCCTCACTGGGGAAAAGGTTTACGTGCCTTGTTAATCTGTGTCACCCATATACTTAAGAGCTCCGTAACAAATATTGCCTATTTGTACTCTTATTTATTACTAATATATTGTCACAGTCACAGGTATTTATCAGGTGATTGTGTCTTCTCCCTTCTTCATTGTGAAAGGCCATGACAGCCAGCAAATTATCAATTTAACTTATATTATGCTGTAAAAATTTCAAGCTGCTCCCAGAAATCATTATTTTTAACCCATGCTGTGGTGACTGAAATATTCTTAATGCTAGAAGTACCTCAAAGTGTGGAAGATGGAAATGTTTCAAAAAGATGTGGCCCTACCCAAATAAATGGCATAACAGAACAGGGAAGGGGGGGGTGTGTGGGTCAGTGAGGGTTGACAAGGTAAGACCATTCCCAGTCTGTAACTGTTTTTTTTCAAGTGTTTTCCAAAGCTACAGGAGCAGTGCCCAGGAGGAGAGCAAATGATTAAGACACCAATTATGTAATTTTTGGTTATGTTAAAGTTGGTGCCTAATCTAAGCTGCTTGCTCATTCTACAGCCAAGAGAGAGAGGGACTCTCCACCAGCTTAGGAGAGGCTGGACAAACCACATTGTGAGGAAACCTGTCCCTAGTGGTGAAGCCTGACCAGAGTCCTGTGTGTCTCTCTTGATTGGGGGACCAGTTTGGAGCTTGCTGATGTTAGGCTAAATGAATTCCATCTTTCTCTTTTATTCTTGGCTCTGGCAACAACTTGGTACAGGATCATATTTCTGTCCTGTGTAACAACTGTTACACAACAGCACAGGAGAGGAAAGCTCCTTATTTCATCAAGGAGCAAAGTAGGAGTGGTGTCTATTGCATATAGCATGGATACCACAGCTAAGGAGAGCATCTCTGATCTGGGAACATTTAATTCAAGAATATACTTAAAGGCAAGCGTGTATTTTACAGAATTCCACTGTGGGACCATCAATACGCAGAGGGAGAGTGCTTTGAGATTCATCTAGGTGGAATGTTAGATAACTTCAATGTATTATTTTTACAATGTATTATATGCTAATTCAACCTGCCTGAGCTAAAGTTCTCCTCATTAAGTAGGGCATGATTCTGAGGAAGATTCTACAGTTCCAGGGCTTTATCAGCTCCACAGTGTTATTTTCTTTATTTCTTGATTTACTCTCATCACCTCGTAATATCAGGTGTAGTCTGACATTAAAAATGTGCCCTGTCAACGTTTTTCTACCCCAGGTGAGTCCAAAAGAGTTTTTTGTCCTTTTGATCATCGTTTGTATGTTTTTTTCCCCCCTTTCCTCGTTCTTCAGCATTACTGATTACTAATCCTGAAACAGAGTTTATTCGAGGAGACCAACCATGTTTTGACACATTCTGTCCTGAAGGTGGGGAAATTTATGGAGCACAGTTCCAAGTACACAGCCCATTACTGTGTATTATAGAGAACTTCCCTCCTCTGCTCGGTGAAAACTCGTTATGCCAGTTTAAAAATATGTCAGGTATGCATCTCCTTCCTCCAGCATTAATCATTAATTAACATGTGATACTGACATTTCTGGTTGCTACTTAATGTAGCAAAACAGTATTTTATGTGTGTTTCTAATTTCTTTTATCATCCTTCAGCATCAGTGGAGGGTGACACATCCAGCTGTCAGTGTCAGTACACTGGTAATGCTGCCCAAAACAGAGCCATGAGAACAGCCCATGTTTATAAAACTCCTCTTGCCAATCTGACTCCTTTGCCTTGTGTTACAGGCCAAAATTCGTTTTTCTTCTCACAGAATGTGCTTATTGTATTTGATGCTGCAGATAGCTGAGAGTAGGCACACTGAACTAAGCAACTGTGATCAAAGAGGATCTTATTCACCTGTTTTGTACTTTTTTCACAAACAGTTTTAATTTTGGGTCTGTCTTTTTTTCTGTATGGGTCCTGGATTTGATAAGAATTGGTAGAACTGAGCAGTCAGAAAGAAAACATAGACTGATGGGAAGCTATCTGTTATTTACTTGAATTTCAGTAGGCTTAGAAAGCCCCTTGTGTGAGGCAGTGTATGTAAAGTAAAAGAACAGGCCACAGGTAGACAAAATAGGGAAATAAATATGTACTGAGATATGAGATAACCATGAAAGAAACAGGGTTTAGCCGAAATGGAGGTCAGGTTACATTTACAGTCAATATGGTTGACTTAGTGTTGTGATAAATATGGTATTATCATGACTTGTTGTTTGCATGAGTGGTCATAGGAAACCTCCAGACAAGAGCATGGCTTGTTGTACAAAGTACTGTACCAATAGTAGGTCACTAATACTGTTTACAATCAGTAATCTCACATGAAATGTGCTCCAGGACTGATTCATACAACTTTTTCCTGTGATTGACCACTTCCGTTTTTTGGCAGGGCATTCACAGCCAGAGCCAAAGGGAGGCTTCAGTGTCAGAGCACTCCTTGCTTGCTTTTCAGTGCCCAGCTGGCAGAATGCATTTCCAAGCAATGAGATAAACTTACAATAACCAAAACTTAGGGCTTTGCCTGTGACTCAATAGCAGTCAAATATCCCAGCCCAGATGTCACTTGCTGCCTCCCTCCTGCCAACTCTGTGGCTTTTGTTTTGTGGTCAGGCAGGTTTGTGTAGTGAAACAGTTTAAAACCAACAAGAAAAGATTGGAAGCTCCCTCCCCAAGTTTGCTGATGAGACTAAACTGGGTGGTGAGGTGGACATGTGAGAAGTTACAGCAGTCTTGCAGTGATACCTGGAAGGGTGGGAAGAGTGGACTAGCAAGAACTGTTGGGGTTTATTTAACAAGACAAGAGGCAAGGTTCTGCACCTAGGACAACATAACCCAAGAACCCATTAGAGGCCAGACCATACCTGAGTACTGTGTTTGGTCTTGGTCTATGCAGTTCAAGACACAGATTGGAGAGGATCCAAAGAAGGGCCACCAAGATGATCACAAGGCTGGAGAGCCCACCCTGTGAAGAAAGACAGAACTGGTTATGTATTTTCTGCCTGGAGAAGACTTTGGGGAGACCTTATCAGAGTATTCCAGCACTTAAAGGGTTATTACAAAGAGAGTAGAGGCTCTCTCTCAAGGAGCCACATGGAGAAGGCAAGTGGCAATGAATACAAATTGCTCAAGGAGAGGTTTCATCTTTGTATGAAAAACATTTTTTATGGTGAGAACAGTCACTCACTGGAACAAACTCCCCAGGGAACTGGATAGAGCTGGAGCTTTTCAAGATGTGACTGGACAGGTGCTACATAATCTCATCAAGGCTCCATGAAAGACTGGACTTGATGATGTTTTGAGGTCACTTCCAGCCTGGGCTGTTCTATGATTCAGTGATTATTTTTGGGAGGCGCTTGTATCTTTTTTTTTTTACTCAGATGTTTTTGCATTTTATTTGGACTGACTGCTGTGGGACAAAAACTTTAGGTTGAGGGAGACAGATTTGAAACCAGACAGGACAGGAATAGGGACAGGAATATCTTTGACCTGCAGAGAGCAACTTCCATCCCTCCCCTGGGTAACCAAGGTACATGTGTGGAGAGTGAGAGATGAGTTTGAACAGTCTGGTGGTTCAGAGACAACGGGGTCTTCTAGATGGGCACTTCCTAGACAAGCACTTGAGATACCATCACTTGCTGTGAAAAACAGTCGAGATAGGATCTGTGGAGAGCAGAGACAGTCAGGTATTTATTTGGTACTCTTTAGGAATGCCTTTAGCATTTAGCCCTGTTTGTGATTAAGCCAGAAGAATATCTAATTTTCAGGTTATAAATTAATTGAGAAATGGCCCTGAGGCTGCTGTGGTTCTTTGCCTGTACAGAAGCAGAGCTGGAGGCACTGTGAGCTGTATTTATTAACATGTCTCCAGCCAACCTTCAGAGTCCTCCTTCTGCCCTCTGGATATGCAGATTCCCCGCTGTCCTTTCCCTCTTCAGTACCTTTTCTCCTCCGTGCACTGCAGAGGCCAGCTCACTGTCCCCAGTCCCTTCTACCTCCTCCAGCAGCACCCCCGCTCAACCCATGCCTTGGGACCTACCCTCGTTCCCCAGAACTCTTGCTATTGCCTCTGTGGTTTCTTGCTGCTTCTCTCTCCGTGAAGCCACGTCCCTCTTCCTTACCTGATCTCACAGGCATACTAGAGATTTGTCTAGGAAGTCAGACCTAATTTTTCTCCTCTCCTTACTGATGGTGTTAGTGCACCTCACCGGTGAGACAAGATTTGCAGGTATGAGGAGAAGGCTGCAGAGGAAGAGGAAATTCCCTCATGAGTTGTGCTGCCTTCAGGCTTTGTCTGCAGTTCACCCGGGGGGAGAGAAAGGGGAGCTGGGGTGTATTTTTGGCACTTAGTATCTCACTTTCATTTAAATTCTAGTTTTGGCTCCTAAATCTTCTACTAGATCTAATCTTTCATCTTTTCTTTCAGCAGATCCTACTCTGAGATCAAATACTTCCCTTTTCCTGTGTTTTGTTTAGACGGGGGTGGGACAGCTTTCTACTGGTGTTGCAGTATCTGGTTAAGTGGCCTGATTTTAATAGCTGTTCCTTGGCTTCTGCTATTTAAAACATATGTTTTCTGACATTTAATGATAAGTTTGTTCTCCCATATGTCCCAACGAGTATAAACAACTGGTTATTTTCCAGTGTCAGTGAGTTTGAAATTAATGCAGCTTATTTTCCTGTGGGGAATAGAGACATATGTCACTGAATTGAATTAAATATTAATAGAGTATTATTTCCAAAGGGGAGAAATGCAAGTACAATCAAAAAAATATGAAAAATTATTTATTCCAAGAGCGCATAAATACATATACTTGGAAATAAACCTATCTTTTTAAATTGCTGTGAGGTTCTGTGCTTTTTTCTTTTATTTACCCATTGTTTTTATTTTTTCTTTATTTTTTTAAATTTCTGGTTTGATTTCTCTTAGAACTGAAAGTTAATTCTTCTAATGGTATTCCATTGGCCCATGATATGTGCCTGGATGATCTTAATTCCAGTTCCCAAGGACAGGGTGTCCTGTGATACAGCAAGCTGTATTTTGCATTTGAGCTGTATTTTCTGTTTCAGCAAGACTGAATGGTTTATGGAGGAGGAGGAGAGCAGGATGGGGAGGTTCCCTGTAGATCATGTTTAAGGGAAGAACTTGCCATTATCATTCTGGTTATTCTGGAAAGGAATTCTGGTGGGGTTGGGGGCTCTGCGCAGGGTCAACTTCAAGTCAGTGGAATAAATCCCAGTAATTTCATTAGGAGCTGAATCAGGCCTTTACTAGATCAGGAAAGGGGTTTATACTTATGTAGCAGAATGTAGATGGACTTTAGACATTTAAATTTCATCTGCAATCCAAACAGTCTTTGCTTATCAGCCATTGAAGCCTGCTTCTGCTTTATCTCTTCAGGAGCCTCTCAGTTTCCATGGAAGTCCACTGGCTACACATGCTGTATGAGGTGAACACAAAACATCAGCACAAACTTAGTGGATCACACATTTTCCATCCTCAATCTCCCTCAAGCTCAGTGTCCACAGTGTGTTTGGGGACACTCAGGGATATTTACTTGTGAACTTGGGTTCTGTGACTGTACCTCCATAAAAACTGGATTGGGGATACCCTTCATGCTTCAGAAAGTGAAAACAGAGATAAAAGTTTCTACTCAAGGTGCTACAAGAAGAAGATGAAAGGAGGAAAGAGGCATGGAAATCCTCACTTCCAGATCTTCAGGGACAAGTCATGTATTTTACATTGCCATTGATGGATAAAATAATTCCTCATCGTGGCAAGCCCCTAATCCTACAGGACAAGGCTATTAGAGGATAATCCTAACCTAAATTGCAACCCTGTATTTGAGCACTGGTTCTCCTAATGCTCTAGGATACAATTACAGAACAAGGGCCTGGAAACCACAGCCTTTGTTCTGCCTTATTGCTTAATTGTTTAATGAAGTATTCACTTCATCTAAGTGAGTGCTTTGTAATTTTGTACTTGCATGCAGCTGGCAGAGGCAAAGAACTGGCTTTTTTACAGAATAACTTGTTCGTTTGGTGGAAGAAGGTACCATTAAAAATATCAGGCTCCAATAGTAAATAATTTGAGAGATCTCTCCATAGAAAGGAAATCTCACCCTTGCAAGTGAGGAATGAAAGCACATTGTTACTCCTGAGTTTTTATCCCTTTTCCTCCTTGATGCTGTGCAAAGATAGATGGAAGAGGCAGTGGGACAACCAGTACCAGATCTTGCACTTGCATGGGTCTGTTCTGAGGTCAGGACACTGCTACCATGTGCATTTCTCAAACTGGAATGGGAGCTGCCTTTCCAAATTAGGAAGAAAAGAAGTAACCAAATAAGCCTTATATCAAGATAACAGCAATACTCAGGTCCTTAAATAAGTGTAAAGTCACTAAATATAAGTGCAAATAACATGAAAAAAAAGGTTCTAAAAACTTTAATGGATTTCAACAGTCTCCCTGTTCTACTCTTGAAAATATTCCTATGCACAGGATGTGTCAGGCTCCAGCTCCTGAGTAGTTTCCTGATGAAGGTCAGGTGCTCTGAGGCATCCGTTCCCTAGCTGAGCTGTGGGTAGGCAGCTTTGTACCTCCCAGCATTTTGTGTGTTTTGATCTTTTGAAGCTTTTCTTCCTCTTTATAACTATACAAGGAGCTTAGACAATTAGCTCTGGACTTGGATATCATTTTTGGCTGGTGACCTGAGCTCCAGACACAGGATATTAAGAGATTTGCAACAGGGCAGGGAGAGAGAATGACCCTAGGAACAGGAGAAAAAAATTTGAACGTTGGAGGCTTTTTTGAGTTCCAGCCATGCAGGGTCCCTTGCAAATGCTAAATACCAAAGAAACATTGCCAGTCTGTAATACCAAGTTTTTCTTCAATAGCTGTGAATGAGAACATCAGCACAGACAGAAGAGGTGAGGTCACCTGTGCATTAATCCCTTCCTCTCTTGTCAGCCCTGCCTCTTGGGAGGTACTGCCTATGGATTCTTCCCTGGGTCTCTTCACTGCTGCTTCACTGGGAGCACATTGCTGGAGGGGCACAACAATGAGACAGGTGGTTCACACTGGGTTCACTTGGTGCTTTTCATGTAGATTCCACTGTAGAATCTGTTCTTGTCAAGTCCATGGAATGCAGATGATGGGAAGGAAACCATCACACTTTTGCATTTCAGGTACCAACAAGCAGAAGATTATAGGGCATGTGGATGTGTATAGTAGATGCAAATGTATATAGTTAATACATTGTTCTTAGCCTCCCAGAAGTGACAGATGGATTACTTTTAACTGCTATGTTCCATTTGAAAACAAGTACAGGGCAAGCATTTTGTTTGTCAGGACACTTTGTAACTTGTTTTCATGGAACTACCATTTTCAACATCATTTAACAAGTCATTATAGACTTTTTAATAAATGATAGTCATTAACCTTGCCTAGGGTAACTGAGGGCAAGATTTTAATTCAGGCAGTGAAGAGTCTGTCCTCTAGGCCTGTATTCAAGATCACAAGAGTGTCAGAGCCAACATGAATTCAAGGACCAACAAGAACACACCTGGCTCACAGCCATCTGTTGTACCTTTACAGTGCTGCCGGTTCCTGCTCATGCCAGTGCACAGAGACTTCTCAGGCTGCTGTTATCTATGCTCACTCCAAGCTGCCTCTGTGACCTGTTCGTGCAGTTGGAAATACTTAAGTCTGAGAAGATCCTGGTTCGTTTGCCTTTAAGGACATACCTGGCAGCTCCTCTGTAGGGAGTTTCCTGCAGAGGCAGGAATCTGACTCATGGCTGCTGGAGACACCTCCTGGAAGAGCTGTCATGGAATAGCCACAGGCAGTTGTGATTCAGTCCCCAGCAGTCTCATTAGCACTTGATTTCTTAATGGCATCCCTTACACACTTATATTACCAGCTATTTTTGTATACTCCATGCAAACCAACAACCAACCACTGCCTTAACAGGAACACTGTCCACATGAAACAGTGTTTTGGTTTGTTTTTTTTTTTTTATTTATATGGAAATACTTGCATAAACTTTCATTTAAATCTTTCAGAATTTCTTTGTAATTAAGAAGAAAAAAGCCCCTTTGCTTAAAACTGATAGTCTGTACGTTTTTTTCCCTAAAACAAACACTTTAACTTTGTTGAAGGAAAGATTCAAAACAGGCTGCAAAAGTATTTATTTAGCACATTTTTGGCTTAAAATACTGTCTTGCCAGGTCTGTTGTTACTGCTACTTATCACTCTGAGGTAACATTTGCTTTCTGTTCCAAAATTTCAGTTGTTTACTTTCAGGGATGTTACTGGTGGTGGCTCAATATCTGTGGCTACAGATGGCCGTAGTCTGAAATGGCTCCTGTCTGAACCAGCTTCTCCCAGTCAGGGAAAGCTCAAGAGTGGCAGGGAGGAAAACAAATCCAAGAGCACAGGTCACCCCTGACGTGGTTCTGTGGGAGCACACCTGCACAGCAGGGCTGAGGCTGTCTGGTGGAAAAGGTGTTGAATCACACATCTGACTGGTCTGAGTGGAGCCTTTGTAGTGAAAACTGGCAAAGCAGTTAAATTACATCTTCCGCTCAGTCCACTGGTGAGAGTTGTCCAGAAGCTGCTGGGCACAAAGCTGGCATAACCTGTACCTCATTGCCATGGGCTCCTGCAGGTTTGGCCTGGGCTGGACCCCACTTGCCACCTTATCGGTGTTCTTGTTGACCTGGCTGGGTTCACTGCATTCCAGAGCTGGTAGTTCAATGTTGTTTGTTTGAATTCCTCCGCTGCTTCAGCACAGCCCACTGTACTGGCCCTTTTGGTGTTTGAAGTTGTAGATTTCCCTCACTGTGGTGGCTTTGAACAGTGAATATGCTCCTCATCCTTCTACAGTATGGGAATCTGGGGAGAATTGGCTGAACCGGTGTTCCCTTAAATTCCAGTTACTAAAACTATCATGATAGGTGGTCATGCTCTCTTCATGAAGCCAGGAGTAAAACTGAGGCTCAGATAGAGACACCTGGCATTTGTATTCGTTCATATTTACAACAGTGTAATGATTACCTTCACAGACTCTTGCAGAGTGCTCACCTGGCCTCAGGGATGGAATGACTTGGTAGGATATCTGCATTACAATTGGAATATTGTTCCTGCTGGGAGAGGACTTGAGAGAATATTTTTATTTTTCAACAACTCCTGCTGTGCCTTGGCATTTACAGTCCATCTGGACTAACACCTTCAGCAGTTTTTTCTCTGCCCAGCAGACTCTGGGCCAGCAGTGACAAGAACATTAATTCATCATCAAGCTGTGAGTAGCACAGTTGATTAATTCTTATCATTCGCTGCATTTAGTGTGTCACACAGAACTTTAGAACTTCCTTTACAGCTGGGGAAACTGAGTCACAGAGAGATGGTGCCACTTAGTTCACCTGTTGAGGGTGGGTGGAAGAGGCAGCACTGAGATTCTGGCTGGCTGAGCTCTGGCTGGGAGGCCCATCTCTGGATCCTATTCCTGAAAGCCTGAGGCATGAAGGCATCATTGTCACACTTCACTCACCTCTTCTACCTGCCTTGCTGACACAGCCTCCTTGGAAGGTCTTTCTGAATCACTTGTTCCATCCAGAACCTCTTACCAATTTACACAGTCCCATTTGGATCTAAAATTAAGACTGCCTAGGAAAGTCAGAACAGACAGTCTTTCCCAAACTATGCTCAGCTGAATGATACAGCTGCCCAAACACAGCTGTATTGCACAAGTGTGTTCCTTAAAGCAGAACAGGGTCTTCTCTTGCTTCCAAAGATCTCCCTGGAATTTTTTACCAAGTTGTTTGTCTTGAATCAGATTGCAACTGGTCCTCCAACGTAATCAGTGAGGATGCAAAGGTAGGAAAAGTGGGAGAAGAAAGCTTAGACCCCTGACTGGCGGGGCTCCCGGGGGTACTTTCTCACATGTGCTGTTCGGAATAAACCCGGGGCTCATTCCCTGGGAGCAGTCCATTATAAAACAAGTCCGGCAGCACCGGCCTGGCGCAGGTCCCGGGAGCTGTTTCGAGCTGCGAGCTGCCATTGCCCTCTGCCGACAGCTCGGCGTGCGGTGCCAGCACTGCAGAGCCAGTGTTTTCTGTTCCACGCCAAACAACGAGATCTAGAGGCTCTGCAGGACACTGAAGGATCCTCCCTCAGACACAGATTTATTGCTTGCTTTTGTTATGTCCTATCTCACCGTCGTAACTTAGATGCTATACATCAGTCAGTCAGTCAATGAATCAATCACACATCAATCATTCTGCATCAAAGGCAAGTCCTGTGTAAGCTGTTGTGCAAAGGCATGGAGTGTACAGGGAGTGAGAGCCAAATTTCCCCTGTAGAGGTTGTGGTGTATAGGGACAACTCAAATAAAACATAAAAAACCCAGTGATCACCTTATCTTATCTGTAAGTCACTGAGATACAGAAAGGTCTACCTGAGCCCACAAAAAGGCAGCTCTGGTTCCCTGCTGGAAGTCAGGTTAATAAAAAGCAGAAGTAAACCCCGAGACCTGACTGCAAGGAGAATGGATCACACTCTTGGAATTTTTTTTAAAATTTATTTATTTATTTTTGCTTTTCAATTTTTTTTCCATCACAAGGTTAGATAACTCCTTAGCTCACCCAAACCTACAATTCAAATGTTGTCTGGGGGTAGAGCAGTAGAGCAGGCAGAAGCAATGACCTGTGATAAACAGAAGGTTGGACTGGACAGTCACATTTCTTTTCTGCCTCTGTCAGTTTGCCCAAGGTCAGAGCGGAGTTTTGTGAGAAAGCCAGGAAGTGAAACAGAGTTTTTTTATTTGTTTTGGTTTTGTCTGTTGTTGTTTTTGTTTGTTTGTTTTGTCCAGGGCTTTAAATTTTTTCCTTTTATTTATGTTTCAGAACTATCTAACAAATTACATATAGAAATATATTTAAATATAGTGAATGGGTCAGAAAGGTCTAGGGCATTTAACAGGTGGGGTTTTAGCCTATGAACTGCCACTGAGGTCTTTACTGACTTTTCCCATGGTAAATTCACTGTTTGTGTTTGTTATGAATAAATTGGTGTTGCATTTCAACCATCCAGTACCTCATAAAGATTTCAGGCTGTCAATGGAAATATTCTTGAGCTGCTTGCTCTGAATAAATGCTCATGTGGAAAAAGATTAAAAGCTTACAAGAACATCCACAGACAGCAAAGAAAAAGGACTTTTATCTTTGACAACTTCCATTTTATTGTGATGAGTACATAGTAGGGACTAAGTGTTTTTTCACAGGCTCTATAAAAGGATGAAATCTTCTCTCACTGTAGATAAAGATTATTCCCCATTTCAAGCAGCAAAGGCTTCTGATTTCTGTGCTTCAGACCATTTTCCAAGCCCATTCGTGGGGAGGAGATAACAAAATCTAAATTCCTGAACTTTAGTGCTGTAATTTTATTAAATAGATTATAACATGAATTAGAGCAACTGTAAAAATAATTAATAGTACTGATAATTAATAATAGTCTCAGGCTAATGAATAAGAGGCTGAACATCCTTGCATGGTCCCAGTGAAAAAGGGGTAAATTAGGTCAGTTTTCCAGTCCTCTGTGTGGGTGCTCTGGAGAGCACCTCAGTGTTTCTCCTGTGGCTCTTCTTTCAGAGAGCCAAATTCTCTCATTACCCTGCTCTTCCATCTGTTATGTCTCAGATTTGTGGACCCATGTAAGAATGAGTACTTTAGTCATGTAAGAATCTCAACATTCATTAAAACAAAATTAACCCCCAAGGAGGGAGAGAAAAAAACAGAGTCAAAGTTCTGACTTCACACTGAGGTCACAAAACCAAACCAACAAACAAAAAAAGAAAACACATTAGTGAGGTCCTGAAAGAGAAGGGAGATTAACTCAGAATTATTCACCATGTCTATATTTATACAATATCCTATTCATTGGATATTCAGAAGGGGGATTATTTTAATAGGATTAACTCTCTTAAACAAACAGATGATAAAGTTTTATTGGCATGAAGGATGTATTTCATTAAACAGGTACAAGAAACAAAATATTCATATCTAGACTGAAGACCACATTAGGAGAATGACTTCATGTGTTCATTTCCTTTTTTTCTTTCCCCCGTGTTCTATATATGATTTACTAATTCTTTACTGTTTCTTTCCAGAAGCATCACTCACTGTCTACACGGAGAATGATTTTGGGCCAGGAAGTGGAGAAGACCAAAGCAGGTATATATATCACTTTATCCTTGATACTGACAGGGCAGAGTGGACAGGGAAAACATCACTCATCTTTCCAAACATGATTTCATCCACTGTAATTGTTTATAGGAGGACAGGTCTGGAATAAAACCTGAGTGCCACTTTGGAAGACCTCACGCCTTCTCTGTCATCAGCAGCTGAGGCAGCCTGAATGTCAACATTCCTTTATTGCAGGGAATGTGTCCTTAAAAACTCCTTCAGGAAGCAGAGCTGCTTCTGCTCCCTCAGTCAGACATGGCCCATTACATCAGAGCTCCTGATGGGGCTCTAACGAGCCGAGTGACAGACTCAGACACTGCCATCCATACCTGTGCTGCATTTCTGGGAGGGGATGTTCCCTTAGCAGGACGGTGGATGAGATGGAGACTTAAATCTGTGTTAAATCCAATAGGTTAATCTGCACTGCCATGAAAGTGAGGTTAAAGAGTTGGTGACAAAGTTTATTTTTAGTTACAGTCCACAGCATTACAAGTCTTGGTTTTGGCAGGCTGAAAACACCATCCTGCCTCTAGGAGGGAAAATTAAAATCTCTCATATTAAGTAGTTTATGAACATTAGTCATGAATCAAACCCATTTTAGTAGTAGAAATTCCATTAATTATTTTATCATCTGGTTCTGTTTTAATTTCTTTGTCTATACCAACCATAATCAATATAATAACAATAGCCCTATGATATTCCCACTCTCATGACTCCAGGATACAATTATATAAAATAAGTGTTAATGCTTTAAAACTCATAGCATGAAAATTGCTAAAGTTGGGCACATCAAAGTTGAATTAACTCTTTTCCCCTTTCCAAATATACAGTGGCATTAGGGGTATATTTCTACTATTTTCTCTTTAGGAAATCTATGGTTTTGATAAAAATAATTCCTAATACTGACCATAAGCAGCAGGAGATGGTACATCATACTATGGAGAGGATTCCATACGGTAAAGCAGGATAGGAATGCATTATTCAGCAGTGAAATTCAGAATTAGTATAATTGAGGTGCAATGCCAGTGGAATTAAGAGAAATGAATCCTACTCATTGCAGTATGAAATTTGTCCTATAGCTTTAGGTCCTCATGGAAATTTAACCATTTGTCTAGAATCCTTATTGCTCAGATACAGCAGCCAGCTTTTCCATGAGATTATTTAAATGTAGAATTATTAGAAAAGTTTGCAGCCACAGAGACAGATGGGTTTTACACAAAATCTCTGCTCTTTGTAGCAACCCAGTGTGATATTGAGAAAGATAATGGTCAGAAAGTACATTGCCAGGCTCCTAATGAGAAACTGTTGACAGTAGAATTACCCCAGCATTCATCAAAAAGCCAATAAATGTCAAGCAAGAGGCCTTTGATGCAGTGGCTCATAATTCCTGTTCAGAAGCCTTTGCAGTCACTTCAGGGCACGCCATCATCCTGCATTTCTGCTGATTTTACTGAAAACTTTGTTGCTGAAGAAATACAAGGAGCAGGTGTCAGCATTCCAAGTGCCACTGCCACAGTGCCATGGGCTCACCATGAGACCTCAGGCACAGCACATTTGGCCTCAATTTCCCCATCTGCAATACTGGAATGACAACACAGGAATTACCCAGAGGCAATTCTGTGAAGGACAGTGCTGCCATCCAAATGCTCAGAAATCATGAGCTAGGTGGTAAAAACTCTGATGCTGACTCCTGCCAATGAGGTAGTCATGTATTTTTAATATTAACTAAATCGTTAGTTTAGTCCAGCTTTTTGGGACTTTGTAGGACATATTTTCAAGCTCTCTCCTCCACAGCTACAGGAGGTTACTTCAAACCAAAACTAATTCTTACCCCGGCTGCTGAAGTCTGGGTTGGATGGCCTTAAGGAAACTCCATGAAGTTTATGTAAAAGCTTATATAAACTGTTCTTGGGCTCTGTGGAGCACAGAGGGTATAAATACCTTGTCCATTACCCAAGTCCTCTGTTTAACTCTACTTTCAGTACATATTCCCCAAATGATGTGGTGAGGCAGGTCATTGCCTGGTCCATGAATTAGGAATAATCTTGTGCCATGTGTTATTTGTCACTGCTCCCTGGCTTTTCATTTGCCTTGTTCATGAGGGGAGACTGAAGCTACATCACAAGTGATATGATCATATCCTTTAGATTTTGCCTTTTCTTAAATTTCCAGATAAAGGCTCAAAGCCATTCCTCTAAGGCCTCCATGGACTCTGAGGCAGTTAATTCCATTCACGCTGGCAATTCCTTGCTTGCATATCATGACTGGTTTCCATTCCAGCTGTTCCTGTATATATGGATAGAAAATGTGTTCCTGTTGGTCATTTCCAAGGATAAGCTGCATCCTAGAGGCTGTATGCAGATGGAGTTGCACTTGGTTTCCAGAGCTGCATGCTGTTAGGGTGACTTGAAACTAGGCTAATTACCTGGCAGATTTTACTGCAGAGAGATTCTTTAATAAAAATAGAGGGGGTGACAAGGGATAGGCTCCTTGCTATTTTGGGACAAACTCTTCCCTCAGGCAGCAGATAATCACGGTGGTAAGGCTCCCAATCTATCATTTGGTTTGCTGTTTCTTGGCTGTAGTACTTAATTAACAGTTCTGGAACTGCTCTGTTTCCCAGGAATAGACAGTAAATCCATTAAATTAAACAATAAGGGCAGATATGGGCAAAAATAAAAAGCCCATGCAAGTCAGAAATGAAAAATTAAGTTGTTTTGTCAGTCTTCAGGGGCCAGTGTGAGAATGTTATAAAACCTTCTGAAGCTTTTCTGTCTAGCATTCAAGCAAGAGAGAAATGTTCCCGTGGATGCCAACATTTTTAGAACTGATCATTGCTAATTACAAAAGCACTACTGACAGGACAAGGCAGAGTGGTTTGAAACTGAAAAAAGGGTAGGTTTAGATTGGAAGATTAGGAAGAAATTCTTTAATTTGAGAGTGGTGAAGTATGGGAACAGATTTCCCAGAGAAACTGGGGATGCCCCATCCCTGAAAGTGTTCAAGGCCAGCCTGAATGGGGCTCTCAGCAGCCTGATCTTGTGGAAGGTATCACTGCCATGGGGTTGGAATTAGATGGTCTTTAAGTTCCCTTCCAACCCAAACCATTCTAGGAGTGGTTATATGATTCTATAATTACATTATTACTTTGCTACATTAAATAGTACAAATACTGTAAAAACTGAGTTAAAACAAAAATATATTTTCTCTTCAAGATCTGGAGTTAATAATGCCAAACCCTATCTTGTGTAGATGTAAATCAACTGCAGAAGAATTTCTGAATATCTGAAAGAGTGTGCTCATCTGAACTGTCACTCATGCCTTAAGATGGCCAGTGAAACCATTTTATTACTGCAGTTAGCTGGAAAGGGCACTGTTCTGCAAAAATCAGATAATGTACTTATTTCTAAAAGCCTGGAACAAAAGAGCCAGTTGAGATTTGCTGAGTAGTTGCAAGATAGCCATTAAATATAAATATTTTTAAAAACAATTTACTCTTTCCTAATGCTTTTAGAGCAGCATGTGGGAACAGAGTCTAAGTGCAGCATCTTACTGCATTTGGAAAGGACATGATGAAGGTTATTTGGCTCCAGATTTAACTCTTCCATCTCGTAATGGCTCATAACAGTTTCTAACCTATATAAACTATGTGAGTTTGTAAAAAACTTACCCATCTTTCCTGGTAGTAACAATAAAAATTTATATTTTTAAAACAGCTAATGTCAATGATGCGCATTTTTAACATTTAATGTGAAACAGTTTATGGTGAATGGAAGTTTAAGTTTCCATTCCTAAAATTAAAACTTGCAGCAGAAAGAAAATTTTGTTATTTTGAACCTGTAGATGGAAAAGGGACTTGCTTTGTGGGGCTGTACATGTATAATTGATAGTTCCTCATCTGGAGTTTTAGTAGCCATAGGTAAGATTAATTTGATCTAATTTAAGACATCCAAGTCTGCACCAAGCCCTTTAGGCTGCTTCTACTGTCAACAGAGAAAAAAAGCCCATCCATACTGTGATTCATGTGGTCTTGCTTAGATATCTGTTTAAGGATGAGATGGAAGAGCCCTCATGATTTGGCTATGTGGAACTTCAGAAAAAATGTGCTTGCTGGGAGGTCATCCCATGTTGATCACCATGGATTGATACCAAAGCTCCTTTCATCCAGTATTGCCATCAATAACACATCCTCAGCAAATCTGCAGATTCTGCAAAACTGGGGCAATGGCTGACACCCCAAATGGCCTGGCTTCAATCCAAACCAATCATGATCCAAGGAGAAATGCAAGTTTCTTCACCTGGGAAGAATAACCAATACAGGATACCAGTACAGGTGAGGAGTGGATTGGCAGGGCAGAGTCCTGCTGGAAATGGGCTCCAGGGGATGTCTGGCTGAATCCAAGCACTCTCATCACAGAGCAGACAAAACCCACACTGAGCACTATTCACAGACCAGCACATAGAGGGCCTATTTTGCCCCCTGCTCAAATCTGCTGAGGCCATATTTAGGATACAGCCCAGTTTTGGCACAACCAGTACAAAAGGGATATACAGAAACTGGAACTGGTCCAGCGGAGGGGTGCCAAACTGGTTACCCAGAGAACACGACCTACAGGGAGGGTGGAGGAAGCAGGGCTTGTCAGTCTGGCACAGAGGAATCTAAGTGTGGTCTACATGCAGCCTGTGACTGCTTAAAGAGAGTTACACAGATAATGGAGCTAAACTTTCTCAGTAATGCCAAATAGTGAAACAAGGGGGAATGGCCAGAAAATGCTGTTTCAAGGCTCAGACTGTACATTAATAAAAAATTCACCTGGAGGGTTGCAACTGATTACCCAGGGGAGCAGATGAACCCCTTTTTTTGGAAGTTGTCAAGTCTTTAAATCCATGGCTAAACTGCTCCAGTGCTGGTAAAAGCCCAGCTTTGAGCACAAGGATGGACTTCCCAACTAACACACCAGCCTGAAAAGTACAGCTGGGGCAAGATACTGCCTTTCATCCTAACCCATGCTCACCCTGCAGGGAGTCAACAAAACTCCCTAGAGCTGGGACAAGTGCTTGAACTGATGGTGGAAAATCAGGATTTGTGAGGGAAAAACTGCTGACACATACAGTTCACAGGAAGATATGAGGAGCAATGGACAACTGTGTTACAGGCTTCTGTCTGTAGCACTCAAACAATCCTGGAATCAGTTATACCTACTACCATCATCTCTGGAATGTGTCCAAGCCCTTCAGTTCTCTATTAATAACAATAAATAGCAATTCTCATCCAGAACTATGGAGGGGAGGTACTGAACAAGGTGATCTGAGCTCTCTCTCAGCCACTGTGACTCCCTGTGTAACCTGAGACATGTTAAACTGATTTTTGCAGCAGAGAGTTACTTCTAAAACCACAGATTAAATTCACTCCTGAGAAAACCCATTTTCTTTGATTTTTCTTAACATTTATTACATACTTAGAGTAAATTTACTGTGTCTGGCATTTGTAAGAGGACAAATTTAACTTCCAGTAAGAATAAAAATATAGCTCCCAAAGGCAACTGCGTGAAGAATCATAAAGCACAGCTAAGATTTGTTTAGAGACGGGACTCATTTCTTCTCCTCCTGAGAGTGTGACCAGACAGGCTTACGCTTCTGAACAAAGGCTTCAATGCCTTCCTGCCCATCTCTCAAAGTCAAATTATCTACCATGACCTTAGTAGTTATTTTGTAAGCAGTGTCAAGGTCCTGGGTTATCTGTCTGTAAAACGTGGCTTTTCCCAAGGCCAGGACAGATTTGCTGCTTTCACATATCTTCCGAGAGATTTTCATGGTCTCCTCTTCCAGCTTGTCTTCTGGCACCACCTTGCTGACGAGCCCGTGCATTAATGCTTCGTGGGCAGAGAGAGGTTCACCCGTGAAAAGCATCTCCAGTGCCACCTGAACAAGGAAAAATGCTGTATTAAGTCACCCCAACTGCCTCAGTCTTTGCTTTGTTTGGGGAATTTCAACCTCCTTCTTCAAGTACAAATTACGTTTTTCACAAATGATTTAAATCTTTTGGTCTTTTAAACTGCCAAGGACTGGTTAAGAGGTTTCAGCAAAGAGAAGGACTGGGTCTAAAGCTGGTCTTTTCAAACCTGCCTGCTGATTCCAGCTGTCCTAGGCTGATACCCCTGGGTTTCTCTTCAAAAGCCCACAATCTCTAGTAATTCCTTAGGAATTGAAAGAGAGGTAAATCATCTACAAAGCCAAATGACTGAACTTGGTATTTTAAGCTGGGCATATGTGCCGTTTTTGAAAACACCTGTCCTAGTTTTAAGTTTAGTGAGTGGTTTTAAATATGAACTTTTTATAGCCACATTATTTCAGTCTCCTGCTGCTTCCAGCATCTGGTGCTTGAGGTTTGAGACTAAAAAATCCCCCAAATACTCAGTGACTATTCAATGTTAGGTATCAATAAAGATTGTTTTCCAAGTCTCCTGGTGCAATTGACCAATGCCCAAATCATAAGAGCTGATTATCCTCATTAGCATCTTTGTTCTGGTAGCCTACAAACAATGGTAACTTCTTTTGTTAAAAGGTAAAAATCAACAATTCTGGGAACTGTAGAGAATGTTCTTATTGCTGTGAAAAGTGGCACAGAGAAAAGTATTTCCCACACATTTTAAAAAGGTAATCCTACAGCCCAGAAATACTAATTCAGAAACAGCTACAACTGCACACAAGAGCAGACTTGGAAAAATCCCCCACAGACACTATTTGAACAGGATGTCCCTGCAGATGGGAAATTTCAAGCTGAAGCTCTTACCCAGCAATGGGATGTGTGCAGTTCAGTCACTGCATCCCAGCAGAGCCCTGCTGGGCTTGGACCGTCTGCCTGCATGAATCCAATTGGCTTTACAGATTGTACTATTTTTTATGCAGTGAGAGATGTGCAGCCACAATCAGTAGGAAATAAAACAGAAAGACAGTATAGAAGGGTTTTAGATGCTATTTAAAGTATCTTGATCTACAGCCAGGCAGATCCTGCTGGCAGTGAAATGTCGTTGCCTGGCAAGAATTGATGCCTCGGTGGGACTGTTACCCTGAACTTGCAGGGGTTTCCTCCTCAGGGGAGAACATCATTGGCTAAAGCCCTGAGCTGTCTGTTGGAAAGGAAAGGGATTGCTGAGCTTGTAGGCTGCTGGGACGAGCTCGTGCTGGTTGGAGTCACATCAGTAGGAAGCTGCCTTTCCTAAACAAGAGTTCACCCTTTATTATTTTTCCCAGTCCAAAGAGTTATGGAAATGCCTTTTGAAATAATGTATTTTGAATGTTGCACTGCAGGAAAATAAAGTTCAGGCAACGGAACTAAAACTCCTAACAAGGGAACCAACTTTTTGAAAAATTATGAAGAATATCTGAAAGGAAGCTTACCTTTCTTGGAAGAGATCTGCCCAAGGCCACAGCTGGTGTGGAGCAGAACAGCCCAATGTTTACTCCAGGAGTAGCAAACTGAGATTTCTCACTTGCCACTGCGATGTCACAGCTTGCCACGAGCTGGCAGCCGGCTGCTGTAGCCAAGCCGTTTACTTTGGCAATCACTGGTACTGGAAGTTTCTGGATTAAAGTCATAACCTGCATGCACAAAAGACAGTGGTCAGTAGGGAAATTCAGGAAGACATGATCCTGTTTTGGAAGCCGTCAAAAGTACCTTCCTCTCAATTTACCAAAAAAAACCCCAAACTGTTGGATCTTGGCTCTTTTCTGATGAAAGCATGATGAAAGGCATGTAGCTTTACACATGGCTTTTACAGCATTCCTTAAATATGGACTCAGCAATGCCTTAGAGATCATTAGTACTGGTGGAACTAGAACAAAAGGTTTCAAAGCACTCACTGTTGTCACTCTGAGGATGATTAGGGGTGAAATTCTAGCTCCACCAATATCAAAGGGGATTTTGCCTTTCTTTCACAGGTTCCAGGATTCACTTTAACTTCCCCACCTCCCTGACCTGTATCTTTAACAAGAACTTGGACAACCGGTGAGTCAGATCTTACTTTCACATTGTCTACTTGATGTTTAAGCTGATCCTGAACTTTTAACAAAAAAAATTCTGGTAAAGAACATCTGATCACAAGTGATTTGGAGGTGTTGCCCAAATACTCAGCTGCAAGGAACACTGGCTAAACTAAGGAACACACACTGACTGTGCCCATTGTTAGAGACATGCACACTGGCATGCTAGCCCTTCTATTTACACGTAGAGAAACCCAGGGAAAACATAATTTCACCAGGATCAGGCATTAAAACAGCAGAGCAGCAAAAACTAAGGAATCTGAAGGAATAATCTGTGATTTAGCAAGCAATGCTGTCCCTCCTTAAACCAACGCTTGTTCTTAATATTAGGCAAAGGCAGAGGTACTCAAGAAGAACTGCTTACCTCTGCACATAATTCAAATACTTGGGAATGATGCTTTACATCATCTTCACTTGACAATTCCTTTAAATCGTGGCCGGAACAAAATACAGGTCCTTCAGCTGCAAAGAATTTCAGGAAAAGTCAGTCTGAATTAATAAAGAAATCAGGGGTTGCAGCATATCAATGTCCCAGGCAAAGGGATGTCAATGACATGTCAATGTTCAAAAAGGAGTTTGGGGAGGGAGTTTTGAACAGAATTTCAAAATATTGCTTTCTGGGTTTTGTGGTAACCTTAAATTGCTGCACTGCAACATTTAATCACAGTAACACCCATTATCACTTTCAAGGTCTCATTTTACTTAAGTTGCACTTAATTCAGTTAGAAAGAATGCACTTCACACCTCTGAGCCCAGTGTTGTGTAAGGATGTTCAAAACTTCTCCTTGGTACAACACAAACTTATCAGTTGGAGCAAGGCTGGAGTGTTCTGCTGTCAGACTGATAAATATACTTAGTCCCTATTTATTGTACCCAGAATTAATTATTAACTTTTGCTAAATAAGCATCAATATTTTTTCTGTCATGGTGTTGAAGGTCACATTTTAAAAGAGAGAAAAAAAGATTACTCTGCCACAGGAGAACCAGAAGGGTTGGAGTGTCTTCTCCACTACTAAACTGTCATCTAGAAAACCCCCAAAAGCATGTTCAGGGTTTGGGCAGCTTCTAAGGAACTAAACTTTGGATTTGCTACGATCAAAACACTCTTTACAGGTACACAATCTTTACAATGGTTTTCCTTTGTCATGCAACTACCTGCCATTAGAATGAACCAATGTGATACTTTACAATCCTTCAGAACTTCTCAGGTATTTGTACGGGTGTGACATTTCCAGCTACACCTGTGGAGACCAAACCTTACCTATGGATTAGTTTCTTTTGAATCAGATTATTGAGACACAACCTATCCAGAAATAACCACACAACTGTCAGTCAACTCATGGCGTTGGCAATATATATCTAGAGATTAATTACATCTGCATTTGAACCTCACTGCAGAATCCACTGCAAAGTCTGTGTTAAAAGCCCAAAGCGTTCTCTGAGGAATCTTATTTTTTTGAAATTTCTTCTTTTGCATTTTATTCAGCAGGGGAATTAAACAGGAACATGCAATTTCTAAAAAACCAAACACAATTGTGCTGGCAAACTCCCAGAGCACTGTACTCCCAAAGAAGAGCCTTCAGTGTTTCACAGAATTTTTAACTGCTGTTTGAAATGAGGAATATGTATATTTAAACTCACCCCTGTGAAGTCAGTTCTCTTCCACTCTCGTGTGTGTGCCCTAACATACAGAATTTTCCCCTATGTATAAGAAACAGCATGATCCTAAATTAATAAACCCATTTATCTGAGATGTTTGGAAGGGAGGCAGAGGGAGGTTATCTTAAAATAGCAGAGGAAAAAAAAGATGGCTTAAGTATGGCTCAAGTTTCATTATCTTTAAGAACTTTACAGCTTAATATGTAAACGGAAGGAAACTGTAACAGGCTCTGAGAGAGGCTGTTTTACTTCCGTGGGTCATGGGTGTCTGTGGTATTGATACTGCGGTCCCTCCTTCACTGGAGTATTTTTAAAATAGTTCTGACAAACCATTGGTAACGATGAGGCTGATCCTGGCTCAGAGTAGGGAAACAGTACTTGATTTGCAGAAACCTTGTTTTTTACTAGTCTATACTTGTCAACAGGGCAACAAGCATCATCCTAGCTTTGCCCATTCCTGCACAGAACCCCTGTTTGGGGATGTTAATGCTTTACTTAGATAACTCTTAGAACTTTTTTTTTGTTTGGCTTTTGTTCTGTTTAAAGTATTCTTTACATACAATCTTAAAACCTATTAGCCCTAACTGCCGAGTGTAAACATCCTCATACCCCGACTGAAATGCAGACATTCTGAAATGTGCTCATGCTTAGACATGTTGGCTAAAACCAAAAGCGTAACAAAACCCCAGTCAGTCGTAATGCTGAGTTAGGAACGAAGTACAGGAGAGGGGAAGCCGGGGTGAGTGTACAGAAGAGCGTGACAGGGAGGTCTGCGGGCCGCAGAGAGCCGCGGGAGCCTCAGGGAAACACACAGGTCCCTCCCCGCCCGGTTTCCCGCAGTTCCCAGCGAGGTTTGGGTTTCAGCTCGGCGTTCCCCGGGGTGAGCCCCCTGCCCGCCCGGCCGGTGCCGCGGTACCCGCGATGACGATGACGCGGAGCTCCCGGCTCTTGACGTCGTGCAGCAGGTCCCGCCGCAGGCTCTGCAGCATGGGCAGCGACAGCGCGTTCCGCCGCCGCGGGTTGTTCAGGACGATGGTGCTGCAAAACCCGTGAAACACAGCGGGGTTACGCTCACCGAGCTNGGGCCGGGCCGGGCGGGCGGGCGGAGCGCGGACCGGGGTTGGCAGCGCGGCCCAAGCCTGAGCCGGCCTGGTGGTGCTGCTGGGCCGCCGCAGCATCACAGGATCCGATCAGGCTGGAAAAGACCGCTGAGACAATGGAGTCCAGCCTGTGACCAAACACCACCGTGTCAACCAGACCATGGCACTGAGTGCCACCTCCAGGCTTTCCTTGAACAGCTCCAGGGACAGGGACTCCACCACCTCCCCGGGCAGCCCCAATGTCCAGGCACTCTTTGTATGAAGAAATTGTTCTGAATGTGCAACCCAAGCCTCTCCTGTCACAGCTTGAGGCCATGTCCTCTCATCCTGTCGCTGGTTGCCTGGGACAGGGGCCCGACACCCACCTGGCTACAACCTCCTGTCAGGGAGTTGTAGAGAGGGGAAAGGGCCCTCTTTAATCTCCTTTTCTCCAGGCTGAGTCCCTCAGCTTTCTCAGCTGTTCCTCACAGGACTCATGCTCCAGCCCCTTCCACAGCTCCATTGCCCTTCTCTGGATAAAATCCAGCCCCTCAATGCCCTTCCTGAGCTGAGGAGCCAGAACTGGACACAGCACTCGAGGTGTGGCTCAGCAGTGCCCACTTCCCTGCTGCTGCTGAACATTATTCCTGGTACACAGACCATCCATACAAAGCCTCCCTTGGTCCTGCTCTCAGCCCTGACTCCTCACTGGAAGGCCTGGGTGGGCAGTGGTATCATTAATGAGTAGCTGGGGTGTTGGAGGGAACTCAGAAATGTCATAACTTCTTCAGATTCCATTGAGCACTTGCATCTGTGACCATGGGATGGAGACTGGGATTGTGCTGAGCGAACTTGTCAGTGGCACTGGCGTGGGATCTGTCATGACAGAAAGAACAGCAGTGTCATGCAGAGAAAATGACACTGCTTTGAGCCCCAGAGTAACTGCCATGAGATGAAATTCAGTTCTGCAGAGCTACTTGGGAGCTAAGAAGACCATAATTTATTCACTGGGAACTCAGCATCTAAAAATTGTCATGGGAAAGGCCTTGTGTGTTTTAATTGGTTCTACAGAGTCAGGCTGTAGTCCATATGATGCATTCAAGAAGAGAAAAAAAAGGCAAATGCGATTTTAAGAGGTAGTTTGGTGATTTCAAACTTCAAATGTAATTTTAAAATTCAGAGTATTTTAGGGACTTACAGGTACATTCACAGCTCATCTTGAATATTGCTTATGCTTCTAGTCACCTGTGTTCCAGAAGTCAAGCTAAAAGAGGGGCAGCCATGTGGCTGAGGCAGCTGAGGAACAATCTCATCTGCCAGGAGATGCTGACAGGCCAAAAGAGCAAGCAGCCTTTTTGCATATGATACAGGTACCCTAAAATGGAATAGATTTATGTCCAGCATATGCTCCTTGTAAATGTAAATCTGTGCTCTTGCTTCCTGATCTCCCTGTTCTTGTGAGTTGTTGCAAAGTACTTGTAGGTTCCCAGATGTGTCTCCAGTTTTCATCAGTGTCTCTTGAACCCCTGCAGCTTTTTTGACTGTGGTGGCAGTTGAGGCTTCTCAGTTGTGAGCATCAGCCTCATAAAGGAACCATTTCAATTTTAGTGTTTAGTAATATATTTACTTACACAGATATTAACAGCTTAGTGTGGGGATGCACTTTCTGCTTACTGATTTCATGTTGCCTAACACAATGGCCCCTCAGATCCCTGGGGTTTGTGGCTCTACAGTAAGAGGCACTGTGGGTTTATGTACATTTTTCAGTGTTGAAGGTCACTGTCAGACCTGAGAGCTAATTCTGCTCTGGGCTTTCCTCACGTGACCATTTTCTTTTTCTCAAGGTTTTTTGTATCTCATGGTCATTTACTGAAAAGTTCTTCCAAAATTTACTTTTAATATGCAGTAGGAATTTGTAGGAAAAAAAAAATTCCCGTTTAAAAGCAAATGAGATAATCTTATATAGATCTCAGCAGTTTCAAAGTGTCTACTTGGTTTGGCAAATGCCAGCACACTGAGAACACAACATGTGTGCTTGCTCTGGGAGGAGTTCCCAATCCCCTGAAACTCTGACCACTGACCTCTTTCAAACTTGTGAAAATCACCTGATATTTTTCTTCCAGTTCCTTCTCTTTCTCTTTTTGTTTGTCTCTTTTCTGTCCATCTCCAAGGAAAGAGTATTTTTGTGGTTTTCTCCAAAAAGCTTATTTTTTATATCGTGTTTCCAGCTCTCTGGAAATTCAGTTCTTTTAAACTTTGATTGACAGCCTCATGTTTCCTTTCACACCCACCCCCATTACAGATTGTTTTTTGGCTGCAGCTTCCCCAATGCATTTAGCAGACCTGCTGCTGTCTTCTCTGAGAAAGTACTGAAAAAACTTTCCAATTTCAGGCAGTTTTCCTTTTCATAGCATTTGCCAGCAGCATTGTGGTTATGGCTGAGCTCAGTTTCAGTTGCAGACAGCCAGAAGCCAGGATTGCAAGTATCAGACAGGGCTTTTCCAACCTTTAGCTGTACCGATCTTCATAAAAAATAAAAAGGGAAATGACAAAGGACATGATGTGACTTCATCTTTAGATCATTCCAGAAACTATCAGAGTATCACACTGTGCAGGAAAAGATGTTTAGAGATTTGAGTGTGCTTAGCTGCTGTAAAGCCCTCTGTGCTCTCCATTGTGATGTTGTTAGATAGCATACATGAAAAATAAAGATACAGGATCCCTTCCTTTATGAAGCACAGGTATTTATTTGGGTCTTTATTTCCTTGGCTTTCAGCGAGCCCAGATGGGATATGAATCTTGCAGGAGCACCTGCTGCTATAAATAACAGGTCCACCCAGGGCAAAGGCAGACCTCGTTGGGATGCAGCTGAAATGTAAAATACATCCATACACCCGTATGTAAATTAGTAAATTTATCCATAAAGACATTTCTATTAATTGGAATGCTATGATGGAAACTTGGGACTATTTTATGGAACACGAGGCAGACATATCCTTAGTAGAGTTTCATGCAAATTATCTCTTGTCAAGCATTGGCATTCCCAGAGGATCTTGTGACCTAATTTTCAACACCGCTGAAGGCATTCAAATCCCACTGGGAGCCAGATGGGTTTGGCACCTTAAGAACTCAAAAACTGCTTAATTCTGCTCAGGTGTGTAGTAGTTCCAGGATAACAGGGAAAGCAGGGTCCTGTTCTTGCACCCAGGCCAAGGAAAATCATTTATTTCTCTGCTTTGTAAATTCTGCTAGCAGAGAGATAGACTAATGCACCATGGTTTCTCTGATGTGGAACCCTCCAGGACTGACTAAAGAAAAGATGAAAAAAGATTTTGCATTTTTGTTTCCATTTAGCGAGGATTCTGAGCTGAGTCCCAGCACCACAGGATGGGTGCTGTCTGTGTAATATTTTTATTGTGTCCTTAGACAATTTGTGTTTTCTATATTGCTGTTAGGATAGAAATAGCAGAGAAACTTCAGGAAAATTCTTAATTGTGCTGGGGTTTTCTAAGGGCATGAAACTCCTTTACTCTGTCCCCACCTCAAATTCCCATGACTCTGCTACCAAACCTCCTTCAAATCCTAGCCTTGGGTTTTTTTCTTTGAAAAGTCTAAGAAAGGTAATTTATATATCAGCCTTCTCTTTATAGAGGCTCTAATTACTAATTATGAAATAGTAATTAAAAATCAGATACACGATTAATGTATAGGAGACTGTAAAAAATTTTAGCATGTACTTTAAGAGAAAATTATATTTTTTTAAAAAAATACTGATTACTCTGCTAAAAGGAAGGATTTGAATCCAGTTCAATGCCATTGAGAATTTACAGCAGCCTGTAAACCAGGCTAATCACCTGCCAGTCAGGCCCAGATCAGGTCCTTCTCTGGCAGTACTGCTGCCTCCTGCCTTTACATTTAGCATTCCTTTAGCAAACAATCCAGTGTCCTGTTTGCTCTTGACATTAAAGATAAAGCTCCCAGAGTCACTTCTGCAATGTTTTGCAGTTACTGCTCAGAGCTTTCCTGTGTTTCCTGTTTTCCACTGTGTGGCAGCACTGCTCCATGTAATGGGTACTGCTTATTTTCCCTTCTGCTTGTGAGCCAGGTGATCGACCCTTTTGTCACTACACCCATTCCTGCTCCTCTTCATTTGCTGTCTTTCTCTTATCCTCCCCACACTCATGTTTTATCCTATACTGTCCTCACTGTTAAAGTGGTTTATATTTCCCTGGCGTTAACATTAGATTTCTTTTTTGTATGTGAGATTCTTAAGATGTGAACAATGACCAGAATTATGAAATATATGAGCCTATAACAAGCTTAGGAAAAGGTGATATTCATTCCTTCCCTCAGAGGATTTAACCCTAGGTTCCCAATTTATATACTTAATCTTGCAAGGTTCCCTACACAATCAATAGAGACGTTCTTTCCCCCTCAGGGTGAGCAGTGTCTAAATTAGCTGCCTGCTCCCAGTCTAGGCTCCTCCTGCTCTCCATTCCGTGCACCAGTGTCGGGGTTTATCCCCAGCAGGGATAAACTCAGCCCCACGCAGCTCACTTTCCCCAACAGGAGCAGGGAGAGAGTCAGAAGAGTGAAATTGAGGAAAGTAATGGGTTAACATAAAGGCAGTTCAATTGGTAAATAAAAAATGGTGCATACAGGTAAAGTCAAACAAGGAATTAATTCCTCACTTCCCATGGTTCAGCCATCCCCAGGCCAGCGGGGCTCTGCCAAATATAACAGTGACTTGGGAAGACAAACACTATCACTCAAAATGTGACTCCCTTCCTTCCTCAAGTTTTACATGCCAGTCATGACCCCATATGGTCTGGGGTATCTCTGGGGTCAGTTGGGGTGAGCTGTCCTGGCTGTGTCCCCTCCCAACTCCTTCTGCAGCTCTGGCCTCTTCACTGGTGGGGTGAGGAGCACAAAAAACCTTGAACATGTGTAAGCTTTGCCCAACAATAGCAAAAACATCCCTGATCTATCAGCACTGATTCCAACATAAATCCAAACCAGCCCCATACAGGTGACTGTGAAGAAAACCAGCTCTGTCCGAGCCCAAATCATCATTAGGGAACCAAGGCAGACTGGTCTGACACCTCTTGCAGGGCATGTGAACTTTCTCCTCACCTACATGAAAGGTGCAAATACTAACCTAAGCCCAGGGATCTCAATGGAAGAAGGGAGTACCAGAATCCTCTCAGCCTGTTGATTCTCTCACTGTATCTCAGGGTTCACTTCCAGATGTCAGTGCCTCTCTGCTCTGGTTACAGACAAAAACATTGCTGTGAATGAAGAGGTAAATTGTAGCTACTGTTTGGGGCCAAGAGCAAAAGTTCGCCTAAAGTTGTCCATACTTGGGAACACCCTCTATTGTGGCCTGGTTTTGCTCCAAGCCCCTTCTGCAAATGACAGCTCTCACCACAGAATTGCACCTTCTACCCAGCTTGTTCCTGCCTCTGCTAGTAACTACTTTAATGTAGCAAAATACATTGAATTTTCTGGACTCTTCAAGTTCACCTGTTTCGTGCCCCTTGGCCAATTTTCAACTAGTTTCATTTTCTTTCAGTCCTTTTCATCTCATTACAACCACCATATTAGAATCAGGGAAAATATTAATTTTTTAATTAAGTTGGATTTTTATCCAATAAGAATACCAGACTGTTACAAATGACCACGAGAATGGCAGAATCCTAATAGCTAATGGTTCCTTGGCACCACCAACATCAGAAGCTGCACAGGGATAATACAGACAACATCCACCTTGGGTAGAAAATTTTTTGAAGTCCTAGAAGAATTAGTCCAGTCAGGAGCTGATGTCATGTCCACACCACACGGGGGCAGGAGGAGGAGGAGGAGGAGAAAGGGGAGGTTTTCATGTGTCCTTGCAACATTTCTTGCAATGGGCATGACGCAGAACGCTGCTCATTACTGGGTTGGTGGTGACTTACATCTCAATGGTGTGTATTTTACCTTATCTTACATCTTATCTCGGCGGTGCTGTGTCAGACGTGACAGGCAGGAGGCAGGACAAGGAGCCACCAGGGAAGCTGCCAACTGCTCATGTGCATTTTCTTTATGGAAGGAAATGCTGGGCTGCAAGTTGGGCTCAGACCATCCATCTGTCCCCAATACTCTCACCATCCACTTGCATCTTATTAAGGCCACACATGTTAAATTCACAGTGTGTTGGCACAAAGGAAGGGGCGATGGCCTGATCCAACACAGCTGTCTGATATTGTGGAGAAACATCCTGTAACTCTCTGTGTCAAAGTGCTCGTGGTTCCTGTTTCCAAGCAGAGGAAGCAGTAATACATAATGAGCAAAGAAAATTATTCTGTGTTTAGGAAATACTAACCCACGAATTAAAAGGGGCATTTTTATAATCAAGAATTATTTTAGTTTAGAAGGAAAAAGAAAAAGCTTCAGGAAATTATGTCTGCCAGTCCCCTGGATCTGTCAAGGAGATTGGAAAAGATGTTGAAAGTTGCAGAAAAATTATTGCTGAACATACAGACAGAAATGAATGCTTGTCCTGAGGAAGAGGCTGCAGCACAGGCTCAGTGATGCTGTCTCAGGTATGACCTCCTGAGCAGTCCATGGGTGTGCCAGTTGATACACAGTGCTCAGAGCCAGCCCTGCTCTCTGAGCCAGGAGCTATGGGCTGTGAAACGGAGCCGAGACATGGGGAGTTTGTGTTTGTGCCACACAGACACACTGGAGAGAGTATTTACATACGTGGGGAACTTCAGGTTACTGTGACAGTGCATGACAGAATTAAAATTAGGTACAAACAGTGTTTACTAGTCCTGTAGTTGAAGAAAGAACCTGAGTTGACCGGATAAAAATCCCCAGCACTCCGTGTCACTTGCCCTCCTGCTTTCCCAACCATTCCTTCAGTTTTCCCAACCATTCCCTGAGCAGATGTGCTGTGGTGGGAAGAGTGCAGGCTTCAGGCAGGTCAAACACAGCAGTGCCCAGTGAAGTCTGTGGCTCTTCTCTAATTTGAGGTGGCAATTTTGGTCTCCAGTCTCTGGCCTTCGGTGTTCTTAGGAGAGGTAGATACTTAAGATCACTGACAACCCCAGCCTGCTGTTAAATGTAGC
Source organism: Toxostoma redivivum (assembly GCA_013397375.1). Taxonomy (NCBI): domain Eukaryota; kingdom Metazoa; phylum Chordata; class Aves; order Passeriformes; family Mimidae; genus Toxostoma; species Toxostoma redivivum. Next base: position 209,468 of record VXBI01000146.1, on the reverse strand, counting down.
AGGAGACAGACAGTCTGATCCTATTTCCACAGGAAACCAGGCTAAAATAACCCTCACAATCTTGTTAAACTCCTACATTTAAAATGACGCTGTTGTTTTCATGAAGCCTCCTGCACAACAGCAACACTTCAGTGAACTAGAGATTTTCATCATCATCCATCTGTTTTATTGAGAGCTGAACCAATTAGTACTGGAAAGATTCTTAATATGGCAATGGACTTATCAATTATCAATCAACATTTTAATGAACTAATCCCATTAGTGATTTTTTAGAGTTTTATTTATTTTAAACAGCTGACTTACTAGTTTATCTTTGTTTTTATTTTCACTTTTTCATTCCACTTGTATGAAAAATTTGGGCCTGGGCTTCACAAGACAGCAGGTGAGACATACATGCTGATTTCTGCCTCTCTTCTCATCAGAGGCAAGGAAATCAAATGCTTCCGTGATTTACATCCTGCTTAATCCCACTGACATTAATTTACTTAAATCTGGGTACATGATTTGTTCAATTAGATCTGTACAGTATGCAAAACATGAGGGTTTGGCTAGGTCTCTTTGAAATAATGTAGTTTAATTTATCACTTAGTTTTAAACCTGGCCACCCGCTTTTCTCCTTCATCAGTGTTTACATGCGTAGTTCTGGAGAAGGCAAAAGAAGACCATTTTTAAGTAGTAAATTTATTTAAATTTGGACTTCAGTGATCCTTGTGGGTCCCTTTGAACTCAGGATATTCTATGATTCTATGATTTTTTAAATTATTATTTCAGGAATCTGGGTGCCTCTGCTGACACTATTATTCCCAGCAGGAAACCCTCAGGAAGATGAACAGCACAAATTTAGACATCCAAGACAAATGAAATAGGATTATATGAATTAATGGCAGCTGTGGAGTTTTTCAAGTTCTTAACGTTTTTCATGAAGATACAGATTTGGTTGTTGACAGTGGCACAAGGTTTCATTTTAATTTCTGAGGATGAAAGAGTTTCTGACTTTGCAAAGCTGCTGAATCCCAGTTCAGTTTGAAGCTGGTGGCTGGATTCTTACAGATTTCACTGTCATCAGGTTTCCATCTGCTGGTTTGTTGGACCTGGCACAGCAATTTTCAAGGATTGACGCTAGTGGCAACTCCTGACAGTTCATATAAGACCTACTTTCAGCTTTGGAATATGCAGTGCCATCCAGACTGAAGTGGAACTAGATGATCTTTAAAGTTCTTTCCAACCAACCTATTCTGTGATTCTGTGATAATATCATCTGTGCAGTCTCAGTGCCACAACAGTACAAAAAGGAATTTAGACAGCACCTTGAATCCCTAGCGCTCCCAAAATTTCAGAGGTACATAATTGCACAGCTTTTTGATACTGGAAGACCAGCTACTTTTCTTCAGTGCACATTAGGCACTAATCAGTTGTCTAGATCTGGACCAATCCATAGAAGTAAAATTACAAGGACATTAGGGAGGTAAGTCATGTTTATTACACCAGTGCCTAAGGCTGAGAAAGTACAAAGCTCTTCCCAGAAGACACTGTACTCCCTGCTCCAAAAAATCTCAGAGCTGGAGAAAAGCAGCTGAATGTGTTTGTAAAGTGAAGGTTGCAATTTGAGAGCAAGCACGTAGTACCTTGGTGATGTAAGAATCAGTTTGAGAATACAAACAGAAAGAGAAAAGAAAGGAGAAGAGACACTGAAAAGAGGATTGTTGGAGTAACAGTCCCAGGAGTGGAATGAAGCTGATGTAAGAAATTTTGAGCACAGGGCTGGAACAAACAACTAGTGAATGTGGGTGAATGTTGAGCCAGCAGTGCAGAGTGGCTCTGGGGGTGGTTGTCAGTCCTGCTGTGACAGCTGTCTCATGGCTTGCTTCTTCCCCATCTGAGAGCTGGATCCCTCAGAAACAGGGATTGTTCTCAGTACAGGTGTGTGCCAGAGCATCTATAGTTAATTTCTTTTTTTTTTTTCCCCAGAACTTCCTTTTAAAGCAGATTTAAGGAGTGAAACACGCAGAGTACACAGAGGGACATTTGCAATATTATGTTGAAAATACTGCCCCAGATCTTAAGTTTAGGAATTAAAGGTGGGCATCCATATGCTAAACTGGAGCAACTCTAATGCTGATCTGAAAAGAGATCTGGCTGCCCACAGCCTCATTGATGAGATGTTTTGATGATCCCTTGTTTCTTCACTATATCAGCTCTAGGCCACCTCAGGATTTGACCTGTGCTGAGGGAGTTCTCTTGTAACACACTGAACTTTCTGTCAGTTTCTTCCATCTGCTCAAGCAGGGATTGGAATTTGTCTCAAGGAATCCCCATTTTCTTTTTATAGCTTCACACTGATTCACCATGGGAAGGGGTTCAGCTATGAGGAATGTTGCTGGATCCGAACTACATCCTGCTCATCTGCACACCTACAGCTTCCACTCATTTGTAAAAAGACTAACATGCATCCAAGAGGGTAATTTGGTTCTGTTCCTGTTATTAGACCTGCATGACTTGATATTACTCAGAAATAGTTTCTGGCTTTTGGATGCCTGCTATTATCATTAGAAGTCTTTATTACTCTTTGTAGGAAGAGGAAGGCTTTAGATGAAGAGTAATTCTCCATATCCTCAAATTCTACTGTTCCCTTTCCAGTTATGTCCAAACATGACAGCTGGAACAAAAAAGCCAGTCTCCTTTCTTTGTATGTGCAGGTAATTTGTAGCTGCTTTCTGTCCAAGATTACAAATATACCAAAAAATGTGGAGGTTTTTTTTACCTATTTCTTTAATCCAATTCCCATACCCCAAAAGGAAATCAAGCAATGTCCAATCCTGCAAATAAAAAAACATAAAGAGCAAAGTATTATTTTAATGCATTTTTTAAAAGTGTACTTAGTTAAAAACTTTAGGTGTGGTTAATCCAGCTGGGGGTAGGAGAATGCAGTGGATGATCCCATCTCAGTGTCCCAGTTACATTTTCTATGATAATATGATGGGGAAGAGGATAATTATGAGCAATATCCAGTGTGAACACAGGAGCAGATTTGGAGTGCTGCCTGATTGCAAGGTATTTGTCTGACACTCATTGTCATTGCATGAGAATGCTTTAATAAGCATTGAAAACATTCAGTTACATGAACCATCTCTGGCAAAAATAGACTGATGTTTTGTGCTCTGTATAAATGCCAAGGTTTTACCGTGTAGACATGCAATGCTACCAGCTGAAAACACTAAAATCTGTAAATTCTTGATTTTTATTTGCAACAGAAATACCATTAATATTTCAATTTTAAGATTATTTAAGAATCTTTAATTTAAACACTTTATTTTCAGCATGGATGAACAATGACAAAGGGTGTTTTTTCTATTCAAAAATAGATAACAACCTTATAATCATGAAAAGGACTAATGAGCCTGATCTTTTTCTACAAATGCAGATCCTGTTTTGGCATCTGAACAGCTGAGTAGGAGATAAGTGTATATTTAAAGACTAGATACCACACAGACAGAGCAGATTCCTGTTTGTTTCTTGCACTGGTTTATACTCAGTTCTCAGCACTTCAGATTATATTTTCCAAACACTTTACTTCTCTCCATTTACTTCATCAAAGTCATTCAAATTTGGATTTAAAACCTGTGTTTCTACTGAGTTGTCTGGAAGCAGATTCATTTACCTACAGTAAAGGTTAGATTCAGCACACAGATTAAGACACCTAAATTTAGGTGTCTGCACGTTGGTGCTGACCTGTGAGGTGGCTGCAGAAGCCAGGAGGCACTGGGGCTCGTTAGCTTGAGAGGGCTCCAGACTCATCACTGGTGATCAGATCTGAGCAAGTACTTATAGAGCAATTTCCCAGTGTAATCAATGGAAGTCTGAGAGTGGGGCTTAGGTTGGCATGAATCCAGTCCCCTGTAAGTGTTGTACAATGAGCTGCCTCATGCCCTCAAGCTCTTTTTCAGTGCCCTCCAGCCCCCAGAATGGGAGCCCTGAGACCTGGTTTACACACAGGCACATATACTGTGGACATAAGGACCTTAACCTAAGGTTAAGTGAGAACCATCCCACCCAAAGGAGCTACCAGAGGAAGGGATCCTCTCAGCTGACTTCTTGCAGGAACCAGGCTGTAGAACAGAGTTCAGAACTCTGGATAAGCAGTCTCACAAAAGCAGTTGTTAGATTACACCTGTGGCCCTGTTCATCAACAGCTTGCCTGAAGTCTCTGCACATACCAGGCTTTTCCCAGTTCTCCCACAAAGTCTAGACAAGAAGAAAAAAAGATTTCTTTATGGACAATAAGGGTGTGGAGGTGTGACCAACAATTCCGTCTTCCCATGGAAAAGATCTGGGGGTGACTGATGCAGGACACAACATGATTATCCTTTTCTATCTCAATGCAGCTGTTTCAGAAAAAAATTATCAAGAAAAAGCTGATGCAGCTTATGTGACACATTTTCTTGACTGTGTGGAAAGTCCAGGATATATTTTAGGTGACGCATTTTGTGTCATTTAATTAACTGATACTGTAGCTGTGTTTGCCCTGCCAGAGGATTTCTAAACTCTTTGTACCAACTCATTTTAGTTGAGAGACAGTACAATGAACTTACTCCATTTTCTGCATTTTCCCAAATTCAGATTTCACCCTTTATCTTAACTGAAGCAGCAGCAGCACTTGTGTTATTTTCCATTACCTCCTCCCCTGCTTCTAATAAAAATTCAGCTATGGGTCAAATCCTTGGCTGGAAAGAGTCTATACAGTCCAGGATCTGCTTTGTATAAAAAAGTTACAAAAACAGGATGTGTTTTATTTGACTGGCGTGAACTTAATGGTCATGGGTCGTTTTCATTTAAGACAAATTTTTTTCTCATGGTTTTCAAATGTATTTTGTTTCTTAAATCACAGCAAGAATAAAATGCATTTTTCTCAGCATTTTTTCTTAAGGATCTTAAGGCACTTTGCTGGCAGAGATTCACTAAATATTGCAGCCTCCCTATATAGTGAATATGTCACCACTGGCCTTATCTGCTTTCTCAGCTTTCAGGCTTATTTCCCTTCAGTGGGAGGGAAGACCTGGGTGATTTCCAATCTAGAATTATTAAGAGTACAGAAACACCATATATTTTTATGTACTTTTTTTTTTCTTTTTAATCACTTGTATTTTTCTTCACTCATCTTCCCAAACTGAAAGCTTGGTAATGAATTCTTCCTTTATTTCACTGGCATACTATTCTTTTCCCTTGTATTTAACTACTCCCAAGCAAGTCTCTGGTTTGCCCAGTTCTATTCATTCTCTCTGGAAGGGTTTTCAAATTTTGAAAGTTCACCTCAGGAAGATTTCATAAGAACTCAAGGAAAATAATGTAATCTTGCTTTAAAACACTTCTTTCCTCTGCTTTGCTGATGAATTATAGCAATTCACAATACCATCTGGCCAGCAAGAGGTAGAGCACTTATTTCATTGTTTTAACTGTATTTGTTTCTTTTGGTTGTGGAGCCCATAACATGAGGATTCCCCTGCTGCTGTTCTGTGATCAGACCCAGAGTAAAACATGAGATCAAGATATGCCCAGATGTCTGGAACTGGGCTAGAAATAACTCTGGCAAATGATCTGTAGACTTAGATGGAATTAGAATGTGAGTGCTGTGGTGGAGGGCAAAACTCAAATCTGAATTTTCCAGCTTGATCCATTTTCTAAAATCAGGAAAATCTGAAGAGAAATCTGACCTTCTCCGGGAGATTTTGTAGAAACTTCGTAAGCTCATAGATTGAATTCAAGAGGAGAAAGGAACCTGTTTTTGAATCCAGTTTTGACATAACTCAGAATAATGGAAAAAGAACTGGACAAGACATGTTGAAGAACTTTCTACAGTCCCAGTTTTGCAGAATCTCACAGAACACTTCAGAAGTTGAGTAGTGTTCAAGTTCTAGTCTAGGAAGGACAGCCTCCACCCCAAAACCTAACTGACAAACTAAACATATTCCAGCTCTAAATTTGATTGGGAGCATTAGTGGTGATAGAGAGGGGAGGTACCACACCTGAGCCTTCCCCCAGATCACCTGCAGCACTCAGTGCATGAGGGGAATGAGATTTCAGGGTTTCTAGGTCCTCCCTCCAAGCACATTTGAAGCACTCATGTATCAGACTTTCAATACATAATTTGAAGCCCGATTCAGTATGGATCACAAGGTGGTGCAATTTCAGTGAAACTACTGCTTCTTATCCTACAGCTGTTAATTTAATTCACTTGTATGATTTTGAAAAACTGTGAAAATGAAGAATTACTCAAAACAATCCCTAGTGACTATGAATGTTCTTACAGCCCTTACTAGAAGGTGAATGTTATGGTGTAAAGGTACAGAGCACCTAGCAACAGGAATTCACTGTCTGTCCCATAAGCAGGTGCCAATCCTCAGGGTCAGTGCTGCTCCAGGCACAACCTTGCTGAGCGGTGTCATGCTTGGTGTTGATTTGTTTGATATGTCTCTCGATTACCAGCATTTTCATATAAGCTGTGGCCAGACAATAAAAGGCAAAGGTCAGTGCCACATTGATGACAGAGGACATAAAGTTCTTAGAATTTATTTTTAGTTCACCAAACCATTCTAGTCCTGAGGTTTAGATTATTTAAAGCAAATGTTGCTGTATACCCAACACATGATATTTTCTTCCATGTTGCCTCACTTCTACATGCTTATGTCAATTCCATGTGAACTGCAGCATATTGCAAAGCTGTGTCGTATTCTTTTAATTTTTACACTGAAGGATTTAAAATGGAACCTAACATAATTAGATTACATGTAATCTCTTCCCATTTTGATCCTATTCTCAAGAGTGTTTGCAAAGGAGCTTACTTGAGTCTTAAATGCACAACTTGAAATCACTCTGACGGAGATGAATAAGAGCAGCATGCTCTTAGGAAAACATCCTGATATGCAGGACAAAGTCTCATGGCTTTATTCAGTGAAACGGATGCCTCCAAGGGCAGTGTCTGCTTCAAAATCCTTGACATACAAATTTTTAAACTTCTGCACAAAACCTATAGCAAGTTGGTTCAGAGTCTTTCTTTATCCATTTGTCTCCTGAATCAACATGGACTCCTATTAATTCCTGCTTGTCCTGGGGCTTCCACAGAGCTGTGTGGTTTCTATTCAGGTGCCAGCCATCAAAATAAACTGCAGTTCAGAAGGGTTTTCAAAGAGCCATCACCTTCCCGGGAGTACATTAAAAGAGATTATGTGTTGCCAGACAGCAAGTCTTGTCAGGTCAGGGCAAAACAACATTTTAAGCCGATTCGCTCATATAACTCAAGGTATGTGTGTCCTTGCACAAATTCACTTTCGCCTCAACCCAGTATTTAAGAAAATCTACCTTTCATGATGTTGATCGATCTGAAGTGTGGTCAGATTGAATCCTGCTTATTATCTTGAGGTTACCAAAGGAGAAATATCTCTGGATGTGATAACAAATTACTGGATTGTACGGAGACTTTGAGGAAAACAGCCGCTTATTTGGTAGTTGATGTCTCACCTTTCAGAAAGCTCTTCCTTGCATAAAAAGGATACAGCATGTTTACACTTCAGAGGTATTTACTGAAAGTTTGGGAAGCTTCATCCTGCTTTACAGCCTCAAGCTGGCTTTGTTTGCCAAAGGTGAGGGGTGCCTTTATTAGCGATGGTGGCTGTGTGCAGGGACCTTGGCTTCCCTACAGGATGAAATGGGGTACCTGGAGTAAACATCAGCCTCAGCAAGATCTGTGAACACACCTTCTTCACCGGACAGAAACCTGAGTAACCTCATGTCCCTGTGTTTGAGCAGCCTGACCCTGGGAAATGCAGCATGGCCCTTCCCTGGGAAACGAACTCTGTTCCTTATGGGTGTGAAACAGCTTGAGAAGCATGCCCACCTTCTCGTTGGCTTGCTTCACTCTACGATTACCATATGGGCTTAGTTAGGGAAAAGATAAGTGCAACAGGACTTCCACTTCCCTGGCAAGCTATTCCTGCAGTTAAAGCTTCGTAGGAAACCTTCACGCTGCTTTACCCTGAACAGGAGGCTGACCGAACACAGATGGCTCAAGGCAGAGGGGGAAGAATGTGTTTAAATGCAAAGCCCAACTTGCATCCCCCACTTCATGTTGTGCTACATAAATTCTACATGAAGTGGAGCCAGGAAAAGACTCTAAATATCACATAACTGGAAAAAAATTATTTTGATCTTTTACAAGGAGCTTTACCTGAATGAACTGAATATATTTATGCTCCATCAGTCATTCACATTTGTCTTTCTGCTGGTTTCAGCAGCAAATGGAAAAGGTCATAAAGATTTAACTTTTGCGCTACATTAGACAAGTAATTACACCTTTTTCAGGATACACTTTCCCAGCACAGAATATCGACACATTTTATTACAGGCACTCGTTTTCATTCACTTGTAACTTCATGAAAATTATTCCCTTTGAGGCTTTTAGATTTGTTGGTGTCTAAGAAATTATTCTATTTCTGTTAAATTTGAGTTGCTTTTGACATTCTGGTGGTTATGAGTGAGTGATAATAAACTTTAATAGTGACTGTGCTCTGAACTCTGACTCTATAAATACTGTCATGAGATTCCTGGTTCCTTGTCTTACTGTAAATCTACATCAGAGCTGCACTTTACAAAAATGTATTTTTCAGCTACTCTCCTGGAAAATCACAATAAGGCACACAGAAGATGAAGCTGATGTTTTGTTTTGCTGTGCATCATTGCCAATAAGACCTAATCTTCTGTCTTATCTCTTTTCTTCCTCTGTTTTACGTTCTACTTTTCTTTGATTTGAAAGCTGCATGATTTGATTATAGCTTTTCCCTCTCTTTCACCAAATCCCTTCGCCTTCTGCTGTGGGAGCAGGATGAAATGCTGTTAACAAGAATCTAAATCTGAGGTTCAGGCAAATATCCCAATTCATGTTTTAAAGCCCATCCTGTGTTTCAGTGTAGATACAGCCACATGTGTCTTCTTCAGCCATGCTTTCTGGGTTTTGCATTTGCTGTGCACAGCCAGTTGTGCACTGTCTATTTACTCAATGTAGAAAAGGATCTCTGGGAAGTTCTATAAAATAGGATGTACAGGTAAATAACACATTTTTGGTGTTGTGATGCTTCTCAGTGCACTGAAAAACTACTTGGTATTAATACTTTAAAAAGGGGTTTGACAGTATAAGTGTATTAAATATTATTCTGTGTGTAGTTTTCATAGATAAAGAATATTGAAAGCTAATCAACATATAAAAAAAGAGAGAAAGAGGAGGAAATTAGAGAATTGAAGTAACAGAATAAGACAGAAGGAGGTGAATAGGAAAAGGCAAGAAAATGCTAGAGGAGACAGAAAATTTGGGAAAAAAGGAAGGAGAATTAAGAAAATCTATCTTGACAGAAAGAGGGGACAGAAATAGTCCCTTTCATTAGGCATCAAGCACAGCAAATCTGATTCCCATGGCAGGAGCCACCAAAAACAGGAAGAGAAGCCTGAATGGGTGAAACCTGAACTTCAACAAAGCAGCAGAGCCTGTGGACAATGGAACTGGCTGAGGGCAAAGCGAATAATCCTAACCAAAAGGAAAACAGTTCTTTAGGCAGCCAGAAATAGTGAAGCAAAGGGCAAACCCTCCTACTCCAAGTCCCACCTGACTCCTGCTTTTACCACAGCCCTTCCTTTGTAATGCAACGTCTCTGTGTGGGCTGATGCTCCCATGTGTGTACAGGCAAAGCTCTGCCTAAATCATCAGTTCTGCAGAGCTCCTGGAAATGGCAAAGACAAGAGCAGGCAAAGGATGGGCTGGAAATAACACCTGAAACCCACCACTTTCATTTTGGGGAAAATACACAAAAGCAAACCCAGCAGGTGGTATGGCAGCTGAGTGCATTTAAGCTTATAAAATATTGAAGTTTTGGAGCAGCTTTTTTGGGAATAAAGAAGAGGCAGGGCCACTCTGATCTATTAAAAAAAGGCTCGTAGTTTTCCTGAAGAGATTGAGAAAGGATTTAATCACTCTGGATCTGCGGTAAGTTGTGCTGAGTTCTATCTGATTTGTGTTTAATAAATGAAAATTAGATGAATTTATTACTCATATTGCGAATTTACTCTTAATTGTAATGTTGATCCCTCATTCTGCACCTTTTGTACAGCTCTAGGGCCTGGAGTTGTTACTCAGAGGCATGTGGCACTTAGTGGGTGTCTTATCCAGCTTGTGGGATGCCACCTCAGAGCTCCTGGTACCCCTTGGAGCTCTCTGTTCCCCACAGACACCAGGGACTCTCCTCCTCTCATTTGGCTGCAGGTGTAGCCCTGGAGTTGTGCCTAGGTCCTTCATGTTCAAGTCATGATCTCCTGCTGCATTGTCCCAAAGACTCCAAAAATAACTTTTCTTGCAGAAAGAAGAAACAATTAAATGTTTTCTTCTACTTCCCTTGGCTGGGGCATGGACAGAATTCAGAGCAGAGGGAAAGGGCCTGGCTGGGAACTGTGCTGCTGGGAAGCATTTGGGCAGCCTCTCTCTTGCTTTGGGGAGCACGGAGAGACTTTGAGGTCATCAACTGTCCTCATCCAGGACTGGGATGGCCCTACTCCAGGAGAAACAGGAGAGGTTCTCCACTTCCATTCTATGATGCGAAGCTGTGTTCTATTAATCTCCATTTCTAAATCCCATTTGTTTTCCAGGTTCCTGATCTTCTTATACAGCTATGTGTTGTACATGTAGGAGTGGGAGCTGTACCCGATCTGCCGGCTGCGTGAGTGATCCCTGTCCCTCCTCGCCTGGATTGGTTTGGACATAACATCATCCCTTCTACTTGTGCCTAGAGGCTTGCCCACAGGAAACGAGAGTGGCATTTATCCTCTAAGAGCATCCTGTGGTAGTCATTCTCCTCTCAACTCACATATCCGTGTTGCTAGGGTAGAGGTGGGTTTTCTGTCCCAGCTCCTCATGTCTTCTCCATGCATGTAAAACCACAGGTTATCTCGTGGAGTGTCCCCTCTCTCTCAAGCAGGGGAATGCCTGCTCCTAATAGCAGAGACTCTGGTCTGTACTGGTAGGGCATGGAAAATTTCCTCTTTAAGCTCCTCTAAAAGTTTCTTGTGGCCCTCTTTAATTTCCTCTCTTAAATTCCAGAAATCCTCCGCCAGTCTTTCCATGGATGAGATATGGGCTCATAATTGGGTGGAGATAGTTTTTTCATGTGTCTGGAGTCTGCCAAACCAGAATGCCCACTTCTTCTTCTCTCTCCTTCCAAGCCAATGACATAGCACATGACCACATGTTTTGTGTACACTGGATGCTGTCTGGATTATTAGGGAATCACTCCTTATCTGAAAAGATTATCTCCAGCACAGCTAATTCTCTCAGACACCAGGTACCTTCCAAGTGTTCCACTTGTCTTGGTACATTGAAGAGTCTTCCATGCAAAGGTACCTTTAGCTCACACTCGGCAAGAGTTGCCTCCAGAGGTTGAGAGTTCCTGGTCTTTTCCTGATTCTCTGGCCAATACCCACATCCCAGGTCAGGGATTCCAGTTTGGCTTCATTACCACCCAGTGCTGCACCGTTGGTCATGATAAGTCTTGCCAAATATTCAATTATTTAAGTGGAAATAATCTTAAAAGAAATAATTAAAATCACTTCCAAAGGGAGAAATTGTTGGAAATTATATCACTTTCCTAGTTATCTTTTTAAGTAATTGTTTTAATTAATCAAAAGCAGTTATATTAGTCTTAGGCAGTGTAATTTTCCACTTTAGCCAGCATGTTGTGAAGTTGATTTTGACAGACGTATTGTTAGATCACCGAAACTTTCAGTTTTGCTAAACTAACCCTGATAAGCTTCAGTGGAAAAAGGAAAGCTGGACACCAAGGATCCAAAATGTATGTCCCTCCAAGGACATATTGGAGTAACCAGAAGAGACTAACAAAAACATTACAGCCTAAGCACTGTAAACTCTGTCGTGGAAAAATTGATTAAAAGGCTGAAAAATGGGGACTAATTAACATGAGAAGCAAGAAACCAATAACTAATAGAACAGTAATTAATGAAGAGAAATACGTAATTTAGAAACGTGTGAGTGAAAGGTTTTGGAAATGGAGTGCATGTGGCTGGAGTTATCTGCTATGCACTCCAGCTGGGAATAAAGTAATGCCTACTCCTCAATACTATAAAATACAGAGTTCAGAAGTTTGATTCATCTTGATGTTTTTGATGCCATACTAAGGATCCCAGAACTGGACGCAGGAGAATGGGTGCCCATACTGAGGCCCCTGGTAGCTCCTGCAGCCCAACCAAGGAGTTTCTGAGGGCACCAGGCCTGTTTCGTGTTTTCCCCCCCACCTCTCCACAGCAGCTCGCGGCCCCCGGCCAGCGCCTCGTCCCCAGCCCAAGATGGCGGCCGCGCCGGGTCAGCCCTGTGGGAGGGACGGGGGCGGGGAGGTTTCCATAGCGGCGGTGTCACATCGGGGCACTTCCTGGTCGGAGGCCGCCGGTCCCGGGGCAGCGAGCAGGGACGCGCCGCTGGGGAAGGCGGCGGAGGGAGGCCCCGGGAAGAGGAGGAAGCCGAGCAAAGGTAGCGACAAGCCGGGACTCTGCTGCGGCCATTGTGCGGCCATGGGGTGGCCGGCTGGACCCGTCCATTGCGGGGGTGTGGGGGGGGCCGCGTGTGTGTGTTAGAGGTGCCGTGTCGGACCCTCCATTGAAGCGGGCGGGATCCTCCCGGCTGAGGTGAGGCGGGCGGTACCATCCTCCCCCGTGGGGGGCGCGCACCCCCCGCGGAGCTGGGGAGGTGGAAGTGGCGGGAGCCGGCTCCCGCAGGGTACTGGGGTGCTCGGACTTTTCCATTCCCAGCGGATGGGTGTGTGTGTTTTCCCTGCTCTTTCTGCTGGGAACGGGGCGGCGCGTGGGGGGCTGCGGGACGCGGCGGAGCCGGGAGTGCTGGGGGAGCCCGGGGGAGTCCTGTGGAGATGCCCCTCGTCCCATTGTAAGGTTGGAGTGAGGTGTGGCGGCGTGAGGAGCCGCAGCCAGAGCGGGGCTGGGGGCCTGTGTGTGGGTGTGTGCCTGAGGGAGTCACGGGTGTAGGTCGGATACCTGGGGCCTCCTTGAGGCCCCCCTTTCCTGGCCATGTGGGAGGCGGCAGTGCTGCCCTGGTCGGCAGTGGGGAGGATTTCGATGGCTGAACCGTTTAATGTGACTTTCTGGCACCGCCGCTCTCTCTGTACCTGCTCTCTCCTCTGCTTCTTGTAATGCTTCAGGTATGTGGTGGAAAGTGCCAGGCTGGCAGCGGTGGGCTGGGACAGAGGGCGTCCCCCAGGCTGCGCTCAGCCCTGGGTCTCCTTGGCCCTCTCCCAGCCCTCAGTCTCTGCTGGGACTGCCAGCAAAGAGCCAATTATTATCAGGTGTTTCAGGTTCTTTCTGTGGCGTGGATGGCTGCCTGTAGAAAACCACCCAAGCCGCTGAACGAGACTCAAGTGGTGACTTAAAAGCCAATGTTTCCAAACTCCTGTACCAGTTGTTCACCCGCATATGCTCGAGAATAACTTTCTTTGTGCCATTTGCTGCTTGGAGGAGGCAGCTGCACTGAAAGCTGGCTGTGAGGGGAGCTGGTTTTCAGCTTTCCCTGAATTACAGTGGAGTAAAAACAAATCCACATCTGCCCTGTTCACAACAAATGTATCTTGTGGAGGATCATTTCAGTTAGGATAATTATATTAAATAATTGTTTTCTATGGTTTTCTAGCTTGCTGCGTGCCCTGCAATCTAGAGCTGCTGTGTGACAGTCGAAACTCCAACTCTACCAGGCGTGTGTGTATTAAACGCAGCGGCCAATCAGCAGTGCCTGAAACTAAAGGCGATTTGCCTCAACGCTTTATAGTGTAAATATTCCTGCTATGAACAAAAGAGGGTGTGTCGATTGGCTTGTTTCATTTGTACTTCCATGTGCTTCCTCATCTGTGGCCAGTCAGTGTTTTTGTGTAGGTTCTGAAACAGTAGCAATTTCACTTTGTTGTGAATTGTGCATTTGTGCTGTCTTGGGCATTTTACTGAGCTGGGGTGCTCAGACGCTTGGTGCTATATTAGGCATTTTTGTTGTGTTCTTTTTAATAACTGTGCTCTGAAGTGACTTAGTTTTGGTCCATTTTAACTTCTGTTGTTTCTGATTATAACTTTTAAGTTAATTCAGCTGAGATGCAGTGTAAAATAAGTATTTAGTAGAACTGCCTTTTAACCAGCTGTTCCTCTGCCCTCTGATTATACAGCACAGAAACCACCAATTTCAGACTTAATGTTTTGCCATCCAGCTATCTGTGCAACTCTGAAACATAGTGCTTCTGAAGTCTGTCTGTTTTCTGTCAGGGTCCATAAAGTTTGGTTTAAAGAGGATGGTAAATGACACTAAAATACTGATTTGTGTATGGCAGACTCTCTTTAGACGGTTCTGTCTTTGTGTGTGTAAGCAGTGCAGTTCCATGCTGCTCCTGTGATTCCTGGTTCTTGGGAACTGGGGGTATAAATTCTTAATGTTAACTCCTTAGTATCTAAGTTAAACAGATACTACAGTAACACACACACAGGTTAGACCTGAATCTTTAATTGCCAACTTAAAGGACAATCTCTTCTCTGGGTAGAGTCATACTGCATAGAAATACAATATGCTGTAATTTGCTTGTGATCTGGCTCCTGCTAATTATCCTGAAAAAGAGTATTGGTTAAAAAAGAGACCCGGAACCAGTTATGGAAACAGGTAATTGAATGTATTATGAGTATGTGTGAATTTGAAGTTGCAAAGAGCTTCACTCACTGTAGGTATCCCTTTCAAATCTCAGCTAAAATGCCAGTAGTTTCACAGCTACTGAAGGTGATACTCCCAAGAGTGAGTAGATGTGTGTCACTAAGGAAGCATGGGGTGGAATACAAAGATTACCTCTTCAGGAAAAGACAAAGATCAAAGGTATTTGTGGGCGGGTGGTTTTTTAAATTTTATTTTTATTGTAGCCTTGTTGATTGCAAGGAAAGGCAGAAAGAGCGTTGGGCACTGTTTTGAATTAAAAGTTTTTTCCAAGATGGTGTCTTTCAGAAAGACACTGAACAAGTAATAGACTCCTTCTTTCTGTTTTGTAGTAGTTGATAGTATTTCTGTACAGGAGAGAACTCTGCAAGCATTGAAACAAACCAGGTTGGCTGAGAAAGCAAAGTGAAAACAGTTCAGTTTCTAACACACATCCCTAGGAAAAGGTGCTGCTATTGCAGTGCAATAGAAAGCAGAGGCTCTGCTGTTTGGTAGTGTTGACTTTCAATACTGCTTGCTATTGCTGCACTCTAAATTACAGATGAAAGAACAAAACTTTCCTTTTTAAAAAATGTTATTTACAAGAGAAATGATATAAAACACATGCATAGTGTTATTGCAGGGAACAACTGAATTTACCAGAAGTCTGCATTGTCTCCTAAACAGATGCTAGCAATAGCTAAAGAAAATATTTAGACACCGAAGGCAGTAGAGGAGTAGCACTTTATGGCTTGGAGTCGGAGGTCAGGCTGCTCTGGTGCACTGGAGCATTCACTTTTCACACGTTCAGGTAGAACAGAGCTTCTGTATCGTCCCCATCTCATTTCCTCAGTGATACGTGACAAGGTTTTTATAAGCAATGAGGGTGCATAATTAAGCTATTATTAGTCTTAAGTGGTTTTCAGAGCTGCTGTTTTGTTTTTTGCTAATGAACAGCCTTTTCCTGTACATAGACACAATAAAATGTCATGTAACACGATGTCTCAGAGGCAAATACTGTTAGTTTGTATTTACAAAACTAAGGTGAGATAATGCCTTTGGAAAACCAAGTTGTCCAATGGGGCACTCTGGTCTTCCAGTTGATTATGCATAAGATTCAAGAAGAATTTGGGCCCAAAAGTAGTGTGAAACTGGTCAAAGTGCTTTGGACTGCTTTGAGGGCTATCTGATCCATTTGATGTTCTTAATATAATAGGTGTTATTAGCCCAGTAAATAATTAAATGTCATGGAAGTTATATTTGCTAATTTTGACACCAGTAATTAAGAGGAAGCTGACAAAGCTGCAGTTCAAATATTATGTTTTAGCAGACACTTCATTTTTGATTGGGCTGTGTGTGTTTTAAATATTTAATTTAGCAGACATTCATGGAAAGTTGACAGGGCCTGCAGTTCAAACTGTTCTTCACTGATTGTAGCATCTCATGGCTTTGTGTTCATCTGTGCTTATTTAGGATGTTTGTGTGGGGATTTTTTCAGCTGCTTTATTTCCTTTCTGAGTCTCTTCCCTGTGTTACTTTTTCAGTGCAAAAGAGTTGGTTGTAATTTTCAGTCTGCACCTTTACCAAAGGCTTCCTTTTGCCAGCTGGATTTCTTTTTTTCATGGTGTGTGTGGCTTTGATGTTTGGGTTTTTGTTTTTGTTTTTGTTTTTGTTTTTTAATTGTTTTAGCAGTTGATAAAGGAACCTTCTTGTGATGTCCTGTGGTAGTTCCTGTACTACTTTGCCATGTACATGTGCTGTAGATCTGTAAATGTTATGTGAAGTCATATTTTAGGAAAAGTTACATCTTATGGCTTTTTGCACTTTACCTTTTTTTTGAACATGAAGAGATCAGGAGAGTTGAGACTTGAAATCTGAGTCAGCACAAGATATCTGGCTGGATTAGCACAGGTGGTGAGGTTCAGCAGGTTCTAATTGGTTTTGAAAAGAGGAAATATGTCACATAATATTCCTTAATATACAGATAGTCTCCATTTTGCAGGTATTAGAAGAAAATTCTGTATAGCTTAGTAGATATGTTGGATTTCTTGTTTTCATCTCAGCTGTGAGGTGAAGTTTCTTTCGTTTAACTATTCTATCAGAATTGTATAAACTTGCTTTTAGCAGCAGGACAGAGATTGTATAATAAATTTTTCAAAATGTATTTGCTGTGCTGTCATTGTTGGAGATTAAGACCTCTATATTTGGCTTCAGGGAAGGCCAGGCTTACTGTTAGTGAATCCATATCTGCCCTACTTGGGTATCTCTTTCTGAAATCAATGAGGAATTGATGGAACTGTAGGTTTATAGTTGCTAGAAATGGTAACTTTTTCAGGTTTTATTTCTGAGAAGGAGATGTTGGATGTCAGTGCATGTTTAGTAATCTTAACTGCCTTTCCTGTGTTTCAAAAGTGGAATTTTGCATTGTTTTCCAGCTAAGGCTGCTGAAGGAAAATACTACTTCGGAATTTTCAGTTACTTATATCCATGTTGTAGTCATGTACTTTTTAACTGCTCCCAAGAGATAACAAACATTACATTTTGTAGCACTCTTTTTTTTAGCACATATGCAAGTTTATAATTTGATTGCTAGTAGAAGGTGCACGTTTTGAGTCAATAAACTGCTAAATATAAGCATAAAGCAGTAAAGCTCCCCAGTCATAACAAACACGTCTTTGTGTTCCTTTTTTTTTTTTAACAAAGAGGATGAAAAGAGTAGGAAAAACAGTTTATATGTAAACATATACTCTAGTGATTTAAAGTTGAAAAAAATATTTGTATGTTTTTTCCTCTCACCTTCAGGACATGTATACCTCTGAGAAACCTTCTCCAACAAGATACCTTGCTTCAAGACCTGTCTTGGATTATATACAAAGAAGTTTCCAGTCATGAGTAAGTAGATTTCTTTCTTTCAGAAAAAAAGAAACTCTTAGTTTGTAGTCTAGAAGAACGGTACTTCTATAGTAGGTTTTTGGAAAGTGGTTATTCCTCAGAAACATTCATACTGAGTGTTGTGTATTCAGTCCTGTAAAAATAACCAAATAAAGCTGAGATTTGGCAGATGCCATTTTTAATCTGCAAATTCTTGATCAATGTGTGCTCTGTAAGACTTCTCTGTAGTCTGGTCTCATTTTCAAGAAGTTGAGTTCTGTAACAAGATGATGTTTGTTTTATTCAGTATAAATAAAACATGTAACTCTGAGGGTAAAATGCCTTGGATTTGCTAAGAATTCCAAAATTTGTGTCTGCCTAGTGAATTAAAATAACGGGTAAAAAGCCAGCATAAAATGAATGCACTTCATTTTACAGGAAAAAATAACTATGTTACTCAAAATCCAGTATAGAGGGTCGATCCCAAAGGAATTCTGGCATGTATTGGAATGATCTGAGCCATAGAAAACTGTGACTTAATATCTGTTATGGTGGAAAAAACAGATGAAAGACACCGGAAGTTTTGGTTTAGGTCATATCTGATGAGTAAGATAACCTCTTTTTAGTGAACTCTTGAGTATTTAAAGGTCTCATAAGTTTTGCAGATGTGAGACTTCTTCATGCAACTTTTGTCAGCAATGTTGCTTGGCCTTGCCTCATGTAGAAATAAGGATAAAACTTCATTTGCACAGGGACTGTATTTGTGATGTAGCTCAGCTTCAACACAACTGTACTGAACGTGCTGAAGGAAAAGCATCTTGATCATAGGATAATTATATCCTTTGTTAGTAAAATAAGACTATTTGAGTTTCTGGGAGGAAGTGAGTAAAGAAAATTGTTGGTTAAATTTCTTGTCAAACTAAAATGAAAAATGATTGCTCTTGACATCTGGAAATAAAAAAGAATGATGAAGGAAATGCTTGCTAAATGCAGCAGAGGAAAAATTATACCAAAAAAGGGCCCGAAAGAATTGCTGAACTATAGAGTTCATGCTGGTGTAGATAGAACTATTTTAGTTTCTATACAGATTTATTTCTATTTCCTTTCATATTGCTGTTCACACTTGTTTACTTTCTGATGCCTAAAGTATTTCTGTATTGCGTAGAGGACAATTTTCCAGGCAGTTACTCAAGTACCAGGATATCCTGATTTGTCAAACACTATGTGAATCTTCATTTATTTTATAGAGCTTTTCATGTGCAGTCCTTGCCTTGTACAGTCTTACACATAACAAATGACTGACTCATAGCTGCTGTGTTAAGTGTGACTTCCAGGGTGCTGCTGTGATGATGTTGGTTTGGGTACAGAACATACAGACAGTGATGGAGCAAAACACCCTTGGTTTTGGTCAGATTTTGAGCTGATTCCAGACTGGAAGGTTCAGCTGTTCATTAGGAAGAATGAAGACCCTTATTCAAATGCAAGACAATGCTTTGGCAGTACGTTTTGTGATGGTCAGTAACGATTTTCTTCAATGCTGGACGCTGCATTCTTGTGGTAGAGTGGATGCTTAAGCCTGTGCTGTCATAGGCTTCAAGGGCATAACACAAAGTGCCACTCTTTAAAAATATGATGTAGAGAAGATTAGATGTTTTATATTTGGCTGATGTTGAATTTCGTAGTTTATGGTTTACTTCAGAGAAACTTGAACTATAAGCACAGTCCTTAGTTTTATGCTCCTCTTTCCTAAATATTTCAGTCAATAAGATAAGTATTGTATCTTATAAAGCTGCATTTATTTACATAGTTCTGTATATGTGTGCTTATTCACAAAATCTGTGGGCACCTAGAATAGCTAGATGTATTAACAATTGTGGGAGTTGAGTATTCCTAAATTGTGCATCACCTAGTGTCATTCAAACAAAAAATCTATCTAAAATGAGGTAATCTCAGCCTTCAGAAGGCCACTAAAAACTCCAGAGTGCTGCTATGTGCAGGCTACATGATTGATTCCTATTTGTTATTTTCTTGTGATGTACTTGATTCAATATATATTTCCATTGCTCTTTGTGAAGGGCTGTGTTAGATGCTATCTAAGTCCTAAAATGGTAATATCCTTTTTCTAATATCTGCCCTAAATTTCTTCACAGGCAGCTAATATCTATTTGGGTTTTTTATCAACTTTATTTACTAGCTTAACTAATTTTTACCATATAATATTTTTTGTTTACCATATGAACTTTTTTACATAAAGCTTATTATTTTATTAAATACCTTGTAGAAGTAAATCTGTTAATATCCTGGTACTTATGAAGCACACACATGCTTATTTTTAAGCCAATCATTGGTTAATATTTTTTGAAAGTGAATGAGAGAACTACTTTTTTTAACTTTTTAACTTCAGCTTTTTTAATAGTTACCAGGTGTGTAAGTGCATGCTTTGGATCTTGTAATACTGGATCTTCCCCTGTGTTGAGGAAGAGCATTGACAGAATTGCTAAGTTCACCATTCATTCATGGTGGTAATTTGTTGTTGGACAATACAAAAAATCTGTTAAAACTCAGGCAGTCCCTGTTAAGGCTTTTATCTCTGTGGAATAGCTTTGTAAATGTCTGTTTTCATAAATAAGGGTAAGACAGATTTGTATTTGGAATCGTGCTTTTCCATTGTATGCCTTATAGGACACTGAGGTCATATCCTTAAAGGGTTTGTAGTAGTATCAAGTGTAGCTAAGTGAAGTTGATTATTGGTTCCTTTTGTATTTAAAAGTAACTTTTCAGAGAAATCCTGGTGGATGCAACCTGCCTAGAATATCCCACCACAGAAAGGGTTAATTTAATCTACATTTTCTCCAGAGTTTTAGTGGCCAGAAAATGTGTAGTGTCATGATAAATTCTTAATATTATAAACTCTGCTCTTTATTTTTGAGGATTTTCCTGTGCTTTTCTCCTTTGAGGAAAGGTCAATACAATGAAACTATTTGAGCTGCTGCAATGAAATTTAAGATTAGTGCACACTATTCCAGCAGGCTGCTGACATCTTCATTTTTTTCCCCTTAAATGTATAAGATGCTGTGCCAGCTTAAAACTAAAAGCAAAAAGACAAAGTTAGGAAAGAAATATTCTGTATTATATTTCTAACACACTAAAAACAATGCTGCCTGCAGTTGGAAAGCAGTTGGAAGCAGTCACCTGCTTCTTTGTGCTTCACTCCCATCAATTCAGGTTTTCTTTCTGTTTGACTGAGGGTAGGGACACATTTTGTGTGAGAGAACACATTTTCAGAGATGCTGTGCAATGTAATCTTACATTCTGTAAATGGTTGGTATGGCCTGGTAATGATGGGGGCAGTTTTTCCCTCCTCAGTTCAAATCAAGCCCACAATGGTGTGATTAAAGGCTGCTTCTGTTTCATGATTGGTTACATACGTGGACCTCTCATTACAGCTCTGGATTTCTAGCCTGTGTTCACAGAGGAACCTTGTGGTTTTGGGATTTCTAAAAACATAGATTTTTTTTTTTCTTTCCTTCTGTGAATCTTGTAGTGTAAAGAAATAGTTTTGGCTGTCAGTTTCCTTGTTCATGAACAATGAACTTGGGAATTAAAACAAATCTTAAGGTCAGCCATAACAGATCAAGATGCAGTGCTGTAGTGAGTCCCTCTGGGCCAGGTGGATGGGACTTGGTGCAGCCTGCTATAGTGGGAGGTGTCCCTGTCCATGGCAGGGGGATTGGCACTGGATGATCTTAAGGTCCCTTCCAACCCAAACTATCCTACACATTAGTTCTGTGCTTGCAGCTGAGGAAAGTGTTTCAGGCATCTGTGGAGCTCCCTGTCCTAAGAAAAGTCTGTGAGTGAAGGATGGCTCATTTTCCCCCCTTACCACCAGTCTCCCCTCCTTGTGTGTCACAATCAATCTGTAGTGAACTGAGGACCAAGTCAAAATGTTCGTGCAATAAATAGTGGGAGTCAGACTTGTTGTTTGTTTTACCTGAAGTGTAGGCGGCTGTACATTTTATCTATTGTGGGTAAAGTGTTGCAAATAATTCTAAAAGCTGAATGATTTGGTGGAAGAGGCTTTGTAGTCATCGCTTCTTTGCAGTGAGCTGAGATTGAATGAAAGAAAGGAAAATGTCTAGGTTCTGATTCACTGAGACAACAGCATGCTGGGGAAGGAAAGCTTACAAGTAAACGAAAATACTTTTACAATATATAATAATGAATAATTAAAGGATGTCAGATTATTATGTTACATGCTAGGTTTTTGTTTTATTTTTGAGCGATGAACTTTGAAAGCCTAGTCATGAAATGCAAGTTTGAAGCTACAGTTAGTGAAGTGTTTTCACAATTGTTGAGATTTCACAGCACAGTTATCTTCTGATCTTTATAAATACTGTGACTTGAGAAACAGAGAAGAAGCTATTGTGTCTCCTGGGTTATCTTTCCTAAAATTTGAAATAGTAATTCTCTATGAAAAACTGAAGCTCTGCATAATAAAGAATTGTTGGATACAGGAGACAAAGAGCTGTAATGCAGATTTGCAAAAGGTGGCTTTGAAGACTTGATATGTTTGTAAAATTTTTTTATAGTTAAATAATAGTACCCCCGTGCAAACTCAGCTATGTGAAAAAGAAGGAAACCCACAAGATACTTAAATAGTAAACTACTGTATATCAGTGACCCCCTAAAAATTGCTTAATTGATTATCAGTGTTTATTTAATTTTTCCTCTTTTTTATTGAAGCTGTCAAGGTAGTTCACTGTAACTGTAGTGACACATGAGAATTTGTATCAGTAGTAGTAGTACACTTTTAACTTTTTTATAGTGAAAAAGACATGTTGCTTGGCTCTGGAATCTTTAGTGGGAGAACTTGTCACTTGGTCTTACTTCACTGTTACTCTTCTGTGTTTTCTTAACTTTTCAGATCTGTTTTCTTGTACCTGGTGAGACTGTCAGCAACTGGGCTGGAGATAATTTTCTGACTCAAAATACAGATTCAGAGATCAGAATTAGTGAGTTACAGAAACCTATATGGTCTCGACAAGGAAGTTTTGAATGGTTTCATTAGAAAGGTCTGGGCTGCAGGAGCCAAGACTGAACTCAGGGTCTTAAAATTTCATGACTTCTTTAAAATTTTGCCCATGCCAGTAATGGGTCGGTGTCCTTTGCCTGCCTGAATTCCTTCATTCTTCCTTGTTACAGGAGCATTCATGAGGCTGACTGGAATTGGGTGGGCTCCCTAAGCTCTTGCCTAGGTAGCTCCATCCATGGTTGCACTGCTGCCCTGCAGGGAGAGCAGTGCAGGGGTAGGGATCAGTGATCCATGGGTGATATTCTGGTAAATGCTGTTTTTCCCTTGCTGGAAGTGTGTGTGGAACTGTAGCTTAAGTTGTTCAGGAATGTGGTAATCTTGGGCTTTCTCTGTGCTAAGCAAGGAGAGGCATCTCCTGAGGGCTGATCAGATCTTGGATGACCCAGTTTCTCACTAATACTGTAATTAAACTGCTCCTCTGAATATAGAGAATGCATGAGTAGCAATAAAACATAAACCAAACTACTTTGCACAAAACTGATGCATCACATGGGGGAAATGCAGGCACACTAGTAGAAACTTACTTGTTTTAATATTTGCATCTTATGATGTTGTATTTATTCAGTTGATGTAATGATGGAGCTTCTCAGACCTTGCAGATTTCTTTTAGTCATAGTACAGTTATTTAAATAAATCAGAACACAAATGAAAGGTTTTTGAAATTTGTCTGTATTTAAACAGATTTAAATTTAATTTTTAAATTTGTTTTCATAATCCTTCCTTTATTTTTGGACCCTTTTAAAGATATTTACGGCTGGTTAGTTGTTGCTTCCCTTGCACTTAAAGTTAAATTTGTAAAACCCTTTACATACATTTCAAATACATTGACTGAACATTTTTAAAAGGTATTATGTTTATTTTTAAATTTATTTTTCCATAAAGGGAACTTCAAATCTATCTTCTTTCATTTGGGCTTTTCCCTGTCAGGTTGTTGGGGCTTCTCTAAATAAATTACTGCAACATGACACCTACTTTTAAAGAGATGTAATTTCCGTTTGTAAACCAAAATATTGGCACTGGCAGGAAACTATTGGTAGTTTTGAGCTGACAGGGAGCTGTGGCAGGAAAATTACCATCATTAATGTTATTGGAGTTCCAGTGTTTTTGTATACACACACACTGTTCCCCAAATGTGTCCTTTTTAGGCATTTGCACTTCATATTTATTCTGCTATGTTTGTACTGGAAATTAAGGTTGGATTGTTTACAAATTGTTTATGATACTCCAGCTGTGTGTGTCTCTAAAACAAGAAGGATGATAGAAAGATGGTTATGATAGTAATTTATGTATATTTAAACATTCATTGCATGCTTTATTTGTGATATATATATTTTATGTAATTATTTTCTCTTTACAATGTAAAACTATAGTCCTACATAAAATATGTAAATACCTAAAATTCTTTTTTTATGTGTTTATAAATAAAGGAGAGTCATCTTTTAACGTTTGTCTGCCTCTGTTTTGATTGATGGCCGGTAAGGTATGCTGACTTATTATGACTAATTGGCATACACAGGAGTACCTGCCTTCGGCATGATAATATTCTCCCATTACTTAGTTTTTTATTTAAATCTTAGTCTTTGGGTCTCTCTCTGTGCTCCTTTATATAGAACTTTGCACAATGATGCCTTTATCATAGGTCTTTGGTGCTCCTGCAGCAGAAGGAGTGAGTGGCACAAGAACACTGTAACCTTGTTCCCTGGAGTGAGTATCGAGTATCTACCACTATGTAAGCAATTCATATTTCTAGGACCCTATTCATCCTGTGATAAGTTGAGGGTGATGTTCAAGTACATTCCAAAGGGGGAAGGATGCGGAAATTCACAACTAAAATACAGATGAAAAGCAACAGTTACAAACGTAGATGTTTGGGTGGGCAGCCCCTTCTCTGCATAAGGCACAGTGTGGTTTCAGAACAATGTTGCAGTTACTGCAGGAGGACTTTTAAGCTCCCTGATGGTGGTGTTATTTCCTGTTGAATCAAAGAATTCACACAACAGCTGAATGGGATGAAGGATTAAAAATGGGCTAAAGAGCTTTGCCAACAGCATTGTTAACTGAGGTGTTCACAGGACTTTCCTTGCCTGTCGTGAGTCATGTTGATTATTACTTTCCATGCAGATGATTGAATAATATGCAGCACTGTGTAGGAAAAGTGAAGTACTGCTGCTCAGTGGTGTAACTTTATCACAGATTTGAAAAATAATTGAGCTGCAGTCTCATTTTATGCTGTTATTCATGTTCATATTCAAGAAACAATGCACTGGATATAAATGATGTGTGGTTATTTTAAGCTACATTTACAGTGTTTCAAGAAAAAAAAATTGACATACTTTTACCTGACTACTGATAGGAAACAACTTCTTTGATTTGTAACACAGTTGGAAAATATTTGGAATTGTTGCCAGAAGTGGTGTTATGTAAGTAAGTCAGTGAGATTATTGGCTCCATATTTGTTTAAATATAAGATCTTTTCTTTATTTAAACTATCCAGCCTGTTATCCTTTCACTGTTTATGCAGATGGTTGCAGATGTTTGTGGTAACAAAGTAACTGCACTTAGGTGATATCCTATCAATCAATAATTGTAAGACTTGTTTAAGATCTCATAGCAAAGGACCCTCTCCTTTATGATTAAGATAATTTGATTCCTAAAATTATGTGGGAGACTGGCAAGATAGCACTGGATTTTTTTCAACTAAACCTGGACCTATCCTGCTCAAAATTTCTGAAGCAAGCATAAAGTTGTATAGAACTCCAAGTTCTTCTGTTTGGGAAGCTGGTGTGATGTGTTGTTTTCTTTCTTCTCTTCCTTTTTTTCCTCAGTTTTATTTTATGTAACATAATGGTCTCCAGAATGGAAGGCATACCAACACGCTGTAGAACCTCAGTGCTTTTGGCCAGAGCAGTCATTACTCTAACAGATCACTAGTGTTAAAAGGGCACTTTGTTTTAATAAAGCACTTTGGTTTGCCATAGGAGAGTATTCTTGAATGCGGTCTTTCTGTTTTAGCCTTGAAAAGCTCTTTGAAAACCTGCCTAATTCTGTGGTGGAGTGTTGAAAGCCTTACTCAGAACTCTTTTGAGCACAAATCTCAGTTGCCAGAAATTTTAGGGACATAAGGAAGTAAGTCTCTCACCAGAATGTTCTTTTTCATTCAATATAAAGCTTTTTCCTTCTCTTTTTTACTTTGTAGTAGAATTTTATACAGCATTATAAGAGGAATTTTATTTTGTGGTGCTGCTGTGTCTGAGTTGTACAAACAGTACAATGGCATAACCTTCCTTTCCTGCACTCCCCCAAATTCAGCTTTGGAGGTGACACTTGTGGGCTGCAGCTCTGAGTTCTTGGAGTGATGCTATGCTACAGCCATGCTTGTGCTCAGGCTGCTCTACAGACCCTGTTTGCCTTGGGAGCTTTAGTGCAGTTACAGCTCACATTATTTTGTATCTGGCTGCAAAAACTAGACAAGCTTTTAGCTTCCTCTCTTCCCCAGTTGCATCAAATTACTGTAAGAATGTTTGAAGGATGTCATGGTTGGTCTTGGAGAACAGGAGAGAAAAAAATTGGTCTGTTGCTATAAAAAGATGAGGTACAAATTGAAAAGTGTCAATTTTGCTTTTTATTTCCTCCTTACTTGCTTCCCTGTCCACCACTCCCCTTTTCTATGTCAGAAGCAGTGACAAAAATATTTGTACATTTTGCTCTAAGTATGTGGTAGGAAAGTTTTCTTTTTAGGGCAAAGGCTAATGAGTCACTTTTAGTGACATTTCAGTATTTATTTATTCCTTTGCATTAAAACAAACTAAAAGAAATAATATTTATGTGAAACTCAATGTAAGGCTCTTGAGTGGTTTTTTCCCCTCTTCTTAGTGCAATCAATCATTAAGTGGAACATCAGTTTAGGAGAGCTAACACAATTTGTGTTTTTGTTTAACACTGTATACTCAGTGGACTTACAAGATAATATAACAAGGCCTGGTTACCTGGGTGTTATTCAGTGAAATTTAACAAGGATAAATCCACTGCAAGGGGGGATGATGGCACTTCTGTTCCTTTAGCACTGGTGTAGTGCCAGTGGGAGTTAAAAATGCTAGGTTGCACTGCCTGAGTGTAATACTGAGTAAAGCAATGACCCTTTTTGTCTGGACCATGGCAATTGTTGGCTGAAACTTGGCATGATTTTGAATTCTTCACAGCTGCAGAGAGCATAGAGAACAGTAAATACACTACAGTTTTCCATCTGCCAAAACTGGGACAGTGTTAGTTGGTTTCTCTGTTCTTGTTCATGCAATAAGTAGGTAAGACATTTTTCATTTGGATAAATTGATTGTCTTAAGGTGAAGCTGACTGAAGAAGTCTCAGATGCCCAAATGTTTCCACAATTTTTTCATTGGTGAGAGAATAGGAGAACTCTTTCAACAGAGGAAGCATTTATATGTTTTTATGGGAAATAGGATTGGATATGAAGGAAGTGGGGCCTGCTCATTACAGCACACTAAATAAATCCAGATGTAAGAACAGAGGCAAAACAGAGATAACCATTAAGGTAGCCACAACCAGCCACTTAGAAAACATCTCAAATATAGCTCCAGCATTAACCTTAAGTAGTCACATTCAATGCTAAGCCTGGATTTTTAAAACACGTTAGTTAAAATCTGCTTTGAAAGACTGCATTTCTGGGTGAACATAGAAGGAGAGCAGGAGGCAGAAGTCTGAAAGGGAACAGGTAATGGTGTCTCCCATTAGAACACAACTGCAGGAAGCAAATAGACCCAGGTATGCTTCCTTTTAAAGGAGGGTGGTTCCCTTCTGCTCTGTGTCACCTTTGGGTTAATTTCCATTGGCTACTTTTGAATGTTGAATTTATTCTTCCTTTGAATGTGTCTCTTTGTAAGAGTTTTTTTCATCACTGAGGTAGGTTGCATTTGTGGGATTAGATGCCACTTTAGTGTTAGATTAGCCTATTACAGAGTATTCAAAAACTTGTTTTGAAAGTTTTGACTTGTCTTGCAGAGACAGAAAGCCACATTGTGTACTATTTGCTGCACAAACCATGGCTGCAAATTCATGGGCTTAATAAAAATAGTGTATATTTTGCAGTTGACTAAAAAGGTTTGATGTTCTTCCTGGTGCCTCTCTACAGCTGCATTTTATTATGTGGGTTAAATATCAGCATAGAAGTGTACATGCAGTGAAGGATGTAATCACGCTAACAAATAGCAGTGCATAGAATTTTCTAGTTTTTCTTTGCCTCAGGGAGGTACAAGATTATTAGTCTCATTCATATCCTCAAAAGGAAACCAAGTAAGGGTTTAAATTAAAGCAAAGTTTTTATTTTTCTTCTTTCTTTGAATTGAACACACATTCACTTTTATCAGTATATGCCTGATTAAACTAATGAATATACTTTGACTTCAGTATTAGCACATGTAAGATAGTAATAGTTTTGATTTTTGTCTTTAATGGTTGGTGTGTCTTCTTTCTGTGTGCTTTGGTTTGACAGAACATTTAATGATATCCTTTAGCTTAAGATAAATTTGTTGATTAGCACTACAGCCATGACCCAAATCCAGGCAGTGTAAAATTGCTGCATATTCTATTTAAAATACTGTAAATGCAGAAAATACTGCATATTATTGAGGAATATATTTTAAATATTTTTATTGTAATTTTAACTTTATTAATGTCTGATTTCTTTTTGAGATTTCTAGTATTGAACTACTTTTTTCTCAGAAAAATATCCATTTGCGGCTAAAGTTATATGAAAACTTGCCATCTAATATGAAGAAGACTGAGAAATTCTGTGGAGTGTATGCATTCAGTGAGATCTTGTACTACCATCCTCTTTCTTCCTCCTGTTTAAAAAAACCCTCCACCAAACATTATTTTATCAATAATTTAAAATGGACTGCTTAAATACAACCTTTTTTGGTGGGGGGTGAGGGATGGTGGTGGAATTCTATTGGCTTTGTTGTTGCTTTCTTAACCATTTCATGAGCCTTATAAAGTGACCATTTGGCCTTTGAAGGGTATGGTGTGAGGGTGAGGAGAAAGAAATTGAATTTGAAGATTTGTAATAAGAACAATTCTTTTCTAGATTCTATTCTTACTCATTTTCGTGATGTTTTGTAGCTTGCTTAACACAATCCTAATCACATAGACCCAAAAGACAGGAGTACCTCTCTATCTCAGGAATTCTGCACTGCAGCCTGAGCTATTCCTTTTGACAGGCCTTTATCGGTTAAATATCTAAGAGCTTTTGGAACTCTTTGAACTGTTGCTAAATGGTGCAGTTTAGATGCACTTGTATGTTTAAATCTTCATTCCTACAGAAAATATATGAGCAAAGAAGCAGCAGTACCCTTTTCTCATGGAGGTGACAGGTATAAAACACATTTATTGAGAGGAAAAAATAAATTGTACATCTATACATGCTTTTTTCCTTTTTGTAATTTTTTTTTGGAAGAGTGCATCAAGAATTATGTGAGCACAAACTTCTGATGCTGATCTCCATTAGTGTCTGGTGTCTGTCTGTTATCAGGGTGATAAAAGTGATCCACACAGGCAATTCCTTTGGCTTCATTGTGGCTCTCTGGGAGACTCACTGTCTGTCTTCTTGTAGTCTAGAGCCACTTGCAGAATGTGTTGTAGCAAGAGCTGAGGGAGTGAAAACTTATGCAAGAGGGGTGACAGTGAGAGCACTGAGTAGGGATGGGATTGTGCAATGTGTAGTTTTCCTTCACTGTGTGCAGTAAGGTCTGTGGAATGTGGCCCTGTGTTTTTCCATCTTTCCTTTTTCCCAGTTATAGCATTTGTTTTTCTATTTTTGATTTATAGGGGTTTTTTCCTGGAACAGGTAGAATTACTTTCAGTGACCATTTATTGAAGTTTTCCATCATCTGAATTTAATGAACAGCTTTTCTTGTATGTTTAAAGAATAAAAAGAAACAGACTTAAAAAAAGTAGCTTTTCTTGAAATTATTACTTTTCCAGGCTGCTGATCAAGCTACTTTCTCTTTCCCTCTAAATAGGGCTCCTAGATCTGCATCAGTTTCTTTCAAAAACTGCAGCTGTAATGTCAATCTTTAAAATTGGTAGTAAACCTGCTAGAAATGATGAAAAAATATTCCTAAGTGGATTCAAATTCCGTTGGATTTAGCAGTTACTGACTCTGAAGGACCATTGAGAAGACCGTGAGGATGTTTATTTAATTTATGGATGCTTTGCAAAATGCATAGCAGTCATTTTTGAAAAATGAGCTCCTGAATAATTAATGGAGTTGTGTCACTGGTACCAACATTTTTACAAGAAAGGCTATCAGAATTTCGCATAGGAATTCTTGAGAGCATTAGGTTTTCTTCTTTTTTGCCTCTTTATGCTTCAAAGAATGATCTTCAAAGAATGATTCTTCAAAGAATGATTATTAGAAAATAATGAAGATTAAGAATTTAAAGTTTCAGAGATTTATGAGGACAGTTAGTTATTGATCTGGAACTCTACAATTCTTGTCCAACTACAATAGATTATTGAGAACTTAGTAAAAACTGTAGCTTTCAGTTCAGAAATTGGAAAATTAATTCAAAATATTAGTGAAAAACAATAAATAACCTACTTCATAGCAGCTGTAGTAACAATTTGTGTTATGATATATTGCCTGTCTTAGAGCTCAATGCCTAATTGTTTTGGGATAATGATTTAAAAACCGGTTGTGACAGGAAAAGTCAGAGAGGAGTATCATAAAACAAAATGTTTCTTGGGATAGTTAAGGTATTTGCCTTAGCTGCTGGATAGACTTTATCTGAATTCATTGTTTTTTGCAAGAAATAAGGAGTGTTTTTGTGATGGGACTAGGCAAGTGTTCTTATAATATACTCTTCCTTTTATTTGATATTTAAAGGATCTTTTCCCTGAATCCTGACTTGTATTTCCTTAATCCTTTAATCTATTCTTGAAAACTTTTATCTTGCATATGAGATAGCGGTTCCTGGTGGGAAAATCATCTTTACTTTCTGAGCCCTTTTGCTAAGATGGGAGGGATGTTGAAGCAGTTGTGCCACGTGTGGTTTCTGAAACGGCAGCTTTTAAAGCAAACATTTCAATGGGTCATTAAGAGCAGGCTCCCTCACTTCCGATGGGCACTGGAGTTTCTACAGCCCCTGTTCCAGACAGCCCTGCTGACTCACACCTTCTGGGTGTTACAGCCTAGGAAGGAGGGTCCAAAGAGCAAATGCACCCTGCTCTCTGGTACATCCTCTTCTCCTTCCTCTAACGTCAGACTTTGCTCTATTGCAGAACTACCGTCACCAGGAGTGTTTTGTGTATTCTTTTGCTTTTAGAGGACTTAAGGCTTGATCCTGCTGCCATTGAAACATTAGTGACAGAACTGCCCTGGGCTAGGACCTTCCTGGTCATTTTATTATGGGCTCTCCATTCCCTGGGGTGTCAGGCCTGAAAGCTTGGCATCTTTAACCATGTGTGGAGTCTACAGGTAGGGAAAAAGACATCATTCTGGCCGTGGGGAACACAGGGGAGGATGATGAAGCCAGACCTGCACAGGTTTCTGCAGAGATGTTGGGAATAATCAATGTACAGAATATCTGAATCCTGGACAGTTCAGGTTAATAAGAGATGAAAAGGAACAGTGACAGTAACTGCATCTCAACTTAAATGTGTGCAGGGCTGTTGCTCCTATGAATGAAAGGCCTCGAGCCATTGCAGTGGGTTGGGTTTTTTCTGTTAGTAGCTTGTACATCTTTCTGTAAACGAGGACACAACAAGCAGGCTCTTTTTGGGTAGCTGCAATGCTGCCTGGGAAAACCCCGAGGGTTCTTGATGGTTTTTTAATAGCCTAGACAGAATGCTGTGAATATATAAACGTTACAGATTAGAAGAAGAGAGTGGAAGAGAAAATATTAAGTCTTCCTCAGACTTGAATTCTGATCTTCCCCACCCCCTGTCAAATACCTTTGACAAATACCCACTGAGCCATCCTTCTGCAGCATCATTTGTGCTGTAAATGTGTTACCTCCTGGCAATATGCTTCATGAAAAAGAACTGCTTCCAAAGATCAGTTAATTATAATTATGTTAATGGAAGCAATTTTATTCCGAATTATGATAGCTGACTAATCAGAATGCAGGTAATTTTTTTTTATTATGCTTGGGAGGGATCAAGGGCTGTACACAGTGATCCATAAAATCCCACCCAGGTTAACTGTTCCTTCCAATACCAATGTATTTCATCAGGTTGATAACATGTGCATGATTTCTGTATTCCCTACAATTTTGAAGTCAAGGAAGTAAAGCAAAATCCAAGAACATCATCAAGCACATATTGCTTAGCAAGCTCTCTGTTGAAAAGGAAAAATGCTTGGCAGAGATCTGTGGTCTATGCATTGAATATGTAGCACTACTTCTTTTCTCAAAGAGAATCTATTCAAATTGTTACACTAAATTTATTATATGGTTTCTTTGTCATTCACCTTGTATATCTGTGTAAGAATTGCTGTGAACTTCCATCTGGTGTATGCTTGCCTGCAGTGGGTGTTTTGTCAGGATGTGTGGTCTGAGAGGTGGCAGTTGTAAGTGACAGATTGTATGGAAGTATCAGTTGGTTCAGTATCAGTCAAAGATAAGAGTGAACTATAACCAAATTCTGACTCATGAATAACAGATGAAATTATACAATTTAACTAGTTAGTGTATTTAATTTCTAGAAGTCTTTTTGGTATTGCCTCTATACTAAAGCAGGTTTAGTGTTGCTGTCTTGGTGTATAAATTTATTTGAGTAAAGATAAATAGCAGCCACCAAGCTTACTGTATAATTCTTCAAAGTTTCAGTGATTTGTTGAAATTTATTGTTTATCATGCCTGCTTCAGACTTGCACTGTTTTCTTTACATTGCATATGGAAGGTTTTTTACATTTTCCTAAATTATTTTAAGGCTTTGCAAGTTTTTTCAGTTTTTTTTTCTACATGCCAATTGTCACAATAAAGAAGAGTAGGAAGCTATTGTGCATACCAACTTTGGAAACTGTTTCATGTTGAGGAAGGCGGGTGTGTGTGAAAAGACATCCAGTCCTGAAGTTCCTTTGTGTCTCTCTTTAAAAGGGAGGACAGGGACTTGTACCAGCAAGGTAAGGGACAGTTTAGAAAAAAGGGAACTACTTCCTTTCTGCAGTTGGGAATAGGGACTGAAGTGCTTAACTTCTTTCTTTTAAAACAATTTTTTGCAAAAGTAGGTACAAGTCATACCTTCCAGTTCTTTCTCTTCTGTTCCCCCTTCCCAACTCTTAATCTTTGTCAGTCCACCATCCTCTCCTTGTTCCAGGACTTGAGAATGTTTCTGTAGCAATGAGATAATCAAGTTCATTTAAAAATCAGCTGTAGGATCTGCAAGGTATATTCTTCCTTTGGAAGGCCAAGTGGATGTTATTACTGAATATTTTATTCAACCTTAATCTCTTTTTTTCTTCCTTTATCCTCCTATCCGTAATATGTTAATATAAGGACCAGTTCTGTAGTAGTTGTGTTTTGTGCACCATAAACTTAGAAGTCAGTTTTTTAGAGAAAATTTGCAGTGTAATATAGTTGCAAGTAATGATATTAATTTGGTTTTATGTCTTTGACTTGAAGATAAGTTGTTTGATTACGCAACTAAATAAAGAACAAGTGCATCATGGTGAGATAATCATGGAGGAAGTCCTTCCAATAGCAGTTTTGAGAATGGATTATTAAATAACGGACCTCTAGGTAAACCTCACTGCACAACCCTGCATTTTACATCTTATTTAAATGTTCTGAAATTATAGTTGTTCTCGAAGGGTCTGCTTGTAGTGATCTCCAAACCTCTCTTGGTACAAAGTCATTGGTCTTAAACATGGAATTTAACTTTAGGTCCAGGAGTTAGAAATATTTTGTAATATAGAAAAGTTGAGGATTCTGTCTGTAACATTTTGAAGAGTTCTTTTTCAGGAAGGGGTGTCTACAAGCTTCCTCTTGGGTGGATGCTTGAATGTTTGCAGAGTGGGAGAAGAAATCAGCATGGCAGGGAGAAGGATTTTACTTGTCTTTGTTTTGCCTAACCAAATAGGACAGAACTTTGGGTTGCTCTTCCTTCTGGCAAAGATTAATGGGCAGGCTGTGAATGAGACTGACATAGCAGACATAGTTTGTCGTTCCTGTGCTCTGTGTGATTCAAGAGACTGACATGGACATGGATAAATACGCCAGTAAATCTTAAAATCTGAAATGCTTATGATGAGCAGCTGGAAATGGAAAAAGGGAAAGAGATGACCTCTTCTCCCCTCCTCCATCTAACACTTAAGCAATGGGAACAGAAGGTCTAAAGGCCAGAAAATGTTTTCTGTGGCTTGTGGTTTGTTTTCATGTTACGATTTTCAGAACATATAGTTTGCTTCCTAAATTGATCTCTGTGTGTGCAAGGCCTTGCAGTGCTGTGTAGGAATTCGGTTTTCTGAAATGTTCACAGAGTCTCTTCAGGCCTGACAGTTATTTAAAGTGATCACATAAAACATGATTGCTCATGATTTTTTTTTCTTTTTGGGTTAGCTCTGCAGAGGCTTTGACAAAAGGCACTTCTGAAGGGCCTTTGTACATTTTCCAAATGTCATTAAAGATGTTGTGGGGCACGTACAGCAATCTGTCTGCCTACAATTACCTGACAGAAGTAATGACAATACCTTTGCTGAAAGAGTTCTCTGGGCCTCTGGTGGTGGGTGAGAGACAGCCTGAAATACTCCCAGGATTTCCAGCGTGCCTCCCAGTGTGCGAGAATTCCTGTCACGTACAAGGATGTCAGAGGTTTTTTTTGAAGGGGGGAAGTAAAGGAACCCAATGAATGTCTTTAACGGGAGCATGCCTGTGTCTGATGGAGGTTTTGCAGGCTGGGTTTAATTTTAGTTCTGTTGGTGGGTCTGGTGCTGGCTCTGCACTGCACCGAAGTCTTTCTTTAAGTATAACGTGAAATTTCACGAATTGAGACTGACTTGGAAAGAGGATGCAGCCACACTTGTTAGTTACTGAGCCTAGGGGAGCACGCTGCATCTGTCGTTTCAAAGGTTTTTTTTTTTTCTTTAGCTACTTTGTAAAGGTTTCCTTTAAACTTTATTTAGAAAAATCAGTATGTGTTCTCTGCAGTAAATAACTCTAAAATGTTCTGTAGAAATACATTTAGGACTGCTTGCAGTTTTCTGTCTCCTTGTGCTGAAGTCACTTTAAATCCATCACCTCAGCCTGTAGAGTCGTCAGGCAGAAATCTTCCTGGGAAGGTAGATGAGTTCTTCCTGCATCAGTTTTGCGTGAGCATGCTGAAGACAGCCATGTAATAAGCTGTAGTAATGAAACCTGTTGGAATTTTAGAGGAGCACCTCATTCCTTTGATCTTGCTAACGAGCAATGATTCAAGTGCTACAGATTGTAAAGGATCTGGTGTCGCCAGCAAGACGGAGAACAGGGGCTGCCAGGAAAGGTAAGAGCAGCTCTGGGATGTACTCAGTGTTCTCAGTAACTTGCTGTGATTCAGAAATATTTTGGAGTTTGGTTGTAGTTAAATTGTATCCTTGATACTTAAAAATGCTCTTTGTTGTGTCATGTACAGCTGTCATAATTTGGCTTAGAACTATATTAAGCCTAATTATTATCGTTTCTGCAACTACCGCTTTCCCAGAGAGAATCCCAGTGACGTTTATCATGCTGAAAATTGAGTTTGTCAGCATCTGTAACTGTTACTGTTGTACTAAAGATTTTCCTTTGTTTTTTGTTGTTGTGGTAACAACATTTTTGTTGTCAGGAGAGCTCAGGTTGTGAAAATAGCAGTTATATTCTGTGTAATTCCATCAAAATACTTTTTAGAGTCTTAATGCGCTAAATGAGAATAAGAGCAAAACCAGGCTTCTCTAATGCTTATGGAAATGAGAGACTGGGGAAGTACACAGCTGCACTGCTGGCTAGGTTTTACAATTAGATTATTTCTAGATTACAACCAACTTCAAAATCCAAAATGCCTCTTGCAAGTGTATGAAAAACTACTTGAAATAATCAATGATTGTTTGAATTTAATTGATGTTAAATGCTGTTCTCATTTACTTCAGTGTGTTGAACATTTGTTTTTTCTTCGCTAAAGCAGTGCCATCTTTTGTGGTATCTGGCACACATATCTAATGAGAAACTGATTAAACACTTATTTTGTCTTTTACATCTTAATTATTTGCAACTGCTAAATATTTGTTTGTAGAGGAACTAAATAATTTGTAGGGATAACTTAAAAATTTAATTCCTTTCTTACTAGAATTAATTTTCTAGGCCAGTTTATTTTGCATTGAATAGGTTATGAATAATTTAGGATTTACAGCATCTGCCTGTTACTGTGTCATTTTTCTGTTTTGCCCTTACGTGTAATGTGTATCTATAGGCAAGTACCTTTATTTCAAACCAAATAACATCAGGCTGCTCTAGTTGTAACAAGTCAGTTAATGAAACACCTCTGTAAGTAAACAAAAGGCGTGAAGGTAGAACTGAGCTCACCTGTTACCCTCTTAGTCTGAAAGAAAAAAAGGGCAAACTTCTTAATTAGTTCCTTAGATTTTGCAGTGATTGGTTGAACATCCCCCCCAAGAGTTGTATAATTTCATCCCAGTGAATTACTCGATTTCAGCACTGTTCACTGTTCATTTTTGATTTGTGCAGATGGATGAAGGGGCAGAACTTCTACTTGTCTGTTCTGCACGTACCTCACAAGTCAGGCAGGATTTTTATAGAACTACTGGAAGAACTGTTTAAAACACCAAAACCCTTAAAAATACTTATTTATAGGAACAGATTCAATGGAATTGAAAGAGAAAGCTTTGAAAAACATGAGGTAATGCTCTTTCTCAGTTCTAAAGCTTTCTGTTTGTTTTACTCCCTTGGTGAAATACTAATTTTGGTCATTGTTTGGGTGGTATTCTCAAGCTGCTACTAACTGAGCTAATTAGGTGTTAGCTCTTACAGAACCTGGGGGTGCATTTTGACAAGTAATATTAAGTTCTTTACATTAAAAACATTCAAGTATTCTGGAGAAAACATTTACAAAACATGTAAAATGCTGACAGGTTTTGGTGATCAATACAGTAATTTGAGTAGACATTAGGTTTTTTTTCTTCACAGCATGCAACATTAGGCATCTGGTGTACATGAAGGGCTGTATTCTGCAGAAATGACTCATTCTCAGTATTGTTCTCAGTAAATAGAAAAATGGACTTGTAAAGAAAGAGTTGCTAGGAAGCCCACTGTGAATGTGAGGTGAATCCATTGAGACATGGGGGTTGATGTGTGAAGTGTTTACCAAAGTGCTTTCAAATTGGTGTTAGTAAACTATAGAGATTTTTAAATCCCACTCCTCAGGTACATCCTCCTTTTTCCTTTAAAAAGTGTTTTCATTAGAATATAGTTTCTTGGGAGGTAAATGTTACAAAAGAGCACAGTGTATTAATTGCATATTTCATATGTAGTGTCAAGTTAAAAACTTCTTTAAGATTGAAGGTCCTAACCAAGTAACTGTTTTTTATAAATAGTACATAAAGCTGGGGGGGAAAGGATTCCTCTGCCCACCAATTTTCCCAAGATTTATTTTCAGACTGAGGCTTATAAGCACAGTTAATAGCCAAGAGAGTGTCTTTTTGCATCCATCATTCAATATCAGAAGCTTGTTATAAGGTCTGCAGTAAGCACAGCTACTATGGAGATGAAAATTCAATCCCTGCAGAAGAAATTCTTGCAGAATGCCATTTAAAAGAACCCATTACTAATGCTTCATGAGTTGAAATGTGGATTTAATGAATTAACTGGAGTCTGACAGAGTTGTGGAGTCTAATTTTGATTTTTGATGGGCCAGTCTGTTTTCATTGTGGCTGTGACCTATGCCGCAGGTTAAATTAAATTTAATTTTCTGTATCATAAGAGCTTGATAAATAGATTGTTTACAAGACTAAATCCCACCAAGAGTAAAGCAGTGTGAGCATGAGTGTCCACCTTGTCTCCCAGTGCAACACCTGCAGTTCTCTTTTCTTCTTCAGTCTTTGGCTGCTGAGGCTGACATCAGAAAATCCTTCAGTAGGCCTGGGAGTCTTGCTTAGTGAATACATGAAGTGAACTAAACAGTCAGTTTTAATTTCTAATGTCTCACATCCCCATACTTGTTTTAATCTTGTGCTATTTAAAAATTGAATTATTCGGGTTTTTTTTAAGGAAAAAAGGTTTATAATTTCTTTCCAAAGTGTTCCAATTGCAGGGAAGGTGAGTGTGTAGAATTTCTTGTTTGGTTTTTATGGGTTTAGTTTTTGGGAAACTCCAGACCCATATAATATTTAGCTAATATCAGATTTGTTAGAGGAAAAAATTGCCACTAGTCATTTATTGTCAGAGGAGTAGCACTTTACATGCCCTCTAAGTCTGAAGGTGAACATGAAGTTTGAAGAAATTTAAGATGTTACCATTATTTTATTTATGAAATTGAAAGTCTGCTTTGAATAAAATGATAAATCATGGCAGTATAAAATTCTTTTGACAAGCATTCTGATTTGAAACAGAACATTTTATGAGATCTGAAACCTTTTGAATTTTTAAAAAAAGTTCAAATATTACTTGTCCTAGAGAAATCCATGCAGAGTATAAATCTACTAATTATTTTATCTTTTCTATCACTAAAATCCTGGTTGAAATCCAGGCTGTTTTGAATTATAGAAGAAATACTCATGTTTACTTCTTTCCTCCCTTCTTCCTCTTACAGATGGCTACTACAGATTAAGCAGAACTTAACTGGCAACATCACCTTGATGTTAGGATATAAAAAGAGGTGTATTAAAACACTTCTAGGAGATGGGACAACTAAATTGAAATCACAGAATTAAAAAGGGATGCAGTATTTCAGTGTGAGAGAAACCTGAGAGAAAAATTCAGTTTGATACTATTTTTTTTAATGAAATGCAATAGGAGGCATATGTTTGGTCTCTGTTCTGTTCAGGCCTATGAGATGTGTAAATGTTGAGCCAGCCATGGGTAACTGTTTAAATTCTCTGGCAGTAAATGATGCTTGGGAAGTTACTGCCTGGATTCAGTGCAGACAGTGCTGTGGAGGTACCTTGTATTTCAGATTTATACTTGACAAGAAATGAGCAGTGGTTTTTTTGGTTTGTTTCTCTGGGCATGGACTGAGTTGGTTACTTGCAAGATGGAGAAAATAAAATAAAGGTCCCACATCAAGTAGTTGTGGTGTTTTCTCTTTACCTTTGGTGATAGTAGAGGAAAAGTGTACTCAAATCAAATTGATTCCATTGAGGCATCTACTGAAATATGGGAAACTTTCTTCAATCCCTTGATTTTTCTGTTTGTTGAAGCATCTTTGCAAGAAAGGCTGAGTTTTGTCTCTTATGGGAGGTTCCAGGGTTACCTGAATTTCGTATTTTATTTCTTCATATAATACTATTGTAATCCAGGTGATAAATGCTGGATTAGAAGTAAAGGTTTCTCTGTACTTACATACCTGTCCTTGAATCATTTTTAAAGGAGGCTGGCCAGAAGAGCCGAGGTAATAAAAATTAATGAGCTCTTCAGTGAGCTGGAAGCAGGGAGTTAAGTTTCTTTCTTTTTTTTTTTTTTATTTTTTTTTGTGGTCATTAAATATGAAATTCTGCCCACAGCAGTCAAGATAATGTATTGTTGTCTGCAGCTCATCAGTACAGGTACACAGCTTCAATTCTTCAATTCATAATTTACCATGGCAGAATTCCTAGCAGTGTGACAGAATTTAACTGTATTTCAACAGTTCTGACATTTTTTGTGCTGAAGTTTCAGCTGTGGTTTCACAGATAATGAATGCTGGCAGAAATTACTCCTACTGCTCACTTGGCCTCTTCATCCCAGTTCAAATCCCCACAGTGCTTCAGCTGCATTTGTGTAGCCGTGCAGTGGTTTGGAGTGGGACACTGTACTTTTCATTCCTGTTGAGCCGCTGTAACCCTGATCAGTTTAACTAATCCACCTGCTGGTGCAGTTCCACAGAGGTGCTTGCGAGCTCCAAAGAGGAGCCAGCAGTGGGATGTGAGTGAATCCTTGGGGACAGCCTTCCTTCAGTGGTACCACTGGCTGAAGCTAATGGGAAATGCTGATGGGACTTCCTTCTGCTGGAGTACCAGGAATTCACCTCAGGATGATACAGACACAAGCAAGTAATAATACAGTTAGATCACTGTACAGCTGGACACACAGTGACTCATCCAGAGTGTTTTTATCTAATATACTCTATTTCTGTGGCTGGCATTCACTGTGTCTCACTTTAAATAGTAGTAACTTTCATGGATTACACGTACATTGTGGCTTTTCTATTGAATTTCTTATCCTGACATTTTATTGCCTTTTTACTTAATTTGAAATTTTATTTTTCTCCTTTGTGTGATGCCATCTGCAGTGATTAAGAAAGGTCCTGGTGTTGCTTCACCATATGTAGCTGTTAATGGCTTACTTTGGTGTCTGTGTATTTGGTTGTTAGGTAGGTAGCATCATTAAACAAAGTCTGTAGTTGTTGTATCTTGGGAATTGGTCTGTGGCATAACAAAATTAATACAGACAGCTAGAATTCATTTAGCTACAGAGGAACTACAGAGAAAAGTAGCACTACTTGTTCTCTTTGTGCAGTAATGTTAATCACCTGAAACAAGCTAATTTAGAAGCAGGTAAGCACAGCAAAGGCAACTCTTCTTCAGCTTCCCACTGTGATTTGTTATTCTAGAATGTCTTGGGATTATTTTTGGGAAGGTGTGACCCTAAACCCATGAACTGTCAAATGTAATATTCTCAATAATTCTGAAATACGATTTTAGTGTTCTTATTTGTAAGCATGTGGATGGGAAGTGTGGAAGCTTAACATAAAATATTCCTATACAAGAAGGCTTGAAAAAGAAGGAAGAGTAGGGGAATAGTGGAGTAGTGTAATAGGGAAGAACACAACAGTTTTGCAGTGATATATCTGCTAGATGGGACAAAAATTCAGTTCTGTGTACATCAGCACAGCTGTTTTGGCA
Source organism: Toxostoma redivivum (assembly GCA_013397375.1). Classification (NCBI taxonomy): domain Eukaryota; kingdom Metazoa; phylum Chordata; class Aves; order Passeriformes; family Mimidae; genus Toxostoma; species Toxostoma redivivum. The sequence goes on along the minus strand of VXBI01000146.1, from coordinate 168,659 downwards.
TCATTGAAGCTGATCTGACTTGCTGTGTGTGGGGATCTGCAAACCCTGTCCTGGTTTCACTGCAGCAGGGTGAAAAAAACAACTGAAAACAAGGTGGATTTGTTGGGTTCCTTGAAAGAAGATGACAACTAACGATTCATTCAAGTTTTTGCTTTACATTTGGGAAGAGTAATGAGTTACATGGTTTTGAGCTTGAGCTGGTAGGATGAGTATATTTGGCTTTCTGGTTTCACTGATACTCCAGCTGTGAGACCAAGATTCTGTGTTGCCTGAGGCATTTGTCCACTGTGTTTGCTGTAGAGCTGAGCTCTCAAGCCTGGATCTGAATGTGGTGAAAAGGTGTTTGTATCCTGTGCCTGCTCTACTGACTCTTGTGCTTCTATCAATATGTGAACTTTACAACTAAGACATTTTAGTTTTGGTTTGGAGACCTTTGAGAGAAGGCCAGGAAGCTCTGCCTGAAGGATCAAGAAAAACATGCCTCATTCTCAGTTTTGCATTTTCATAGTTCAGGTGAACATATTTTTCTGTTCTTGATTTTGGTGGGATGGCAGTTGTGCATGTGCTGTTTCCAAGCATGTAGAACTTTTTTCTTCTTGTTGACTGTCAGAGGGTTATGCTGATGTTATTTTACATGAGCAAGTATATTCCTTTCCCTGAAGAAAACTTGTGCCGTTGAGATGTGCACACTTCAAGCAATGAGGGATCATCTGATTTTTTTTTTTTTAATGTGTTAAGTTCTTAAGTTTTCACTTTTATCCTCATGCTTATGGAATTTGGAATCCAATGTTAAATATGAATGTTCGTGTCTGTGTTTGTTAATGGGGAAGCTGGTACAGAACTTTTTTAAAAAACTTGAAAAGGTGACACGTTTTTTTTTGTTAAATTGCAGTGGATACGATTAAGTGGTGCAGAGATAAATGCTAATATGTTTGCCTGTTTGTTTTCAATAACTTAAAATGTGGTGAATATTTCAAAGTGACAGGGTCCCAGCTGGACATTTTCTACAACAGATATATATAGTAGTTGGTTGGCTTAGAGAGTGCTTTGGTATATGTTGACATTCACAACTTCCCTGGACATCTTGCCTGGCTTCTTCGAAGTATTTTTGTCCTGTTGAGCTTCTAGATCTTTTGGTGCAGCTTGTAACTATAGCTTCTCCAATCAGCTATCAAAGCAATGTTTTTTTAGTTAATCCTGTCTAACAGCAAATAAAAATACTGTTTTTTCAGTGGATTCCACTATTCTGTCCTTTTCTTTGCAAGTCCAAGCAGTTTATTCTAAAGGAAATTATCTGTCAGCATTAGTATTAAACTATCCATAAAAATGTTAATTTGAACTGAATTTCCAGATCAAACAGAAAACTTAATTCATGTCAGTTAATTAAATTCTTGGTGGAAATGAGAAAATAAGTACACAGATGCCCAAGACTGCTGCTATCTCCTTGCTAATAAATCAGCTAATGAAGCATTTTTAGCAGTACCTGGAGGGGGCAGGTCCTTGGTGAAAATAACTTCCTCAAGGAACATATTCTGTTCCCTTCTGCTTCATGTCCCAGGTGATGCAGGCTTTTTCCCCTACTGTTACTACAAACAAATAAAAGTAAATAGATGTGCAGGCACTTGGTTGAACACTCTTCTCTCCAGGAGAAGAGCACGACCCTTGTGTCAGGTGTCACGGTCACTTAACTCTGCACCACAAGCTGGGGTATAAATCTTGGGACCTGCCACAAGGACTCCATGTGTGCAAGTGGGCTTTGGTGTAAAATGAGTCTGGGCTGACTGGCCACAGCTCCCAGGAGCAGATTGTGTCCACGTGGAGACACTCATGGATATTCAACTTGTGGACTTTGGATACTCTTGTTTGCCCAATGCCGCTGCTAGGTTGAAGGTGTTCTCTACTGCCACTGGGAGCAGCTCGAGTGCACACTTCACATGGAATTGGTGGTTTGAGCAATAACTGCAAGATAAGATTTACCTGTTCCTTCAGTCTCAGGGTGTTCTGAAGACCTTGTGGTTTTGTAGCTTTTAAGCCAGGTATCACCGTGATTCACATGATTGAAACCGTACATCCTTGGAGAGTGAAAGTTGTGTGCTGCAGCTGATATTTTCCCCTCCCTTCCCACTGTGTGTGTGGTAGTTGGTTTTGTTTGTTTGGTGTGTTGATTTTTTTCTTTGTTTAACAGTAATTTTTTGTCTGGTGCTGTTGTGCTTTCTGAACAACACATTATCACAATTTGGATGTTCCACTCCTATGGCACATTAGCCACAGGACCTTTATAGTCTAATGCAGATATTAATGAAATGTAAGTGGAATACTAGCAAAAGCAGTCTCCTTATTTCCCTGTGGTTTAATTCATCTTCATCATGGAAAAATAGGTTTCTATTAAAGGATCTAAAAATCAAATGTCTTTTTCTTAGCATTCATGTTACAGTGGTGTAAGTGATGGCTGTACCTTCCCTTCCTTGTATCACTGCAGGCAGGCAGTTATATCTGAAAAAGGAGTGTTCAGATGTAACCTTTCTGCCTATTATTTTTCCAAAAGCAAATAGCAAAGTTCTGTAAATTTTGTAGGCAGATCAGATTGCAAAAAACTTTTTGCATTTATCGACTGACAAATATTTTATTCACTGGAAACTGAAGGGGAAATTGGTTGTTTTTTCCTTTTCCGTGTTTTTTGATGAGACATTTTTTTCTTTTGAGATGTACCTAATAAACCAAGCAAGGTGAATATGTAAGGATTTGGAGAGGAACATGAGTGTGAACAGGCAAGTTTCACCATATCACTGTGTGCCAATTTTTCCCCCAAAATATTTTGACTATAGGGCACTCTCCAAGCCCTTTTTTGTCTCCACTTAGTCAGAATTACCTTACAGAGGTTAAGGCTGAGATTCAGGCTTATTTTTAGAAATAAATCCTTCAAAGTTTTAATTAATAATTTTGGTTTATTGATTCGTGTCACAGTTAAAATGGAAGTGAAGCTTTTGTTACTAAACCTCATTTTTGAGTGGGAAATAGCAGGAGTCTGAAGGACATGGTTAAAATGCAGTTCACAGGTCTCAACTGGAATGTGAGAAATTGCCTTGATCTAAGATTTCCTCTTGCTGATGGAAAAGGAAATACTGTTTGTGTTAATGAAGGGACTTTGGTAACTTGAATATGCTGTGATCTCTCCTAGAGAAATATTTTCTGTTTCATTTAAAGTCACATTGTTTGGATTGGTGGAACAATTCTTCATCGCTTTCAGGTGTTGGGTGTTCCTGGGTTGCTTCCAGGGCTCCCCAAAATGCAATATACTGCTGATTTCAGACATTGCACTTTGCTGTGTGATGTATAAACGGCTGCACCATTGCTCTGTGCCCTAATTTTTCTCCTCCTATAAAGAAAAAACCTGACTAATCCTTTCCTTTTTCTGATGACAGCTGTACGTTGAAAAGACTTTTAAATGTTTTGAAAAATTTCCCTATCTATGCTGCAGCTGCATCAAGTCTTGAAGCCACCATGTCACATCACTGGGTAAAAGAAAATGTTGTGTTCACAGACTGTAGTGTGGATCACACATTGCACAAGTCAAAGATATGTTTTTGTCAATTCTGTGCCGTGAATTAGTACCCTGGCTCAGTTTTGAAATACGTGAGATGAATGCTAGTCTGGAGCTTGCCAAATCTATAGATGAAAAAGCAAATAAGCTACACAGACTCCAATTCCCACTACTGTTTAGTTTATAGGCATTGGAATGACCTTCTAATCTGTGCAGTGATAATTGCCTGTTTTACATAATGTGTAAAGCTTTGCAGAGGAGTGTTTGTAGTGATGGAACATGTATTAAAAATCATTGTCTGGCAACTAATAAGAATGTAAAGCCTTTCTATAAATAGTGCAGATAAGCTCTAAAAGGAGGAATGAGCAAATATACTTATACAAATCAAAGGACAACTGTGCTGGGGCCCGGGCTGGGCATTTAACATAACAGTGGCACATGAACTGTGTCCATGCTGGCAGGGAGTGTGGCACTGGAGGCAGAGATGGAGAGAGGAAAGCTGGGAGTTCAGCATTCCTCTGTGTTTTGGCAGTTCTTTACAGGCTGGATCAAACCTTGGCCGTATCCTTTGGGTAGAACATGACTTGGAGGTAGGAGTGCATCTCCCAGATAGTTGAACCTGGAAGGAATCCAGCTTTGCATACTTCCAAGTCTCTTCCCAGCACAAAGTGGAGAACAGTAAATAGAGATGATGTGGAGCTTTGCTGCAAAGCACCCTTCCAATTTAGACTAAAATGCTATTTATAGAATTGCATGGAACATCAGCAGTCTTTTATCCCAGATTTATGATCTTGGCATTGGATAGAATAGCCTAATGAGGTTTTTCTTGGAAATAAGTGGAATTTCTGGTAGGCTTGATATTTCAGGGGCAGAAAGGGGATCAAGAGATTATGCACTAAAGTATTGAAGACTGACATTTATGACTTGGGTTTTTATATGCTCTGCATCTTGAGATTAAGTGCTAACTTAATGGCACAGTTTCTGTTTGGCCACTTTTGGTAAGGTTTTGGTAGCTGGGGCTGCTGAGGTGACCCAGAAGTGTGAGAAGAGGCCAGGGTCTGCCCCTGGGTTGGACACAGCCAGACACACAGCTTGCTCCAAAACAGACCCATCCTTGGCCAAAGCTGAGCTCATCAGTGAAGCTGGTGCCACCTCTGAGATAAGATAGTTAAGAAATGCTAAAAACCACAGTGCAGCAGTTGTGAGAAAGGAAAGAGATAAAAAATATGTGGGAATCAGCTCTGCAGACCCCAAGGTCAGTGGAGGAGCAGGAGGAGGTGTTTAAGCACCAGAGCAGAGTCAATCATGGCAGCTCTGGAGAAGACCATGGTGAGGCAGCTGTGTCCCTGCAGCCCATGATGGAGGGAGCAGAGATCCCCCTGCAGAGAGCCCATGTTGAAGCAGGCTCCTGGCAGAAACTATGACCCTGGAAGAGGAGCCCATACCAGGAACAGGTTTTCTGGCAGGAACAGCAGCTCGTGGGAAAGGCCCCTGCTGTAACAGTTTCCAGGGATTGCAGGGACCCCATGTTGGAGCATGGGAAGTGTCAGGATTAAGGAGCAGCAAAATTCAAGTGTTATGGGCTGACCTGTGCTATTTTTAATTGTCAGTAAATCAGTTTTCCCAAGCCAAGTAGGTTTTTCTCATGAGTGTAATTGGTGAGTGACCTCCCTGTTTATCTTGATCCATGCACTTTTTCTTCCTTTCTTCTCCCCCAGTCGAGTAGGAGTGAGAGCAGGTTAGTGGGCACATGGCAGCAGCTAAGGATCAACCCACTGCAGCAATGCTGAGGATGTGGACAAACTTAAACTTTGCAGGCCTCTGTTCCTGTGAGTTCTCCCCACTCCAGGTTCCCTGCAGCTGCCAGTGAGGGCAGCATGAGCAAATTCAGCAACGGGACTTTTCTGTCATGGGTTGCAGTGAACTCACATGATTCTGTTTACCAGCTCTGCCCAGAGCAGTAACTTCCAGCAGAGTGAGAGACAAAGAGCAGTGATGTGGTCAACAAACACTGTAAATCCAGGACTGGATGTCTGAATGATGCCCTTCTGCCTTTTCCTTTATGTTCTCTTAATGTACTTGTAGGTAAAATCTGTCTGTGTTTAAAAAAAGAAAAAGGTTAATAAGCTTTGTAACATTTCCAGCTACTAGTGTGTAGTAATTGGTTTTGAAACAGTATTTACTGGTATGCCAGTGGACATTTTTGAGCAATTTTGGCTGGTAAGAGTTAGAAATTCTAAAGTCATTGCTACCATTAGGAAATGTCAACAAATTACCCCTTGCATCCTAGCTGTGATATAATTTCATGATATGAGGAGCTTGGAGAAGAGATAATCAAATTAGGGTAATGAGAATACACTTGAATGTGAGTTGGTTGCAGGGGGCCAGGTGGACAAGAGAACACAACATTTATTTGATATACCTGAATCATTCCTGCTGCCATCAAATTGCTATTTAATAGTTTGGTCTGGGCTTTGTTTATTTGACTAAGCTGTCGTGGCAATTTCTGATTCCTTTTTAATTTAAAACATCTTTTCTGCAGTATTTTTTATTTTTCCTCTCAAACCTATTTTTACCTGCCTTTTATTTGTCATGCAGCTTTCATCAGTTGAGTTCATAGATTTCTGATTAGTGGGAAAACCTTTGTTTCCAATTAAAAACTAAAAAAAAAAACAACTTAGAGCTTCATATTTGGGAATAATTTATTTTAATACAAAGAAATTAAAAAATGGCTCTAACATAAAATCTATTGCAGCTCTTTTATAATTTTAAATTATTTTTTTCCTCCACAATTAAAAAAACCCTGCAGATGAGCTTGTTTCCCAAGCATTCTTTCTCATTCTGAGCCAATGTGAAAAGTCCTTCAATTTAAATCTGGGCTAAGTCCTACAGTCCCATGTGGAAGGCTGTAAATATTTGGTATTCTATTTATATGAGCTAAGAAGCTTGAACTTAAAATACTGATGGCTGAATGATGTTTCAGGAAACTGTCTGATATTGGACTAGTAATGACATACCAGTTTCACTGAGGAATAAGTTTCTCTGAGGTGTAAGAATAAGAAATTTGCTGTGCTTGCCCTGAAGTGGCCACAAAGCAGATGTAGCTGATAGTGACATCATTAACAGTGGCTTATAAATATGGCAGTTCCCTGTGTCATATCCTTATATCCTTAAAACTTGGAGCTACCTAAAAGGTGGCTATAAAGTTTTAAAAAAGAAGCTAATTTATACCTTATTTATATTCTTTTTGTGCTGGTAAGTCTCAGTTGTGTGCTGGAGAAAACTGTGCTTTTCAGTTACTTACATTTCATAGACCCCTCACACTAACTTGTGCCATTGCCTATTCTTCTCCAGTTTTTTCTATTTCTTCTTCATCTTATTAAGAACGTGCAGTTGTTTTGCATCCATATTTTGCCTCCATGAGTTTTCCTTTAGGCTTTTGGTTTTTAAATTATTTTTTTCTTTCATTTCAGCATTGCTTGTGTAAGCAGAGAGATACCAAATAGTCCTGATGTAATATACAGGTGTGAAGGAGGAAAACAGGTGCAAGATGGTGGGAAAATCAGTACTCAGATTTGATGGAATGTTGTAATCCATACCCCTTCCTGATGATGTGATGGCCTCTGCATACTTTAACTTGACAGCTAATTATATTCTAGCAATTTGGTACATCATCCTCTTAAAATGTCATTCCTTTGCTAAAACATCACACGTCCTCCCCTCCTGCTTTTTCTATCCTGTTTTCTTGTTGTTTGCAGTTGTACTGTTACTAGGTGTGACTTCTAAATTCTCACTACTCTGCCTCTCAAGTCTCAGAAGGTGTTACATTACCAGAAGACAATGACACAGGTCAGTGCCTCCCTGTGGGCTGTGTGTCAGGGTAAAGGTTGCAGTGTTCAAGCTGAGCAGCAGTGTTCAGGCTGTACTTCCATCAGCCCTGGAGCTCTGAGTGCTGCAGCCTTCACCTGCATCCCCAGCATCAGAATAGATTTGGTCCTCTCAAAAAGGGGGAGACCCTCTCATTGCATTCCCACTAAAAATATTTTATTTGATAAAGCCTAGTTAGCTGAGTTTCAAATCCATGTATTTGCCTTGAGCCTTTGCTTAAAATCCTGTTTAACTGTGAAAAAGTGGCTTAGTCTTTGTTGGGGCTGTTGAGTCAGTGAAACACCACCTGGGCTCAATAGCACCTGAGGAATAATGGCTGTATGGGATATTGTTTTAATTGAGAGAGAACTTCCCCAGGGCGTGCAGCTGACTCATTTTTCAGAGAAACCTGTCATCGTCAGTGTGTCTGAGGTGGCCTGACTCTTATCCTGGGATTAAGCAGCCTCTTGTACTTCAGATACAAAGTACTCTCTGATGCTTTTGTTTTTCTACATTTATAGCACATGTTATCACAATAATGTGAGCCACTGGTTCCTGTTGTCAGTGCTTGGGTTTTGTATGCTCTTCCAAAACAGTGGGTGGTGGCAAATAGAGTATGTATGAGTAATTTTATAGTGTTTAGTAGTTACACCCCTGGATTTTTCTCTGCCAGGGAATAAAGTGAGCTAGAGAAGAAGAAAGTGTAGAAATTCTGCTCGCTATTTAAGTAGAGTAAGGTTTATACTGATGACTAATGCATCCTCAAAGCCGTTGTCTTTAGTGTGGATTATAGTAAAACAAATTCAAGTTGAAAATTATATTTCTTCTTTTTCCCCAGCCTTAAGGGAGACTGAGTTGTAAATTCTTTCAAGAACTTGCTGTCATAACAAGAAGTTTGTTGTTAAACTTAACAGTTTCAGAAAGCTCTTAAACAGGAGAAATTTTTAGTATTTTTCATTCACTTTCAGAGTTGAGTGATAGCAGATGACAACTGTATGTCTGCTGAAGAGGGAAGACTTGGATTTTCATCCAGTTTGAAGCCCTTGGACTGACAGCTCCTTATCCTTCCAAAATGTTGTAATTGAAGGAACATTCATTATGTTCATCCTCTTCATTTCCCACCTGATTGCTAGGCCTTTCAGGAGTATGTTTGCAGAGATGGTTTTGGTTTACTGCATTACAGTTCCTTGCTTCAATGATTTTACGGCCATCTAGGCTCATGTAGAGCTTTGACCTCTAAGTTGTCTGTCTGCAGCTGCTTTTAGTTTGAGCTCAAAGCTGTTGTCTTGTGAAGGTTGGGTTGTTTGGTTCATGCTTGGGTAACCAGTCAGCCCTGTTGCTCCTGGTCTGTCTGGGCTGCACAATGAGAACTTGAACCCTCCCCAGAGTGCTGAATATCTTAATTGCATGTCTACAGGCACAGCAGACAGTGGGTGGATGTGTTTAAATCCCAGCTGGTGCTGTTCCTCCTCCTCTCTGGTGGAGAGAACAGCTCATGTCTGCCCCAGGGGAGGGTTCTGCAGTGGGTCTGCTTTTCCTAGGGAGCAGGATCCTGTTTGCCAGGTACAGCTCCACAGGCTCAACGAAGTTGTTACTCTTCCTGTGGATTTTTGTGGGGGATATGAAATTCACAGAGGTTGAGAGGGATCTGGTTGGGAATGAAATAGGTTATATGGACTGGACTGGAATCCACAGAAAGCTTTATTTGTGTATTGTCTTAGAGCTAATGCTTGTAACCTGGAATAGGGATTTCCAAAATACTGCATCAATGTTTGTATGAGATGAAGTAGGTTTTCTCAGTTTACTGAGTTAAAACTGCTTTTATTTTTTACATTTCAGTTAATTTTCTGCCGAGATATGAGCATCTGTGACAAATAGTTTTTTCTGGGTTATGGGTGGTTTTCTTTGGTTTGGCTTTTTTCTTTAGCACAGTGTAGTGATTTTAAAGAAGATTGTCATTAGTAGGTTCAGTGCATTATTGACTTCAGCATAAACAAATGGATTTTTTTCTTGATGCCTGTGTATAAGGCTTAGACTAGAATCAACATAATGTTTGTTTTGCAGTAGGAACTTGTTAAGGTGTTCACAGCATGTGTTTGTAGTTTTTCATTTTGCATCGGTACTGAAATGAAAGCACTGATTTTGAGAGAAGTAGCATTGAAAACTTGATGGTGGATTTGTGTTACTGAAGTACCTCAGTGCTTATCCTCTTCCAAGCCAATAAAAAGAAATTGTTACTGATATGCCTGTGCATGCACTGATTATTAAAGTTATTGTTTCTGTGCAACAGCAGTATAAATTAATAATTGTCATCTTATACCAATGCTGGGTATTTGTAAAATGTTTTCAGAGTATCCAAAGAATGAACCAAATGGTGCCTCTTGCTGTGATCTCTTACTTGAAGGAGATTTATAACATCTGGAAAATTCTGTTCTGATCCTGTACTGTCCTTTAAAATCAAAGATTCAAACAAATGCCTTTTAGTTTCTGTTTTGTGGTCTTTTTCTAGTACAGCTTTGTGCCTGCCTCTTAGTGTTGTCTGTACTTAACTGGAGTCAAAGGTTAGGGAAAAAGACCAAAGACCTTTTTTGGCACACTCTCCTTAGTTTCAGGGATAGATTGCTCTAAAATCTGATTTGGTGCTTCCTCTAGCAGGGAAAAAAAAAAAAAAAAGGTGATGGATATAGTAAAGTAGGCAGAAAGTTTTCCTTTACTGGTACAGTGTTCTGTAAATACACAGCCAGAAAGTTTGTGATCTTTCTTCTTCCCCTTTTCTCCCCACCTTTGAGTTGTTTTATCCAGACTCTGAAGTTGTTTTATACTGACAAGGGTTTTAACTGATGCAAACTAGGTGGAGGCAAACAAATTCATACTGGTATTGCTAATTAGCAGTATGAATGCAAACTGATAGTGATTTGGTGGGTATGGCACTGGGATTTGTTGCTGCTCTGCAGGGTTTTCCCTCAGCTTGGGGCTGGGACCAGGGACACAGGACAGCCTTGGAGGCCCTAATTCCTGTTTCACATGGGAAATGCCATGGCTGTTTACTTTGTTTTGTTTACCAACCCTCAATCAGTGAAACTGAAAACAACAGAACCTTCTTGTCTGCCACTCACTTCCTTTTCTCCTAGCAAAGATGAAGAAACTTCCCTCGTTTCTGCTGCCGTTTGACAAACTTGTTTACCTTTCATCTGGTTGTCTCTTACTCCTCCAGCCTTTCCTATAACTGCTTTATAAACATAAAAAGCATGGATCTACTGCTGCCTGACACTTAAGATGATTTCAAATGTTCAGAGGGGATTTCAGCATTTTTCTCCTCTCTCAAATGTCATTTTAGTTTTTAATTAAATGAATGACAGATATTGTAAGCAGCCGGTTATTCAGCTTCATGCTGTGTAGACATGACTGAAACAAGCAGGCAGGTATCTAAATTTGTCCTTCTGTGCACTTACTCAAACTTATCACAGAGCCACCAAGAGAAGGTTTACTGTCATACAAGCTTCTTGGTGTCAATCAGACATTTCAGAGGATTCCCTTAGAGGATCCTATTTGTACTTAAGGTATTATTACTGGAGTTAAAATGTTTATCTGCTCAAAGATTAATAGCTCAGAGACAGAATAATTTAAGAAAGCTGTTCAGTTACAGTGAACTGAGTTGTAGTGTGTAACTCGGTTTGGGTTTCTTTTGTGAAATGCTTTAAGTATGTTAAGATGAAAGTTGAGCAGAGAAGGGCCTTGCAGCTCCTCTCACTGTTACTCTGGTTTTCGGTGGCTCCTTCAGTGTATCCCAATGGTAGATGGAGGGGATGCCTGAGATCCACGCTCTGGTATGGATCACAGCAGTCTGTCTAGCAGCCTGCAGTATCTGGTGTCATTCATGTAACATGCTGTTGCTGGAATAAAGCGAGAAATGGTTTTTCATCCTTCCACAACTTTCACAATAGTTAAAGATTTTATTTTCCTGTTGTGTATTGGGCTGAAACTGAATTTAAAGCTTGAGAATGGATGCTGAGGTCTCCCCATGCAGAGGCTGTGCCCACAGAGGCAGAGCAATAGCACCTGGGAGGCTCAAGTTCAGGTGTGAGCAGAGGCTGCAGGGAGGTTTTCTCACACTTTTGGGCAAGGACTCATCCTTTTGCACTTCATGTTATCTCTTCCAGGAGAAGGCAGGAAAGTCAAAGGCTGGTAGTACGTGTGCAGCTGGGGAGTAAAAGTGGGCCAGTGAGGTTTGGGCAGTGCCTGTTTGAGCTGAGCAGCAGCTCGGTGCCAGCCCTGATCCTGTGGTGCTGGGCAGGTCAGGGAGCTGCTGCTTCTGCATCCCCATGGTGCTGTTCAAGTTCTACTCCTGCCACTTTGTCAGAGCCAGGGTTTTTCTGAGCTGGCTTGGAGCTCTTTAGTCTTGTTAAGTGGCAGAATAGCATCTATTACAAAAACAAACCCTCCTTTTCTTCCTGTTGTAATCAGTTAAATCGGCTGTGTAATTAAATGATGAGCTGGACTGTGGGTATGTCAGTGTATTCAAAGCTAGTCTGTGTAGAAGAACAAATCTTTTTATTTGAGCCAGTATAAAATGATACCAACATAGATAAAATTTTGTAACTAGAGACCTATTGTACTTTCTCTAGCCCTACAGAAGAAATAAATCAGCTTGCTCAAAAATTAAGAACAGCCCTCTTTTAAAAAACTTCATCCAGAGTCTGTATGAATGTTGTCTTGGTTGATATTTTAAATCGGGAATAGACTTCACATAATTAACGCTGAATTTAAAAACATAATTATTGTTTGCTTCATTAATTTTGACTAATGCAGAGAGAAAAATGATTAATCAGAAGACTTACCATAATTAGTGCAATGTGGCAACTGACTACTTAAATATAATCTGTTAATGTGGGAAGCATAACTCGTGTTATGAAGTGTTCTACTTTGTGACAGAATTGAAAGTATTAGAACCATTTTACTCTTAAATTGATACTGCAGATCTTAGTGTTGTGAAAACATTTCTATTCTACCACTAATTATGCTGTTCAAAACAGGAAATCTGAAATTATGTCGGAAATAATGTCTATGTTTCAGAGAATTTTTTAATGTTCTTTTGATTTATGTTACTGGTGTATCCTGATATATGGTATTGGGAATGCAAAGAAGAAATTTATTGCAGAGAACTGCTGTGTTCAGTCTTGCTGAAAGATGATTTTGCTTGTGTGTTTAGTAGTCTATCATGGTTAAAAGAAGTATGAGCAGTGTCAGTGTAAGAAGGGATATTTTAGTTCTCAAAAGCCTCTGGGAACTGCAGTCATAATTTAAAGTACAAGAGATCAAAAAAAAAAAAAAAAGGGATTTTCAGCTAAATTTGCTTATAAAATTTTTATAACCAGTACCTGAAAAGCCACTAGTGTAAAAGGATGCCTTGACTTATATCAGGTTGAGGGTAAAATTCCTGAAATATTTCTGCTTTTTATCTGTCAATACTGCTTTTGAGGTCAAGTGTCTGATCTTACCATATAATGCAGCAGATGATTTGCAGCATATTTTATTAAGACATAATTGTAAAGGCTAGGGCTAGTGCTGGGAAAGGTCATGGATTTCAGGGGGAGTGTGGGAGTAATACTCATGAGCTGTAGATGAAACAGATTATGTTTGACAATGGGATCAGTTCTAGCTACAGTAGGAGTTCTTAGAAATGTAATCTTTTGGTGGAAGACCGTAAAATGATTTACATGTAGTAGAAAACCTCCTATGTTTCCATGAAGGCTGTGTCTCTGCTGTTCCATGGCTGCTGGGTTCTAAGATGTTCCACACATAAGGCTCACTGTGTCCCTGGAACAGCGGGATGCAGATCTGTTCCCATCACCCCTGGAACAGCTGGCATGGCTGAGCTCAGCAGTGTTTGCATCTCCTGAAACACAAACATATAGGTGAGTGACCACTTCTTCGTGGCCACAATGCTGCTCTTTTCATAACACTGAGGAAAGAGAAAAACTGTGATGAGAAGGCCAGATACCAACTACACCCTTGGGAAGAGAAGAACAAAGGATAAGTTAAGCTTAGACATAAGACATGAGCTAGTTGTGGCACAAATCAGACCAGTCTTTACATACTGGCAGTACAATTATACCCAGCCTGAGTTTTTACATTTAAGTCTATTGAAAGCTGCCATAAATGTTTCAGGTTGTGTTGACAGAGGTCTGGGCAGAAGGGTGGGTTGTGTGTTGTTTCTGTCCTGTTTTTCTTTGAAGAAAGGAGCACTGTTCAAAATTGGGTTTACTCATTCCAGTGTAGCTTGTTGAAAATTGGCAAGTATGGTTTCTTCTGGCTTTGCAACTGATTATGTTAACCTTCTTCAGCAAATTAATTATCTTCTGGCTCATGACTGCACACAACACTTTGTAAAATGGAATTACAGTAGAACCCTGCCAGATCTTGTCACTCCACTTTGTAACCCTTGGAACTTTCATAAGGCTCAGTAGAGAGGTGATGACATGAGCATTCCAACTGCAGCTTCCAGCTGGTTAGGTGTAGGCATTGCTGATGGAGTGATCTAATTTTAAGGTGTAGTTATTTACATGAACCAAACAGAAAAACAAATTGCAAATTAGAACTAATAAAATGGCCAAGTTGTATTTTATTAGAGTATATTTGTTTTCTGTTTTATTCTGAGTTTTGTGATTTCATTGCTTCATTAACTAAAAGTATTAGTAAGGCTATGTTATTAAAAATAAAATGATAGGCATATTGCAGTAATTGATTAATATTGGTAGAGTTTCTGTAAGCCTTTTAATCCATTGTTGCTTAAAAACAAGATAGAGTATTTAGTTTAAATTCTATGCAATACATAGACTCCTAAATTCACATTTCATGTTTTGACAGGCTTCCTCTGTGGAATATCACTTAACAGGGCTGCCTTGATTTTCCTGCTCTTGCTTTGAGTCCTTTGGGGATCACTTCAAAATTGATTTGAGAGAGTTTTTAGTAGCAGTTAATTCTACTAATTTCCAAAGTGACCATTTTCCATTGGTGAATGTGCAGTGTCTCATAGGGGATTTTGTAAAACTGCAAGACCTCTACCATAGTGAAACTTGGTTTTTTTATTAAGATGAGAGTTCAGTCATGTTTCTTCAGGGAAGTTAAATCTTTACTTTCATATTTTTCACTCATTACTCCTCATGCTGTAAAACTACAATAGTGTCTACTCTGAATGCTGATTATTAAGAGGGGGAGAGTGCATGTGTTTTGCTGCTGTAATGGTATTTTTTTAGTGCAGAGCACAATGCAATATATTGATTTTACAAAGAGTTTTACTCTTTTAGATTTTCTTTTCTTTGGAATAGAGAGAAATTTCAGTTAAGCCAAAATCTTGTCCTTTCTCGGTGTAAGTCTACTTGAAAAACACCCAGAAAACCAGACATGCTAAACTTGAGAGACATAAGAGAAGTATCACTATAGATATCTCTAGTATATCTATACTATATATGTGTGTCAGTAATATTATTTTTTTGTGCCTGGGATTGGTGTGTGGTAGAAGAGCAGCAGTGATGTCAAAAAACAAGTTGTTTTCAAGTGGTGAAGGGGTGAGAGAGTTAACCTGGGACTTGTGTTAACCTTGGGCTTGTGTTCTTTATGTGTGAGTTCTTTTCATCCTCACCACAAATATGCTCACAGATAAGGAAACAGAAAGTAGCTGGTTTCAGTTCAGTGGTTCTGTTATGAGCAAAGGGGAAGATGATTTCTGTGTAGCAGGTGGATTGCTGTTGTGTGTGTCAGCAGTAAGAAAATGCTGCTTTTGAGGGAAATGTGCCTGGTAGTGGACATGGCACTGGCTTACTCTAAACTCATACTGATTCCAGAGACTAAACTATTGACACCTGGGCTTGGGTGGGATCCATGAGCAGTAATCAGTGGTAAAGACAAAGGAGCTGCTGCTCATTTCCAGGCTCGGGGCTCTGCCAGTCGACATGTGGAGGAAGGTTAAAACAATTGAAGGAACTGTTCTTTTTTCAGTCTCTGGGGAAAAAAGAATAGTCCAACATGCTTGATCAGATCTCCTGTTCCTGGCATTTTAACACTTCTCTGAGTGTTAAAACCACAAGAAAACCACAAAAGGATTGAGACCTGTCTGGTCCAACCCTGTGCTCAAGCAGGGCTGTGCAGAGCTGCTTGCCCAGGACCACATCCAGACAGCTTATGAACATCTCCAAGGATGGAGAGAGATTCCACAGGTCCCCTGGGTAACCTGTGCCAGTGCCACTGCTCATCTTTCAGCTGGCTTCACAAAGTGTCTGGTAGTGTGTGTGCCCTGACTTGCTTCTGTTAGGATATGGAATTGGCTGGTTCCTATCTGCTGGCATCACATAGCAGCAGAGTGGCTTTGTGAGAGAGCATGTGTGAGGGCTAAAGTCTGGGCAGGAGAATGGCTTCGTGTGTCTGTGATGGGATATTTGGTATGGAGATCTGGTTTTCAGGTTTTACTCCTGAATTTCTGTTCTTTTATCAACATTTATCAACAAAAGTGTTGTTGCCAACTCCTTACATCCTAGATGTTTCAAGTCCCCAAGATACCTTGAACAGTAAAGGAGTTTTGATTAGAAAATATGTAAAATATCCATCCATTAAGTAGGGATGCCTGTTGCAGAAATCTAAATTGTATTTTTAGAGTGACCTAATTTTGTGGTTTCTTAGGTAATAAGCCAGAAAGAGGGTACTTCAAGCCCCATTTCAAGTAAGTCCTTTCAGTAAGATGCTTTTCCTGCAGCACTTGGAAAACACCAGTAAGAATTTTTGCCCGAGAGTATAACAGTGATGTGTTACAGGAGCCCTGGCCTCTGAGGCTGTTTGTTCAAATTCTTTTGTTTATTATGAGCTGGAATGCAGGGCTGTGGGCTGGGCTGGAGAACACCAGCGTGGTGCCTTCGTGACACTTGGCATTAACAAATGGCATCTTTGTTCCAGCCTCTGCAGCTCCTGGAGCTGTAGAGGGGCTGTGTCTGGAAAAAGGAGCACGTGTCAAGTGGCTCAGTTGTGTGGAACAAATGCAACAAGTGGAGGAGGAGAACTTTTTCCCTGGTCATTTTTGATAAACACTGGTTTAGAATATGGTCTAGAAGCAAACAGATTTACTTCATGAAGACTAAAACAGAACTCTACAAGGACTTGGAAGAAAATGAAAATGACAGTCTAAAGACTGGTAAAGTGTTGTGTTAAATTTTACGTAATGGTCTTTAATTGTTTAGATTATGCTGTTTTACTTCTCACTCATTTCAAATTAGTGATAGCTGAGTTTTAAATACTTAATAATATTTAAGGGATGTTTAATGGTGGAAAAAATCTAGCTCAGTTAACTTTTGGAAATATGTGTTTCAGAGAAAATGTTGCTATGCACAAGGGATTGTTTTTCTAACTAACCTAGTTCATTTTATGTTAAAAGTTGTTCTCTGTGTTAGAAGTTCTCTCTGCATGAAGAGAAAGTATAAAAATGATGCTTAATCCCTTTTGTTCAGAGCAGGTTTAGTACTGATGTGCAGGTATTTACCAAGATTCTTCCTTTTGAACATTGTGTACCCAAAACAAAATACTATCAAGTGTACGTCATGGCTTTTATTTTGTTGTTGATGGGAATGAACTGGAAGGAAAATAAACAGCCTGAGTATTTAAGGGACTTGCTGCTATGACCAGAGACTTTGTTTATTGCTCTGATATGTGATTTGAATGTGTAGATGTGTAGCAGCTGGTGGTAGTGCCTGCAGACAGGAATTTGTGCCAGTGCAGCTCTTTGAGCAGTGGGTTGTGTAATGTGCAAGCAAGCAAGAATTTTAGTAAAGTAATGAGAAACAAGTTAACATTTTAAATTCTTTTGGGGTTTTCAGAGTGCTCTGCTGTTGGAGAGACAATGATGGTGGGTTAAAGAACAAAGAAAGAAGAAATCACTTTTCAGAATTTGGGATAAGGTTACACAGGATGCTCGTAGTATGTTGTGTCTCAGCCTCATGGAAAGAGACGTCGCTTGTGAGGGTGCTGGTCCACAGTGGGTGAGCCTGAGCCAGTGTGTGCCCAGGTGGCCAGGAAGGCCAATGGCATCCTAGCCTGTACCAGAAATGGTGTGGCCAACAGGACCAGGGGTGTGATTGTCCCCCTGTAGTCAACACTGAGGCCACACCTCAAATTCTGGGATCAGTTTTGGCCCCCTTGTGACAAGAAGGACATTGAGGTGCTGGAGTGTGTCCAGAGAAGGGAATGGAGCTGTGATAGGGTCTGGAGCATAGGTCCTAGGAAGATTAACTGGGAGGTGTTTATCCTGGAGAAAAGGAGGCTTAAGGGGGAAACTTTTTTCTCTCTACAACTTCCTGACAGGAGGATGTAGCCAGGTGGGGGGTGGGCTCTTCTCGCAGGTAACAAATGACAGAATGAGATGAAATGACTTCAAGGTGCATTGGAGTGGTTTAGATTGGATATTAGGAAAAATTTCATTTCTAAAAAGCACTGGAAATAAGCTGCCTAGGGAAGTGGTGGAGTCACCATCCCTTGAAGTATTTAAAAGTGCTTGGGGGTATGGTTTAGTGGTGGGCTTGGCAGTGATGGGTTAATGGTTGGACTCAATGATCTTAAAAGTCTTCCAACCTAAACAAATCTGTGGTTCTTCTTAAATTTATGGCACATTGGTAAGAGGCAGTTTATTATACTGCTGCTGATGCATGAGCACTGCAATGTATCTTGTACCTACTGATCCTTCAGTGAAAGGAACTCACTGAGGCTCTCAGTGGCACTCATTTCATACTACCTTCATGAGGCAGCTACTCCATGGTTGTTACTTTTGACAGGTGAGGTACACTCTAGTCATGTTTTAGGCTCTTTCAGAGAGAACAGCACTAGTGAGTTTGAGTAACCCCAAAGATCATTCCTATAAGTTATATGAATACTTTTGTAGGGACTAGAGATGTGTGCTCAGTGGATTGCACATGGAGATTGTTTAAAAAGGGCTGTGCCTTACTGGTTTGCAGTTCTGTAGCTGAACGGGATTAGAAGCCATGCAGGATTAGATAAACAATTCAAAATACAGGTACTTAGTAAACCTTGTAGAGCAGCAGCTTTTCTTTTTGTGGGAAAGACCAGTGTTTTGCTGTCTTCTGGCCATTCCTCCCTCAGCAGCAGCTCAGTTCTGGCAGGCTGTGATGAAAGCCAGGTGTAACTATGGGCTCTGTGTTAGTCGCCCCAACCAGGAGCAGCTGAGCTGCTGCCAGGCGGTCACAGGCTATTCAGCTCCTTCTTGACTGCTGGAAACATAAGGGATAGTGCTGCCAGTTCCCTCTCCTTCACTGTGGAAAACCGAGCTACTGCAGGGACTGCAAGAGGGATCCTCAGTGTTTAGCTCAGTGATTTAAATGAATACAAAATTACATTATTGTAAATTCTTTTTCCTCCTACTTCTCCCTATCCCCACCTTAAAATATATGTTTAGGTGGATTATAGGGTTTTTTTCGGTCAAGATTCTCTGGTATCTGTAGGTGACTACATCTACAGCTACTCCTCCTCCATGTGGAACAGAAGAGAGGAGATGGCATAAAAGCAAGAGTAAGGCAGGATTTTTTTTAGTTTCATTGGATCATCAAACCATAGCTCCATTTCTTGCAAAAATCTCTATCCTTGAGAAGTTTTAGTGAAATTCAGAATCTAATTTAATTTTTACATTTATTTGCAGGCCACAACCTTATTTTTTCTTTACTAGTGTTTATTTTTACTTGGATCTGTTGTTTTGCTGTTAAATGTCACTTATGGCAGTTAGTCTATTCTAGATAGTTTAACATTCATTAAGGGAACATACTGTTATATATTTTTAGTTTGCATTATGTCGTTACTCCTGAGGAGATTCAGGACACTTGGAAATTTGAGAACAGTCATTGGAATAATATTCCAATAATACTTGGAGTAATAAGGGCAGTGGTGGATTCCCCAAGACTGGACACTTAAGATTCAACTGAACAGGATGCTTTTGCCAAGAAAGCTTGGACTAGATGATCCTTGAGGTCCCTTCTAACCTGTCATTCTATGATTGATGCTGAGCAGGATTTTAGCCATGCTGCTTGTGCCTTGTAAGCCTGACTGATTTTGGGGGGACTTGAAAGTGCTGTTTAGTATGCTATCATTGACAGAATTTATCATCAGGTCATTTTTTAGCTCAGATTAGCTCTCTGTACTACTTAATTGACTATATCTTGTCGACCTCATTTGAGATGGCATTGTTTCCTGTATAATCTGTAATGCTAACTTTTAATTAGTAAATTTAATCATACTTGTATTATACCTTTAACTGCTTTCACTGAGATAACACTGAACAAAACTGATAAGACTTTAGAATACCAGTTATTTGTTTTCAATTTCATAGTGATGTATTTTTGTGCTGAAGAATTTCTCTTACTCCCCTATTTAGCTTTTGCATTATCAGGAATCAGTGTGTAATTTCTAAGTTGGATATATTGAAATATTTCTCTTATAAGAAAAATCATGTTTAATGCTTATCTCCCAAAATAAAACCTCTTTGCCCCCATCTCAACCTGTTTTCTGGGCTTTCAGTATTGACGGATTAATGAAATTGAACTATCTCAGTGCAGCTGGAAGGTTAAGATGATTCTGGCAGAAAGCAAAGAGGATTACTCTAAAGGCAATGAATATGATAATTTACACACTAAATATAATTGAATTGTCATGAGACACAGAACATGCCAAACTTTGATTCACACATTGCTTATGCAGAGGAAGGGATGGTAAGCCATGGCCACGTTTTCAGCATAAATCAGGAACTTGCTTTCTGGTGCAAATACAGTTTGGCATTCTTTTAAGCAAATGTTTAAACTTTTTTCAGCTTACACTGTTATTCTGTCTGTGTTTTTGAAGATTTGAGTCCTTTTGAGCACATTTTAAAATAAAAATAGAAACAATTTTTTTAGTTCTATTTAAACAATGTATCAACTACATAGTATGTGAGTGTACTGACTACTGTGTATTACAATATTGTCTGCTTATATTTAGCCACACTCTTTCACTCTTTCTCTCTTTCTCAAATTAAATCTAATTTCTTCTACTTGGAAATTAGTGATAGGACTTTTTACCTATTTCTTGAAGCTCAGCAGCAGGTGTACTTTAAACAAGGGAGCTTTTCCCCACAGCTGTGCATTGGAGAAGTGGAGACTAGGGTCAAGCAGTACTTGAAGTTGCTGAAGGAATGTCACGTTTCTAAGGAGGTTAAAAGCTGGCTTTTTAAAAACCTTTAGTTGTTCTTCTGTATCTGTCTTACCGAAGGAAACACAATTTAATTTTGGTTACAATTCCTTTATCTTCTCACTTTGAAAGTAAAGGCAGGGTTCATCCACTGCTTTTTGTCAGTGTTGATTTGGTAGCTTTAGTGGACATTGTCAGTTCAGCAGACACACTATGTCAGCTAGTATAGATTAGGAGCCACATTGTTGTAATTGTGCTGGGGGAGTAGATAGTGCTGGAATGCCCTGGCAGTGCTGTGAAGTTGTGCCTGTGCCCTTGGGTGTGACAAGGCTGGGGAGGAGCTCTGGAGGGCTGTGGAGATGTCTAGCTCAGAGCTCACATGGGCAGCCAGGCTAACAGAGCCCTGCAATGGCTTTAAAGCTGTGCCAGAGAAAAGCAAACCTGAGAACCAACTGCTATGTGTCTTGGGTCCTCTTTTGGCTTAGGAATAAAGGTGGATCCAGCATCATTGCCCTGCTTGGACACACCAAAGTCTGAGCAATATGAAATGATTCTACTCATTCCTTATCTTACAAGGATGAAACAATTTGTCAGTGTTGCAGCTTAAGAGATGTGAAGCTTCCAAATGTAGCAGATTGAATTATTTATTTTTTTTCTCCCTCAAATAACTGTGTAAATACATGTGTGCTGGTTCTGCTGCACACTGGAAAAAATGACAGAGCTCTATGTATTCTTAATAAACAGGAATAGTATGATTAGCAAATTATGGTGACAAAAGGGGCCAGGTGAGGGTAACCAAGTGTGACTTCTGGGGATCATAAATGAAAGCTTTGAAGAAGCAGCCAGACTTTCCCTTAGGGGAAGCTTGGGACAAGCAGTGCTGTTGTCTGAATGCTGGTGCTTGTGTCTGTGCTGGGTCATTCTGAGGTTCTCTTAGCGTTCCCCTGAAGAAAGATGGGGTGAAAACAAGCAGAGACCATGTTAAATCTCTAACAGATGGCTTAGAAGGCCACCTTGGCACAACTTCATGTCTAAATGTTGAAAAATATGTAGGTAACCTTTATTAAAGAAACACTAGGTTTGAACGAATAATTGTGTTAATGTCATATGATAGAAAATGGTAAAATCTGATCTGTTTTTCTATTTCATGGCCCAGATGGTTGGTATGTACAATTTCTGAAGTTCATTATGTTGCCATGAACTAGATAATGAAAAAACCCCACATGTTTGAAGTTATTTTTATAACAGTGTTAGATTGAAATATATTTAAATCTTTTTCAAGCCTTTCTTTATCTCAAGTTCATTGCTTTTTAATAATCAAAATAATTAAACTCTTGAATCTTTCACAAACTTATTAATTAAAGCTGATTTACCTCATTGATTTGATATAATTATATTTGGGATATTGAAGTATGTTCTGTTGTTGGATATTCAAAACAGCAGCTTTTCCTTTCTTGGTGCTCTCTGTTCCTGTCCAAGTCCAAGAGCTCAGAGAACAGGACTGAGCAAAACTTGAACTCCACTCATGTAGCAAATGCTGCATCTGCAGTGTCCTCATGTCCTATGCTTACTCACACACTGTTTTTTTTTTTTTCTTGCTGTCAACCTTCCTGTTGTCATATCCTTACACTTATTCCAGCTCTGGGTTGCCTGAGTTGCAGATCTGACACTTTAAACAACATCCTTCCCTGTTTTCTGAGAAATAAGTTTTAGGCAATTTCTAAGAAGCCATGCAGTATTTCTTCAGTATTCCAATATCACTACAAATCCTGTAAATACTTCACAATTTTGTTTTAAGCCAGTAGTGAATGCTTCAGCTTTCTTTAGAATGTTTGTGGAATCGCCGATTAGTGGCCTTTAGTACTTTCGTCTTTTCAGTTAGTGGGTTGTGCAGAATTATTTTTTTACTGTATTTAATATCTACATTGGTGGAAAATCAGAAATATTCTAAACTCGGCAATTAAGATAGTGTGCAGTAAATGTACTTAGCTTTGAGCAGTATTCAAGACATACACCAAGGTCATATTTTGACACAATAGTTTTGGCATTTCTCCATTGAAGTAGTCTCCCTGAGGTTGATTTTCCAAGTATTTGGCTGCAGTTCTTTTTTCACAAGGGAGAAATTCTGAACAGCATTATTTTAATTCCTCTACAGGTGCAGATGCTGAGCAGGATGCTGCTATCAAACTTGCCCAGGAACGAGCAGAGATAGTTGCCAAGTATGACAGAGTAAGTGAACTTTTAGTAATTTAAAAGACATTTTATAATTAATCTTCGTAATACGTCTATTTAAAAACTGAATGATGATTCCAGCTAGCTGTTGTTTAAAATACTCTGTTGAGTACTAATCTGATGTTTAATGATACACTGGCCTCTGGGTGAATTAAACTCTCCCTCCACAGGGGTTATTCTGGATAATGACTCAGTCAACTAATTTTTCAGGTGCATAGCAAGTTACTTTGGGACTATTTCAGGGAGTGTATTGTATTAGAAGTAGTGCAAGTGGGATGTTTAAGGATGCTCAGTGTAACTGTGAGATCAGGACGACTTTAATTTTACTTTTTTTTTTCATTCAATCTTTGGTTATGGTAGTACAATCACTGAAATCATAGCAGAAAAAGTAAAAGATGAGTGACCTGTATTGTTTCTGATATTGTTGAGGGAAACTAAAGAAATGCCCTGGTCATACCGTGTTTATTCTTGGACCCCGTGTCAGGAGGAGCCTGGCACACAGTATGCCTAGAATGCTTACACAGTAGTCAGGTATTTTTGTAACACTTAGGGACTTTTTAAGTGCCATTGGAGTATAGAGCAGTAGCCTTGTTTGTAGAGTTCATGAAATGTTTTATGTGCCAGACTTACTGGTGGTTTGCAGTAAATGAGTGGCTCACCTTAGAATAAGGAAAAATCTGCTTATGTGTGGCAGGCTGTCACCAGGTACTCTTGAAAGCTGCTCAGTCACTGCCATCCTCACTGGGCAGGGGAGAGAAAATACGACAAAAGGCTCATGAGTTGGGATAAAGGCAGGGAGAGATCCTTCACCAATGACTGTTGTAGGCAAAGCAGACCTGAGTTGAGGTAATCTGTTTAATTTATTACCAATCAAATCAGAGTAGGACAACAAGAAAATCAAAACTGGATCTAAAACATTTTTTTCCCAACATTCCCTTCTTCCTGGGCTTAGCTTTGCTCCCAGTTTTTTCTACCTCCCTACTCTATCTGAGCAGAGCAGGAGGATGGGGAATGGGGGCTGTGGTCAGTTTATCCCATGTTGTTTGTGTGACTCTTGCCTGCTTGGGGGTTTGACTCCTTCCCTTTTTCCAGTGTGGAGTCCCTCCCACAGGCTGAAGTTCTCCATGAACAGCTTCAGTGTGGGTCCTTCCCATGGGCTGCTCCAGCATTGGTCCCTGCATCAGGGTCAGTCCTTCAGGCACAGGTGCTCCAGCATGGGTCCCCCATGGGGTCACAAGTCCTGCCACCAAACCTGCTCCAGTGTGGCCTGGGCCATGGCCAGTGGCAGGTCCTTACTGGAGCTGGCTGACTTTGTTGGATGTGAGGGAAGCTTCCAGCAGCTTCTCAGAGAAACCACACCTGGAGCCCCCTGCTACTAAAACCAGGCCACACAAACCCAATAGACTTCATGTTCTGAGTGCTGGCATGATTTCATAGCCAGTAATCTGTGCATAGCCCATACTAGAAGTAGATAGAATTGAAATGTAGTTAAACTTCTGCAAGCCTTTTGCAAGACTGGCATTTGGAGAGGAAGAATGGGACATGAATGAATGCATAATTGAGGGAAAACTCAGTGCTGCATTGTTTGACAGCTGCTGTAAGTCAGCATGGACATTAACTCAGGACTGTCTGCTCTTGGAGGTGATTGTGCAGGAAAGATGGACTTGGGAAATGAAATGAGTAGATGGATTATTGTGGAGTTTAACAACAGGTGTGGGATTACTGTGACTCTGGTTGAAATGTGTTTTGTATACAGCAGTGACCAAAAGAAATTTTCTGTGATGAAAATATTGTTGGTAAGGGCTGGGATAGGTGTTCTGCTTTCCTTTTTCTTGGCTGGTTAGTTTAGGACTGGTGTTCTCTTCCCTCTCCTCTAACCTCCTGCCACCATGTCCCAAAGTTATGCTTTCAACACTTGAATGCTCTCTTATGTGTCTTTATTTATTGTGTCATAAAATATAATTTGGCTTTTTATATTTTCCTTTCCCCTTAGGGACGTGAGGGTGCTCAGATTGAACCATGGGAAGATGCTGACTACCGTCTTTACAAAGTCACAGATAGATTTGGGTTTTTACAGTAAGTAGCAAGATTGTAAAGAAAATAAGATTAAAAGTTTGCTACTATTAATATTCAGGCTCTTTATTATATTACCTATTTGGTGAAAGTATTATTATGCCTTTAATAGATATTTTGGAAACTGCTGTGTAAGTGTTACTGCTGGCTAATCTTTCACTGTGCTTTTCAATTCAGTTTCTGTCTGGGTCTTTATTTCTGTAATTTGATCTTGCATAGGGAGTGAAATGTTTTAGAATATTTTATTGGGAAATGAAAATTGATAGTCTACAAAAAACATATTTCAAACTGAATTGCAGATAAATTTTTGTTTTGAATAACTTAGTTGGAGGTAAACAAACTTGAAGCTCTTGGAAAAATGTATAAAAATTTTGTTAAAATGTTTAATTCTAAAAAGATCTCAACAGGTTAAGGTTACTCAATGATTGTATATGAGCAATAGTGTATCTCAGTCCATCAAAGATTAGTATCTTTTGGCTTCATATATTTTTTAACCTTACTGAAATCTTTGCTGATTTGGGACCTAATGCTGAATCAACTTTGTCAGAAAATGCCAGAGTCCAGTTCCCCTACAGGTGCCTCCTTTGTAACATAATCTGTTCTGTTATGGCAAATAGAAGATTAGAGTATTAAATTGTATTAGGACTTTTGTGGTTGGCAGATGTAAATATCCAGCTTGCAGAAACTGAACACAAGCTGACTTGATACTTTTGATGATATTTGGACTCTCTGAGGTTCTTGGTGTTTGGCATTTTTGTTTTAATACATGAAATGCAGTTTAAATCCAGAAAAATCAGTGATAATTGGAAAACTTAGTAATACCGATGTAATTCATAGTATTGGGAAGGGGGATGTGTATGTTCTGTTTTTGGGGGGATTTTTTTCCTTCCTTTTTGCAATGTTTTTGCAAGCTGTCAGTTAAAAGTCATCTTTACCTGCAGATTGTTTGTGCTTCATTGGGGTGAGTTAATTTGATGTGTGACATGGAGAGAGATCTGTTGTACACAAAGAGGTTCTTGTGTTGGTAAACCCCAGCTGCAGCACCACGTGCCTGCAGTTGTAGCATTCCTAATGGAGAACGGATGTCAGAATTACTTTATTTCTGGGGCAGAAGTAATGGAAGCCACTGCAGGGTTCACCTCTGACTTTGGTATCCTTGTGAACTCTTGAACATTTCCTGATACTTGTATTGTGATACTTTCATTTTTATGTGTTAGAGTAGAAGATTGTTACTCAAGTCCTCTCTCCCCTTGCTGCTGCTGTTCAGTCACTATCCCAAACCTCCTGCCCAGGAACATCTTTACTCACTAATGCAGAGTTAATTCTCTATACAGTCAACTCCAAGGGATGAAAGCTGAAAGATTTAAATTACATAAAGACTGCACAGGATAACAGTGTGTGCAGATAATCTCTTACTAATTGTGCCTATTTGTAGCTTATCCTTGTCTTGTTACAGGGCAGCTTTCGCCTGGGAGTGCTCTCAAGGCTGCTTTATGATTGTTTAAGACAAATTCAGTGTCTTGCAAATGACGTTTTTATTTTCCTGAGAGGCAAAATCTCTCCTAATAGAAGAAATAGAATTAAGATAAACATATCAACTGTCTTGTCCTGAAATGACAATTTATATTGCACTATAGATTTTAAAGTGTGGTCTGGGTCATGTGCGCTGTCGCGCTGAGCCTGCTGTGTCTGAAACTCCTGTTCCATGAGAGTTTGAAATGCAGCCTCAAAAATGTATCAATGTATCAAAAGCCTCAAAAGTTTATCCTCACTGAGAGCCATAATTCCCTACAACCTCTCAGGTGTTTACAATGTAAATTAGCAAACAGGCTGATGCACATTGAAGACAAAATCCAAGGGCAGTACCAAACCTAAAGCATCCTAGTTAAGGTCTACAGGGATTTCTAATCTTGTTTATATTGACATCTTAAAATACTAAGAGAGGTGTCTTGTATCAGAAGGGTGCTAGGTGTGAGGAACCTGATACAAAATTAGGGTTTGTTTTCTCAAGTACAATAGGCTTTGATTACTATCAGTACTTTTCTCTTTCTCCCTGTCTGTGTCCTGTTTTAGTTTCCTGGGCTCTGTGAAGGGGCATTCAAAGTTCAGCTGATTGCTGATAGGGCAGAAAAGAATTTTGAGGGAATGAAGCACTCAGGCTGCATGTGTGACTTGCCACTGGGTAGAAGGTGGGAGAATGTAAAGGCTAGAGACATTTCAAGAGTAGTTTTGGTCTAGATCTGCAATTCTAGTGTCCCAGTGTCCTTATTTGTGTGTTTAACTGGGAATTTGTAAACTTGAAGGACCTGAATATTTAACGCTTCTGTTGTCTTCCTGCCATACC
Organism: Toxostoma redivivum; assembly: GCA_013397375.1. Lineage (NCBI taxonomy): Eukaryota > Metazoa > Chordata > Aves > Passeriformes > Mimidae > Toxostoma > Toxostoma redivivum. The sequence goes on along the minus strand of VXBI01000146.1, from coordinate 141,396 downwards.
TCTAGAAGTGGGCTCAGGTTTTCTCAGAGAGGACTGATAGGTAGAGGGAAAGTGCTTTTTTATTTAACAACAGAGAAATTGGATTGTGACTGGAAACAGATGTAAGAATTCCCTTCAAGTAAAATATGTCACTTTAACCTATTTATAAGACCCTCAGTTGATGTATCTGGCATCTTTGGTCAATTCTAAGTGATGTAGTATTTATTGTTTACAAGAGTTAGGTCTATCTTTACCCAATATTGTCTTAAATTTTTAGTAGCTGCTGCTTTCAGAACACAATTTTATTTGTTTGCTGCAGTACTTTATTTTGCAGTTCTGCAAATGATTGTGAATGTTCTAGTTAACTTTGGATATTAAAAGGAAAGTGGTGTAGACAGGTTAATAATATAGCTATTTAAAACAAACACCAAAAAAGAAAAGCTGGGTTAATACTTAATGAATTTAGGGAACAAGAAAGTGTGTTCAGTGAGAAGTACCAGAGCATTATAATAATGAGACTTATTTGAAATGAATAAAGGGAAGTTTTAGAGGGAAGTTGGATGTGGGAAGAAGGTTTCCAGCAAAGCTAAGCTGTGAAATAACCTGTGGGGAGCCCAAGGGAACTGTCTCTTGAGATGTTTAACACCAGAATGCACAAAACAAAATGCAGCTAGGAGTTTGTTCAGTGGCAGTGAACTAAATTGTAGCAGTAATGAACTGCTCTACTGAAAACCTAAATTGTACAGTAGAGGCATGCAGGAACCAGGAAAAGTGAAACTCTCATTATTAGCTAAATTGTAGAAAATTTGGCCTTTGCCAGCTACTGTTGTTTCAAGGCTATAAGGAAGTGGTGGGTTGTGGTTTATTTAAGCCATGTAGTGTTGCAGGCAAACCAGACCAAACTTGGAGACTTTTTTTCATAATTTACTGCCAGATAACATGACATTTTGACTGCTGATTTAGATGCTGGGTAGGAACACTCCAAATCATAACACTTAACAGGCACCTAGAGGAAACACCTGTCCCCCTCTGCCTCCAGGACAAACTTCCCTTGGTTTTTGTTGTGGGTTAGCCTTGGATCACCCCTGTTCCCTTGGTGAGGTGACAGGCAGTGCAGGAGCTCCTGCACATGATGTCTTCTTTCTGCTGCTCCTGGTTTCTTTCTTATTTTCTCCTTCTGCACCTTGGGTCCCCAGCCTGGCATGGTGTTCCTCCCACTGGGAGTACATTTCCAGCCATGTTCTCAGCATCCCTTTCCATGTGTCTCCTCTCTCTCCAATTAGTGTTGTTCCTCTTAATTAATAGACTTGTTTATTCCAAGTGCTATTGATCTTCCTCAGTGTCACCTGATATACATAGAATAATATATTGAATTATTACATCATTTAGATAAATTAAATATTCCTATGACATCGAATAGCCTATTAAAAAACAACTCTTCTCTTTCATAATATTTCTCTCAGAGAATCCCATATCAGGGAGTTTGTCTTAGTATTGACAGAGAAGACCAGTATATTCTATACAATTTTATACAATTTTAGGTTTTACAAACCTAAAAATGTTTAAAGAAAAGAAAAAAGGCAGCAATATCCCTTCCCAGAAAAACCTCAGGCATGTTCCTTATTCAATGCAATTTGATTTCCAGTAAAAATCCTGCTGCTGATTTCATGATAATGCAGGAATGCTGAGCAGTCAGGCTGATATGAAAAGTGCCATTCAATTTTAAAACGAACGTTTTTTCCTTGAAGTCTAGCACCAGTGTCTGTATACACAATCTGCCAGTGTTTTGATAAGATTGGATATTCTTTTCTAGAAAGTGCAGGAGATGGAGATGCAGGAGCTGTGCCTGCAGGTGATGGAAGTCCAGCAGCCCATCTCTGGTGCCTCCACAGAGCTCAGATAAGGCTTAGCCTGTAATAGATGACTTCTCTAATCAAGTATTTTAGGAATGGGAGAAATGCCTAAGATCTCTTCACAGATAGTCATAACAATAACTGTTTGAGCTGTTTTTGGAAATGGAAAAGGTGGAATGTGTTTGGTATTTATCAAAAATCAGGGGTTTGTTTGCTCAATTTTTCCTTTTTTTTTTTTTTTTTCTTCCCCTCTTGTTGGATATGTTGTATCTTTTTGGTCAGCATTGTGTGAATGTTGACCCTGCACTCTACAAAAAGGCAATTCCTCTCTATCCTATCTTGGAACCTGGCTAAATTTTAAATTAAATGTCCTCAGTGTTTTTGGTGTGGACTGTTCTGTCATCAGCCCTTTTCTTTACCTTGTTGATAACTTCTGTTTGCATTTTTTCTATCAGCAGTCATTGATAAGGGAATAACTTTGGGGGTAAGAAAACCCTAAAGGAGTGTCTGAGTGTCTTGAAGCTCATAGCAGGCATTCCAGTAATGCCTCAGGATCTGGGTTTCACCCCTTCCCCCTCCTTGAATTATTTAGTTGATTTTGTGCTTTGGAATGGTTAAGAAAGCTACTAAAATAAATACCTTATTCCTTGGGTGGTGACAAGTTCCCTACTACAACTAGGAATGTTTTAAAAGCTATTTTATTTCTTTAAACTGACGGTTTATGTAATTTCTATATTGATATGTCTATTTAGAAGTGACAATTTTGAGTTATTTTTATAGCTAAAAATTATTAAAGATCTTAAAAGAGTAAAAGAAAGCAAGAAATTAAAATGACAATATTTTTGTAAATAAATAAGAATTTAAGCTTTAACTGACTGTTGTTGAAGCACATACTTAAAGATGTATTTTTCATGAATGTATCCTTGTATTTGTTTTTTTATGAAACTCTCCAGTTAACTACAAGGACAAAATAACTTGATTCCCTCCCCATCTTCCCTGCCTCACATAATGTTAAGGTTGAATGGTCACAAGAGCATTGGCTGATTGAAGTTTGCAAAACAGCCCGAACTTTGTACGTGATCCTGAAGTGGGGTAGAAGCTGAGAACAGCATTTTGCAACTGTAAAGGTCAACAGCAGTTTAAAGAGCTGATCCTCTTTGGGGCCTTTCAACACCAGGCCAAAAGTCAGAGCAGGATAAGCCAAATGGCCTCTGTGTCTTCCTAGAATGGCACAGAAAGCTAAAATTCGAGCAAATTTGAGCAGCATCTTCCTGCCTTAGGTCACCACACCAACACATCCCTGGTCAATGTACTCCAGGTCCTGAGGGACTTTGTACTGAAATTTGTAAAGCATTGAACAACATCCCCCTGAAGAAGAAACACCAGCCAGGTTAATTGGTTTTTGGTACCTGTTGGAACTACAGATTTCAGTCTTTCAATCATTTGAGGACCAAGCAAAAATATTTTAAAAAGTAAATGTCCCACACTTTTAATTTTTAACTGTAAATTAGGATTTATGTTATCTGGTCTTTCAACACATCCTTGTGTGTGTATATTCTTGATGATTCCTTTGTATTTCTCTCTGTATATCACCCAGCTGAGAGGGAGGTGTTCTGTTTTCTTTTCTAAGAAAACTATTCAAGACTGCAGTTTTGCTTTTCTAACTAAAACAAAAAAAAATTGTTTTTGGAATTTGAAGACCAATTTGGAATTTTGGAATTTTGAAGCTGAAGACCAAATTTTACTATTTCTCATTGGGAGATATCGATTCTGACTTAAATAGTCTGACTAATATATTATAGAAAGTGTTTCAAGTGTTCAGGCCTTAATAGTTATGAAGTAGAAATAACAGAAGAAACTGCAGTTTATTTAGTGCAACTTTTCAAAACCTTTTTTCTTTCCACTATTCCCTGATGAATGCCAGTAACAGAATTGTTCTGGTAACTTTTAGTGATGAGCTGTGAAAGTCATAGCAGACATGACATCATTCAGAATATTAAAAAGTACTTTTATTTCTTCAGCCTACACCATATGAGTTCTTTTCAGACCTTTTAATTGTCAAGGTTTGTGTTAACTTATATTAGTAATTGTTATAGCAATAACCTATATTGTCACAATTTGTGGTCTGACTTGGGTGATTTATTTTAAATGTATTTTTCATTTTACTACCTGCTCAGTAAATGGAAACTGGGGATGTATATTTACTGTGGCAGATGCTGTTATGGTGATAAATATTCCAGGATCAGCATAGTGAGACTGGGCAGATTGGAGGTTTATTTTGCAAGGTTGTTCCTTGTTGTGGGTTTTTATCCCCTAGAGACTAAAGAGTGGTACAATAGAAGTGCTAGTGGTAGAAAATACAGACGTGGTCTGGCCCTCACCCCATTCATGAGGGTCTCTCCAAAATTTGGGTTAGATTCTTGTGCTACTCTTACAGTAGCTCTGTGCTGATCCTGATGGAATTGAACCAATTCACAGCAGCTGAGAATGTGACTCATACCCTTAGTATTTATCCCATGAGCCTGTTAAAGCAGTGAACATGCTTTGAGAATAGTCTGCTAATGATGGAGATTATCACATTGGGAGAGGTGATTCTCAAGTAGCAGAATTCATTCTTTCTTTTGCTGAGAGGAGACCTACCTGCTCTCCCTCATCAAACTTCCCTCTTTAAAAAAACATAGTGCATTTTTATTAGCTCCAGTGCATTTCTACAGCATGCTCCAAAAACGAGTTAGGGGAGTAAAGAAACGGAGAGCTCAGTGAAGGATTGAGATACTCCATTAAATGTCTCCAAATGAAACCATTGATTTTTTTTTTTCCCCTCTCCAATGTCATTATTTTATCCTGAACTTCTTGATAGGGAGCAATATGATGAGCAACCAGTTACCCCCTCTTGGATTCTATTTCTTGGTAGTTTGTATGTAGCCTAGCTGGAAAATAGTCCTTGTCTCTGAAGTATTCTGTGTGCATTCCTTAGTATTTTCTCCTTTGTGCCTGTTGAACCACATGTCCAAGAGCAGTAATTCTTGTGCAGCTGTCCCTGCTGATTTGGGTGGTTACATGAGTGAGTTCTCTCCAGAGAGGAGCTAAGGACAAGTCTCTGAGGGTTCTTGGCAGAAAAGAAGTTATGCTGAGATGTTGGATAATAGCAGTTAAAGAAAGAAAGAAGCATGGTTGATGTAATTTAGTAATAAAGTAGCATTCCAAAAAAATAGGGATGTTATATAATTTTAATTTCAAATTTTTAGTAGAAGAGTAATAGAATCAGGGTTGGAAGAGAGTTAAGACCAGCAGTAAACCCAGCACCATCACTGTAACCTCATAATTACTAAACCACATTACCCAGTGCCAGATCCAGGGGGCACTTAAACACCTCCAGGGATGTTGATTCCACCACCTCCCTGGACAACCTGTTCCAATGTCTGACCACCCTGAGAGTGAAACATTTTTTCCCAATATCTAATCTAATCTCCTCTGCCTCAGTTTCAGGCCATTTCCTTTTAAGGCTGTTATATCTGCACATCAGAGTTCTAGGAAAGACCTCCAAGGCTACTAGAAAAGTTACTGTTCACAGTGACATGAAGCCATGATTCTTAATTTTCTAGGCACAGTAAATACTGCCAAACACGTTAAGTGATGTGGTGATGTGCTGAAATAACAGTGAAACATTTATTCTTAACAGTTCAATTATAAATGTCAATCTTACTGCATTTTATTTATGCTGGTCACTCAACAGGGACTTGTCATTTTCCTCTTCTCAGCTTTGTGAGACAGGGTCAGACCCTCTTGTCAGGAGAGTGGCTAAACTCTTCCTTCCCTTGGGAAGAAGTGTACCAGGTTCAGCCTCTTTCAGCTGCCAAAGTCAAATCTTTATTTTAAAAAAGTTCAGGTCTCTCTTATTAGAGAAAAGTTGTGTTTCTCTTCCCTTTCTCCTAAATATACAAATATGCCTCATTTTGACTGTCTAGAATTTTTCATGAGGTGTTATAAAGATTTACCATGGGAACTCCACTGAATTCTCCTCTCTCCTTTGGAATCTTGTATTATGTGCCATAGGTTCTGCCTTCTCATATGTGAGACACTTGCCTTGACTGATTTTGCTGTAGAATATTCATTGCTAATCATATTGAGGAACTGCTGTTAAAAAAATTCCGAACACAAATTTCAGCCCTATTTAACATTCTTTCTTTCTGTCTTCATACACCCTGAGGATTTTATCTTTATTTAAGGAGAGAAGTTGTAGTTTTCTTAGTTATTGAGATTCAAAAATGCTTTTCTTAGGTTCATCCTCCTAGAATTAGACAAATCCTTTATTTTTTTTCCCTCTTTGCATGCTTCCACAGGGAACTGCTTTTAAAATAATATTTTAATTGCATTTCTATGTGACAAAACCTGTTTCGAAAACACAGCAAACACATCAGTTCCACTTATCAGTTGGAATTCCTGATAAGTTGAAGTGAATCCTTGCTTACTATGCAGTTGTGAAGTGGTGAGGCTGGTTCAGAGACCAGGATAAATAGGTAATTTTATTTAAACATCCCTGACAAAGGAAGAGTACACTGGATGTGCTATAAAATTTGCTTAGTCCTGTCCATTCTGACTGACTTTACAGCTCTGCATCCATGATGGGCAGTGAACAAGTGAACACTGTTCTGTGGATTTGTCTGCAGTCATGGTGGTGGTTGTGTTGTGAGTCTTTGCATTCATGTATTTGAACTTGTGTCCAAAAGCATGAGCTGTCTGTGGCAATTTGCAGTATTTGCTTCCTTAAAGCAAGGTCATATTTTGCAAGAGCCTGTGGTCAGAAGTGTTGCTTTAGAAGGTGTTTTGGTTACTGTGAGGAACTCTTCAGTGCCTTTGTTGTTCACTTTTTCTCACACTTGTTACTTTAACAAGTAACACGTCTTTGTCAGCCTGATGGGGAAAAGTGGCTGTTTATTCAAAGCTGTTTAATGAAAATTGTCTAAATCAGACGTACCAAAGAAAGAGGCACCAGACCTTCTCTCTGGTGGTCACCTGGGAGCTTTACAATTGCACATCATTTGTACAAATATATGCAATTGTATATATTTGTATTTGTGGTAGGACCACCGGGAGAAGAAGGAAGTGCCGAAGTTACCAATGAATTTTTCTGTGACTTGGACTGTGCATTTCATTACTTTTGCAACAGTATTTAAGATGTTCTTCTCTTTTAATATTTTTTGTCTTTCCTTTCCCCTTTTGTTATTGTGGTGATCTAGTGTGTGGTGGTTCTCTTACTTTTCTTTCATGCATGTTCTTCCTGTGGAAGGAATAAATGTTCTGTTATTTGCTGTAATTCAGAATGGTGTGGTCTTTTTTTTCTTCCTAAATTTGTGTCACAATGTTTACCCCTTTCTTTGGCTTAGCTTTATTCTAAACTTATTCTTAGGACTAGAGTTGAAATTTGAATTTTAAATCCATTCTTTTAGCTGAGTTAGTCCAGGCTGTCACTTCAGCAATCCCCTGCAGATACAGAAGGAAATGAGATGAATGCAATCCTGCAGATTTGATGGCAAACACAAAAATAAGCTGCAGGATAATTCTGCCAACTGAGGACAAATAACGTGTTTTTTTGTTAACAGCTGCTGCTACTTGATTTGAGTAAAAGATCACCCAGTGTGTACAGGAATTCATGAAGTACTTCCTTGTATGAAAAGAGCTATTAGGTAGCAGAACTGAAAAAAATGATTGACTATGTTAATATGGTTTAATTTATACAACATTCATAAAGCAACATGCAATGGTTTCGAGTTACTGCTTAAGCTCTAAAACATAAGTATGTAGCATAATTATTACCTCATATATCTCCTACTAAATTTAGCATTTATAGAAGATTAAAGTAACTGAATGTAGGGAATGGCCAGGGTGTGTTTCACTAGCACAAATTGTACATGATGCTAAAAGGAGGGACAGTTTTTAGAAGTGCAAAGATGCTGCTACTCTTGACCCAATGAAGAACCCATCAGAATGGGATTTGAGACCACTGAAGTTTATTTCCTCAAAGAAGCAGGTGTAAGTACATAATGCTTTGAGCTTCAGCAGTGAACAAGTATATGTTGCTGGAAATACCATCTTAGTTAATTTATGTTGAAATACACTTTGCATAATGCATGAAGTTTAATGCAGATGAAGCTGCCAACATGCAAACCATAGATGGCTGTTAATCTATGGTGTGATTTGCACAGGAAGTAACCTTTGAGCAGTACTTCAAAACAAGAGATATGTGTTTAAGGACAAAATCCTAGGTGTTCTAGACATTTATCAAATGTAGATTAGAAGCAAGGCATTCTCTTTCATTTGCATTTTAGACTCTTGGGAATAAGGTAGCTTAGACTAATTTTTATCTTTCTATAAAAACATGATTTTGTGTTAATTTACGTAAAATTAAAATGACATAAAAAATCACTAGAAATTTAAGCAGATTATAGATTTTCTAAAGGTATTCTGATTCCATGCTGGGGAAACTTTCAAGTTTGTATATAGAACATGCCTTTTCACTAAAAACAGAGGAAAGCACGTATTTTTAGGATTTGGCAGTGAAAACACAGTTATATGTTTTTTGCTATGAATTTCTTGATAATTTTTCATATTGGCAATAAAAACAGCAAAGTCATCTTCTTTCAAGCAAAGTACTTTACTAAGAAAGTCACCCTTTTGAGATTTATTTGAGTTTGATAAAACTTTGATTTTATATTATCTCATCTCTCACAGTGTACACTGCTTGAGACTTTCTGGACAGGAGCTACATGTTCATGGCACTGTGCTGTGCAAATTGGCAGCAACATCCACAGAATCCACAAATAATAATTGCAAATAAAACCTAGTCACAAAATCACATGTGGTCCAACCTTTTGCCAGCATTAAATTCTTTCTTGCAGCATGTTTCCTGATAATTATATTGTGGAATGTCACACTGGCTTATCCCATATGTTAATTAATTGCTTTGGCTTGCTAATGAATTTTAACCAAACTTCAGAAAGCTGTTTTTTAATCTGCTGTTGTCACTACCCCCATACAGTGCAGAGGTTGTTCGGTGAAAATTCCAAGTGGATGATTACAGTAGCAGAGCTCCAATTATTTTGAGACAGACTCAATCAAAATTGTGAGTTTGTAAGTAAATTGTGAGATAGGAAGTGAGCCATAGAATTGTACCTGTGAAAAACAACAGTTTTCTTACCTTCTCCTTAATATTTTCAGAAATCTCTTCCATATATTACTGATTTTGAAAATAGCACTTTTGCTTAAATTTCCTTTGAAAATCTGAAAGATTAAAGCAGTATTCATAGTCAGGATTCCTCTGAAAATTAGCTGTTGCAAAGCACTGTTGTACATATCCATAATACTTCATATTGCCCTGACAGCTTTATGTGCTATGTATCAGACACTGAGGGGGAGGCAGACCTAATAGAACACCTCATTAGTATGTTTATTGCTGTAGAATTGGTTTCCCAGTGTGAATATACTCATTTTTTTGTGTCTAGTAAAGCCATAGACTCGTACAACTCACTCCTGACAAATCACACAATTTAAAACAGTACCTTTTTGGGCAGATTTACTTTTTCCTAATATATGTGGATACTGTAATGGTGCAAGTTGTTACTTCAGCAGTCTGAGTTTCATATTGTACAGCAAGACAAGTCCATTTGTACTAAAGTTCTTTGTGTTCAGACACCTGTCAAGTGAATTTTTCCCTTCTCATACCTTACCCCTGTGCATGATCACTCTTACAGATTTATTTCATGTCACTTTTGGTTTTGAGTTTTGTACCTTACTAATGTTTTTGTGGATGTTTCCTCACAAATTTCTTGATCATGAAGGTTTCAAAATGATACAAATGACTGGTTTAAAACATTTTTAAGAATGCTTTTTTCAAGATAAGTCTCCTAGGAAATAGCAAGTATGTTTTCCTTGTAGATTTAAACACTTAAAAGTGCATCACAAATGACAAGCGGAATGCACAGCATTTGTTTCTTCATGATTAACTCAATGATACCATGAAGATCAATGTTCTGCAAGAAACTTCTTCCACATTATATTTAAAATGTGATGCCAGATATAATTTTGAAATACTTTTCACTTTAACTCTGTGCAGTGGTACAAGGTGATGCTATTACACTTAGAGGAGAGCATGAGAATATAATTGAGTATTAGTTTGAGAAAACCTTTTGCATAGGTACTGCTTTGCAGGCTTTATGAAGATTAAACTTTTTTAGTATCTCTGTTACACTGGGTTCAGTAATATAGAAATATTGAATGCAATTGAGTTTTTAATTAGATCACTTGTGTGTATCACAGTTATTCCCACAAATGTTTCATGATAATAAGCCCCAAAGTTCTTAACAGTGCCCTGGCCAGTTCTGAAATAGAAATTGAGAAATAAAAGTACAGCAAACCAAAATATTTTGAACATTACAATTCTTCAGGCAATTCAGCTTTGTAGTGTTTTTTGTCTTACTGTGGTCAATTTTTGCTGTTTTTCTTCAGTGAAAATTTTGTTGTCAGGCCTTGTCCAACTTGTAACTGTGAAGTAATGAATTGATCCTCTGGAATTCAGAATTCTGGGGTAACTGGTATATACCAAGGTTGATCATTGCACTAAATATCTTCCATCCTCAACTGAAGCTGCAAAGGACAGAGGAGGCTTTACATTTCTTAAACTTAAGCCAAACCAGAAACAGGAAAATGCTGTGATTTGAGTCAGTGGGGAGCATACTTGGGATTTAAATACCAATGTAGGAAAAGAATAAATCTTTTGAGTGTGTAATATAATAAAGGCTTTCCTTGTGTTTGCATTGAACAAATACATCCAAGTGCTATTTAAAGATTACTGATTTAGACAGCAGCAGTGGGTAGGGGACTGTAAGCTTGTTAAGCCTTACACTTTTCAATTTATTTCAATGACCACTGTTACTCAAGGAGGCTAATTACAACACATGCTGTAATGGTCAAAACCATAGATCTGCATGTTTAATATTCTGAAGTGTCAGATGTTCATGCATTTTTTTAAAGTTTTCTTGAAACATTCATAAAAACCTGTGCTAGCCAGTGTGGTGGATTTAAAAGTGTAAGATCCCTTCATTTCTTATAATAAAAAAAAAGGCACTTTCAGTCAGGTCTAATAAATGAAGTCTTGTCTTTGACCTTAGAGACCATCTCACCAGAAGGTGGAAGTAGTCCAGGCTGAAAGATGGGAAGGTGGCTTTGGGCTAGTGCTGCAGATCACCACCAGTGACGACCATGAGTAGAGATCCTAAGTTCCAGTCAGACCTTGGAATCCAGTATTTATATATTTCTTATCTCATCTTTGAGGAACCTCATAGTAGGATGACCATCAGGCACCCTACTGTAGTTGGGATTTGATCTTGCAGTGGTTTGCAGCTCCTAGACCTGGAGACAAGATCTTCATCCCTTTCTCTTAGTGCTGTAACTCCAGAGGTGCTTGGCAGTGACAGGTAGAGCCCTGAGCTGCTGTTGGAATCTTGTGTGGCTGCAATTGGGAGCTCTTGTCTTCATGGCAAGGCACAGACGAGGTGTGGTGATAGTTAATTCCTGGCTCATTCAACAGCTGACTTTAGCTATTTGGATTTTACTTTAGTGAGGACAGCAGAGTGTTAAGATCTCATTTCTGCTAAGTGAGACCTTATTTTCATGACTTCAGTTAAAAGCATCCCTGTGGCTCTTTTGGATATCCAGGATTGGATATACCCTTTTGGATATCTAAGATTGTATGGTTCCAAGCTAATTATGTTAATCAGTTCTGTTCTCTCTGGATCCCCTAAATGAATATTACTTGAGCTATTAAAGGAAAACAGTCATCTTAGGGCAGGATATAGCTATATTATGTTAATACTGTTTACTATTTCCCATTATTATTTGGAGAAGTATGCAGATAAAAGCCATGGAGAAATGCAAGTTTAAATAGACTGGGAATGGTTGGAGAAGATTAATTTTTAGAAGAAATAATTAAGGTGTAACAATATTAGATTGGCTGGGCTGAGGATGGAAGGGAAAGATCTGTCATTGTAAAGAAAAAATAGAAGGTACAATAAAAGAACAGATTCATAGACATTAATTGATTTTGTGTTTGATCCTACCTAATAAAAGAAAATCTCTAAGGTTCTTCTGCATAGAAATCACACTAAATGGAAATACATTTATTTAAATTACCTTTAGGGCTTGAGAGAGTTTGTGTGCCTGCACTGCTGTTCCTTCAGTCCTTGCAGGGTAGATTTTAGTCTTTACATATGTGAGTACAGTTGATGCCGTCTTGTTAGTTGAGAGGGAGATCTTTAGGAACTCCTGCATGTCCAGTGAGTTACTGAGCAGCCCCGGGCAATTCATTTGGCTTCTGTGCTGTGTGCCAGGTGCTCAGCAGTGACTTGGGGAATAAAAACAGGGGGCTGCCTTAATGTGCTGCTGTGGAATGTCAGTGTAAGCTCTGTGGTATTAGTGCAGAGCTGTGCAGCTCAAAAAAATAATGAGCAATCTGAGCATAAATTTGATGTTGGATTAATTTAGTGTCTGTTTCCCAGGACATGAGGGCTGACTTTTCCTACTCAGGATGTTCAGCCATGCCTTTTTTTTGTATGTTGATGATAACTCGCACAATTAGCAGAGAGCAATTCCTTAATAAATTACTAAAACTCATTCTCCCTTTGTGAAAAATAAGGTTTGATTAATCTTTCATGTGATCAGCTTCCATGCCAGTGTGAAGATAAGCTGTCAAGGGGTCCCAGTTCAGCAGAGGAGCTGCTGTGGCTGGAGTGAGTCCATGGGGATGTGGAGCTGTCAGATCCTTGCCTTGCACGCTGCAGGCAGCACTGGAGGAAAAAGAGTTTGTTGTGTGTTGTGTGCACAGCCAGCTGCTGGTGTGACCTCGCAGGGCTGCAAAGAATGAGGCTGCTGTGGCAGGGTTGTGGAAGGCCTGCAACTGTCACTGAAGTATTGGAAATTTTAAGTGAAGTGAGAAGGCCAAGCAGTCTTTGTGCATCAAACCAAAAAACAGCCCCCCCCCCAAGCAGATTGTATTAAATTGAACTGTTTCTTCTCCTTTGCTTCTCCTTCAAATAAGCTGAATTTCTAGGTGATATTTGATGTACAATGGGCTTGCTTTTAGCTGATTTAGTTATATGAGAGTGTGCACAATACTATAAATTTGTTAACGTTTACAAATAGCACTGACTAGAGGTTGTTTCTAGTGCGTTAGATGTTGGTCAAGAGTTTGTTTTAATTATGTTATTTCAGATATTTAAGTGCTTCTAAATGAACGAATTATGCTTTTTGCAATGCTGCTCAAAAGCAATAGTCTTGGTTTAAAAATTAGTTTCTGAGCTGTGGACTGGAAACTTCGACTTAGTTGTGGTCTCTGTGAAGGTGTTGATGGGAGCAAGTTTTTCCATTAGATGAAGAGGTTCAAATGTATTTCTTTATTCTGTATTTCTTTATTCAAATTTATCTTCTGAATCTGAAACAACATCTTATAAAAGAAATGAGATTTAATACAATTCAAGTGTTTTGCATCAGTGTTCTTACACCGACTGCAGCCTTAAATTCTATAGTCTTCCCCAAGGTCACCCTTGCACAGAGTGGATACGGGTCTAAAATACTGGTGTTTAATGCTTCTCTGTAGAAAGCTATAATGATGTGGGTATGAGTAGTTTTTTTTCATAATATCAAGACTCAGTAGGAATTTTAAAAAGTATTTCACATGTTTCCTGTGTTTTAGTCCCTTTTAAACATGGTTTTGTTGGGTGTGTTATTTATCTGACCTCTAGAGCAGAAGGGAGTTGCTTTTTACAATTGACCTGCTGTATTTTCAGAAGCTGCAGGGGAAGGCAGGCTCACTTGGCATTAAGGTGGTCCAGTTACTTTTGAGAGGAAAAGCACAAATTTCTGTGCTAAGAAAAACAGAAGTCAGAGGCCTCAGAATGAAATAAAAGTAATGGAAAGTCTGAAGATGTATCAGGTCAAAGACTGCTTTTCAAGCTTTCAATTCCTAAACTGCCTTTTTAGGCTTAGGGTAAGAAGTGAAAAGACGAATTTTTAGTATTTCTTAGGTACCTAGTAACAAAACTCCTTTTTTTCTGCTTGTTACTTGGAGTGAGAGTTGTTGTTTTGAGAACGTGTGAGTTAACTCTCCCAAGTCAAGCAAAGTCTCAGTGCCTTTCCTTGAGCACAGTAGTAAAGGAGAATGCACTTTTTTTTTGTTGCTAAATCGGCTAACAATAGTGTGGTCAAAGTAAACAAAAGTAATTTGGGTTTCAGTTCAGTAGTATGGAGTGCTTTCACAGAAGAAAAAAAAAGTTTTCTTAAGTTATGCAGCTACTCAGATCTAAAATCCTAGTTCTGTACTTAAAATATTAGTATTTCTTTACAGTTCAGAGTTCTCATTCTTGACAATACAAATTGCTGGTGTAAGTGCTGACTTGTAAGAACCTATACAGAAGTGATTTTGTGCCAAGATCAACCAATACTAACACAAACTTTGTCTTTGTTTTCAGTCCAGAGGAGCTTCCGGTCCATGATGTGATGATAGAAAAGGTAAGTCCACTGTCCTCCAGGTTTTTTTACTAGTAAGTAAACATTTAGAGATTTACAGCTTTTAAAAATATAAATCATTGTGAAATGAGTTGATGAAAGATTTTAGTGATTTGCATTTTCAAAGAAGCACGTTCTAAGTCCCAAGAAGTGTCACAGATCTCTGGGTGCCCACTCGTTCTTGCATTTGCTCCTGTCAATGACAGTGAATATTCCTCACCTGTTATGTTGCCTAGTGAAGGAAAGGGAGCTACTTAAGAGCTCACCCCAGCTCTGCCCTGAAGGAGTGAAAGCTGAGGTCCTGTGCCAGGAGCTGCCATCACCTGTGCAGGGGATGGATGATGCAAGTGAGGTGGTGGCACTGACACCGAGGTGTGCACTGCATCCTGAGGAGCGTGGGCTGCTCTGCTCCTTTGGGAAATGGTGACAAATATCCTACTGTCACTACAGTAATGCTGAGATGCTGAGTTGGGTGTATTCTGGATGTGCAGGTCCTGCTGTAGGTCCTATCCAAAAATCCTTCTGTTGCTGCAGGGTTCTGGAGAAGTAGTTTGGCAACTGATGCATTGGGAATGTGGAAAAATAACGGGGAACGGAATTTCTGCTTGTCTGGGTCTAGTTACTGTTGGTATTTCCCCTTGGTCAGTCAGGTCTGTTGTTACCTACAAGACCAAATCAAACCAGAAAAATCAAGATAAAGTATTTAAAGCTGTAAGTTTAAGTTAACCCTCTTGGCTGCACAAAATCAGTAGAATACATGGAAAAAGGATGGAATTACTTACTTCAAGGCTCAGCTCCTTGAGTGTTAAGAGCAGCAATGCTTCTGAAAATTAATTATCTTGTACTTCAATTATATACTGAAGCTAGTAAGAGATGCTTACTGTAAAAGAGTAGAACTTGCCTCTTTTGATCTGCCTTGGTTCATGTGTGGATTTGCATACACACTCTGAAATAGCTGCATTTTCCTGCCATGTTTTATTACATTTAATAACACAGTGAGTGTAATGTATAATTTCATTTCCATCAGAAGGACACATCAGGGGCTGCATCTCTGAGCAGAAATATTAGGCAGCTTGCAGCTACTGTGGTAGATGTGTTTTGAAGCTCCTATTCACGTAGCTTTGTAGTTAGCCTTAAATTATTTGGGGGAAATAGTGTCTTGGTTCTCTGTCCCAAATTGTATTCATGCTGTTACAAAGTGTCAGCACAGGAACTGTATTTATGGAGTCAGTGTTAAATTGCAAGTCCAGTGTGTTTGATGCTCCCACATTCGACTCCTGGTTACACTCCTGATGGTATCCTGACCTCTGCTGGTCTGAGCTTTATCTGGATTCTGTCAGCAGGATTCGAATCTTTGCAATTTTCAAGATACCATTCATAAGGATTACTGTGTTATGTTAATGTAGGCTAAGATTAAAAGCTTTCTGTACAATATCTTTTGAAGTCACTTACTCAGCAGAATTGTTTATGCTTTCCTTTTGCCTTGTGAATTTTAAAAAATATTCCTAACTCAAGTTTTCATTTCATTTGCAACTTTTGTGAAAGGTTGATATCCTTGTGATTTTGGAATCTGTTCTTCAGATACAAAAAAACCCTTAGGCTGGGATTTCTGTATGTGTATTTGTATTTTTGGTCATAACACTTCTACTCTGCATTAACAGTAATTACTCTTTTTCATTCTTCGTTTACATTGCTGCACAATGTAAAAATCAAATCATTGTCCTGTGTTATGAACTTAACCTTGAGATGAATCATCCAGCACATCTCAGATAAAACAAGGGGAGGAAAGATTTTCTGGAGGACGAAAGGAGAACTGACCTCAGTAAATCTGTAGTCTGTCTCTGACTCTGATTTTGAAGTTCTATGAAATGTTTTGTAAGTCATTTTCAGTTAGGTTTTGTCATTGGTTTACTTGATTATAAATTCTGCTGGGGAGCAGTTCAGCAAGTTTTGGTTTTGTCTGAGGCTTTTGCTGAAGCATTGCTTTAAGCCTCAGCTCTCTGGGAAGGTGGAGTGGTGCACATGAGAGGGCTGCTTGCCAACTTCATGATTTTTTTGCTTTCACTAGTGCATTGTTTGCTGACATGAGACATGGAAACCAGCTCTGCTTCAATTAGGGATTCTGATATACCCAATGGCAAAAATGCTTCAAAGTGTAAAATGCACTCAGAAGACAGATAAATGGATTATTTTTTTTTTCTTTTTTTGGTGACAACTACATGGAACTTGTCTGAAAGAGCGGCATCCGTCTGCTCTGCAATGAGCTGCCTCAGATCTCTGTGTTTTTAGTGTTGTACCTGTTAGACATGAAAGTGAACATAATTCAGATAGGGAAAGAAATAGCTAAAAGTTTTCAACAACTGAACACAAAAATAATTGCTATTTTGACTACAGTAGCATCACTTGAGAATGGGTAAATTCACACAAAGACATAAAAGCTTGAACAAATAGACAATTGAAGTGAGCTTCTGGCTCAAAAGACCAAAAATCTTGAAAGCAGATCAAACATACAAACAAAAAGTCTGTGGAAGCAGATAGGGTTTTATTTTTCTTACCAATTACATGAAAAACCTGTTGAGGGCAGAGACCTTTCCTGACTTCCTGTTATTCCTGTAGTTTAAATTATGCCTAAAGAACAGCTGCTTTAAGAGATGTTGAGAATGCTGTTTTCTTAAAGGGGTTATAAGTGTGAAGGAGAATCAGAAACAGTGTTGTGAAATCTTGGAAGCAATAATTTTTCTAGACTTCCCCTCTAACGTAAGTCTTAAGAAATGTCTTTTTAAAAAAATTTAAAAGGCAAATATTTGAGATATTACCCAACACAGCCAGAACAGAAATGTGGGCAGTTGACAGCAACATGAGTAGATAGATAAGGTCAAAAGAGAAGAGGCACTACTTTTCCCTATAATACTTTTATACTTGTGTCAGGCTTGCAGAATTTGATTTCAAACAAAAGTAACTTGAAAACCCAAACCAACTTATTTCCAGGACATTTTGTGGACCTGTCATAGTTGGGGTGGACCTAAACTTCATTGAGTTATTCTGGTAATGCAAGGCTTTGGGCTCCTGGATTAAACAAGTTCAGGAAGTTAAAGAAGCCCATTTTATTGCATTGATAGCAAAAAAAAGAATGCACAAATTCTGGTGGGTAAAAGCTAGAAGTAAAATCAGGATTCTATTGGGATAATAAGTAATAATTTTCTTTTTTATTTCCCCCAACATTTTGGACGCAATTGACTTTATAAATACTTAATGAAAGTGTTAATAACTTTTCAGTATCCAGCGGAGCTTTAAAATTAAACTTTTACATTGTTACCAGATTGAATCACTAACCATATGAATATCCTTCCTGTTTTATTAATCCCTGGATTTGAGGTTGGAGGTAGAGGGGGCTGTCCTTTACAATAAAACTAAATACTTGTTTATATTCAACTCTGAAGAGAAAGCAGTAGCCACACACATACATTTTTCTGCTTTAGCCTTTCCAGTCTGGATCTTCTGCTCCAAAGCTTTATTGAGAGAGCTGAAATAGTCTCATTAAAAACACGTAAAAACACACAGCTAACTATTAACTTTGTAGTATAATCAGAGACACTTTGTGAAATGTAAAACTGAGCTGTAAAAATAAGTGCTGAAAGTCTTATCATTGGAGCTAACAAAACACAGATTTTTGGTCGTGTAGTGCCAAAGAGCCTTGAAATTCCATGGACTAAGATGTCTGATTCCAAGTGCTTGTTTGGTTCCCAAATTCGAGAAGTTGCCAATAGGGCTGTACTTGCTAGACTACTTAATGTAACTATTTATTTTGAGAAGATGGGGTTTGTTTTGGGTTGGATTCTCATTCTATCACCTTGTTACTGAAATAGTCTTCTCAAAGTTTAAGCAAATAGATCTTCAGAAGAAATCTTTGACGTTAAATTACAGGGTAATTCAGGGGAAAATGTGCCATGCCAAGGAGGACAATTATGGCAAGGATTTCTAGCTTTAAACGTCTAAAAATTAAAGCTTATTCCCACTTCTGCTGCTGTGCTGTCACTCTTGCATGCACTTGTTTTTGTTCCTTTTTAACTCTGTGCCTTTTAAGAAGGGATGGTTTGTGTGATCACTGCAAACAGAAGCTAATTATGTTTAGGGCAAGTCTGGGGAAAGAAGATCATTTCAGAGACAACTAACTTTTAAGTGGCTTACAGCAGAAATTATTTGCCTGAAAACTGAGTATAAAAACAAATGGAAGTTGTTGTTGTTTGGGTTTTTTTAACTTGCCAAATATGTGAAAAAGAAACTTCTAGAAATCTTGTACTTAACCTCCTCTTAAAAAATACAATTCATCCATAGTTCTGAATATAAGAGTTTCTGCTTGGTTTTTGGTTGGCTGTTTTTTTGGATGTTTTAAATGAACTGATGTTACTCTTTGCTGTTCTCAGATGAACTGAGTAAAAGGTTCATAATGCTCTCTGAAACTTTTTCTTGTTATTTAAAAAAAAAACAAAAACTTTAAATGCATTCGTTTTGGAGATACTAAAAATTTCTAATTCCTTTTCAGCAAAAGCACCTTGAAATTGAAAGAACTACAAAATGGCTTAAGATGCTGAAAAGCTGGGAAAAATACAAGAATAGTGAAAAGGTAAAATTCTGCATGCTTTTTTCATCATCATGTCACTTCAGAAAGAATGTATACTCTGAAATTAGATTGCCTGTGTTTGATATCTGGGGAAAAAAAAAAACCACAAAAAACCAAAACAAAAATCAAACTCCAAACTGAAAGAATGAGGTTTTTTGTTCTTCCAAAATGCAATAATACCTAATAACCCAATTGTAATTACCCAACAAAGGTGGTGATCAAATGCGAGGAATTGTGTTCATGTGTGCAGAATAATCTGTGGACAGAGTGAGTTATGTCAGATGTGCCATTAAGTCCTAAACACTTGTTTTCAAAACTAGGTGGAGACTTCCACATGAACAGTTTATTTGCTGCAATTGTGGTCTTGGTCATCTTTAAATTATGGAAGAATTTCAGCTGGAAAAAAACTTGCTGGAGAGGCCATATTCCCAACACTGGGTTCTGGGGGAGGGCTTTCATATCTGGTCTTGTGGATGTTTGGTTGATAATGCACAGAATCCTGAATTCAGATTCCTTCTTCTCTTTGACACAGCTTAAGACTTGCATTTTCTGTTGGTATTTTTTGATGCTGCTGTACTGTGCAGGGGACCAAGGGCAGCTGTTACACATCCCAGGTTCCTGCCCAATGGTCTGGAATGGCCTTACTTCCTTCTTGGCCTTCTACTTAAGTAAATTATTTGTGCAAAGTTGAGATGCTGCAAGTAAAGTAGAGGGAGAAAGATACTTGGCATGTCCCTTGCTCATCCTGTCTGCTCAGTATATCTGGTTTTAGACTTGTTTTGTTAAAAACCAAAGCCAGTTGTTGATCTCTTTCAGGATACATCTCAGAATCTAGAAAGTCCATTTCCTTAAAATTTGATATGAATGCATGAAAAATAATTACTTGTTGTCCAAGTTTTTCTTATAATCCTACCTTCTGCCATTTTCTCTGGCAGGAGAAACTAGAGGTCTTAACTGTTGTGACTTTGTTTTGCTAATGTGGCAGTAAGTAGATTTTAATATCAAATATGTTCCCAAGTCAAAGGGACAATAAAAAAACTCTGTAACAGCTACTTTGTTTGCAAAGGGAATGTTAAATATGACCTTCAGATAACACAATAACCACATGTCATCTAACTTGCAGAGGTTGTGCTCTTCAGCCATTGGTGACATCAGTCCACGAGACACTGACTTAAATAAATAATCCTCTCTTTACCAGGCATACAGAAGGTCTAGCAGATCAGCTGAACAGGAAGAGTTTCAGTTCATGTAACAAATTATCAGCTGAACTATAAATAGTGGCTGGAATAATTCAATATGTTCATAAAGGGATGAACTTCACTTGAGGCTAGGAAAAATGTTCACTCATTGTTGAACTCTAGTGAAGCACATGAGATTTAAAAAACAAGGGTGTTTTCCTTATTCTAGCTCACATTTTATGTGCTAAGTGAACCAGAGGATACGGAGTAAAGAATCAGCTGCCTCCTCCTCCTGAGCATCCAGTGGAAAGCCAGACATTATTTGTCACTGCTCTTTATGGAAAGCCTGGCCATGTTCTCAGAGTTGTGCAAAACTCACAATTAAATGCAATTAAATTTTATCTGGAAGTGTGTTGGAAAAATGCACCAGCTTTCCAAGCTCACATTGATGAAGCGTGGGAGGAACAGTTGCAGGAACAGTTCCTGAGTCTTGTTTTCTGTCTTCACTTGACTGGATAAAGTGATTAATGTGATTAATTAAAGTGATTAGAGGAACAAATTCTGAAGAAAATGAACAGCCTGTGTGTTATAAGACTCAAATCACCTGACACTGCCATGGTTTCTGTGCAGTCAGACTGCTCCTGAAATGAGTGTTCTTTAGAAACAGCACTGAAGGGAACATTGCAGCAACAACAATAGTAATAATGTTACAGGATTATAGATTATAATTGTAGTGATGGCTTGCTTTTGGAAAATGGCATATTTGAGACATGCTTGTGCTCTTAAATAGGTAGGAAGGGAGACTCCGAGATAGTGATGGTCCCAGGTATACAGCAGGGATATATGTACAAAATACAGGACTTTGGACAGCCTGTGATGAGCCTTCATAATTTACAGCTAAGAGAGCTTTGCCTTGAAGGAATCTGTTTCTACTGTACACATACTGTAAATTAATCTATATATTTGATTCCATTATCCCAAACTGGCATATGCTTAATTGCACACTACAGTTTTCATTCAATACTCTTGCAGGGCTGCCTATAGGCTACTTCCCAACCTTTTTTTTTCTATCATAACTTCACAAAGAGAATTAATGAGAAAACATTAACACACTGGTGGGTGGGTGTGTGCATTTGAGATTCTTCAGTTTACATCTTCTGCTCTTGACTGCTAAAGAATATCTCAAGAAGTAGATGAGGCATCTGGGAACTTCACACTGTTTTCCTATTAGAACTCTTGTGCTAAATGTTGTAAAAAAAGATGGGATGGGGAATAGAGATTAGGAATGTATGACCATGAGGTACTGGAAAAGATGGAAGAATATCGAGACCAGAAATGTGCCAGGCTCTACCATATTTGGGTAATAGTTTAGAGGTAGTGAAGTATGATGTAATAAAGAGAGTCCGTGTACAGCTCCATAACAGCGTAGAATAACAGAATCATAGAATGGTCTGGGGTGGAAGGGACCTTATTGATCATAGAGTTCCAGCCCCCTGCCATGGACAGGGCCACCTTCCTCAGAGCCCTGCCCAGCCTGGCCTTAGACACTTTCTGGGATGGGGCAGCCACAGCTTCTCTGGGAACCTATGCCAGTCTCACCACCCTCATAGGGAAGAATTTCCTCCTTCTGTGGGAGCATTTTTTGTTGCCTTTATGTCCCTGGCCAGATTTGATCACACCGGGGCTTTAGCTCTCTAACCTCATTCCTGGCTGCTCGGATGGTCTCTCTGCATTCCTCCAAACTGCCTGTCCTTGCTCCCCCCCCACAGGTTTCCTTTTTATGAGATTGTCCAGCCATTCCTATTCATTCATAAAGGCCTCCTGGTGCTTTTGTCTGTCTTGCTCTTTGTGTATAAAACTCCTTGATTCCTGTGTGGTTATTTAGGCATCTCTTTCAGTGGAGTTGCCATGGTTCTTACACATACCACTCTGAAGTGTGTAACTGCCCTTGTGTCTTTGCTTGATTGATATTTGTCAAAATAAAGCTTTCATCTCCCCATCAGTCATTTCTTATTCAGGAAGTGTCACAGAGCAGCAAAAGTTTGTGTTTCACTGTGGTCCTTCTCTAGTTTGTGCTTTTATTTCCTATTTGTATTCTACTGCTTAGTAGTTCAGGGTACAATCAACCACCCACAGATAGTAAATCCTTCCTGGCTTAGTATGATCATAACTTTCAGGAAAGATTAAATAAAACTGTTATATGTTGTATTCCCATTTGAGTATTTCCACCAAAGTATTTCTGTCTTTCCCTGTCTGCCTTCATCTATCTGTGATTGAAGTTGCCTAAATTGAAGGGGAAAGGAAGAAGAGAAACAATCAGGATAGCTGCCATTTCCAGCTGTTCTGGCATTGACACACAGTATAATAATCAAGTCTCCAGTTCCTTTGGAGTCTGAACACAGAGCCTTAATGAAGAACCCTCTTTGCATTCCTGAGATTTTTGAATGAGATGGAGCAACTCTTCTGTTTGCACTTTTTCTTCCTTTTATGCAGCCCACAGAAGCTGAAGAACCTCTAAAGGCAGCAGCCTTTATAAATATATTTTCTTTTCATTATAAATATACTTTCTTGTGAGACTTCAGATTTTAATTCTTAGGCTTCTCATCACTGATTCTTTTTGAGGTGGCAGAGCCCCTTTGCTGCTTGTGCAGCTCCTCCTGACAGCTGAGAATGTTTTATTTTCAAGAAACCAGCTTTATATCTTGAAGGAGCAATGGTGCCAGTTGCCACTCTTCAGGCCAGTGCTGTGTGACAATGGCCTCATTTCTCGTCCAGAAACCAGTTGGGTTTATGAGCTGGAGAGATGGGGGCCAGGAAAGGAAGGGGAGGTTGAATGTTTTCCAGGTGTTTTTGCATGTTGGACATTATGGCCTTCATTGAGATGATAGCTAATTTTTTGTCTTCTAACTTTATAAAGATTTTAGTTCATTCTATATATTCAGTGTATTTATAGGTCCAATTTATTTTTGCATGAGAAGCTCCTCTGAATTCCCAGGTGGTCAGGCCTCATTTAGTGTCAGTTTCTCCTACCTACTTCAGGATCAACAATCTTATTAATAATTGCAAGAGTTTGACTGCTGTCCTTGGCTGAATATCAGCATAGATGTGCTACAGAACTTAAACCTGTATTTTTTATGTATCCTGTGTTCATATAATTATATGTATCGATGATCACTTTCTTTTTTGTGTCCTGTACTGATGGAAACATGCCAGGTCCTATAACCCCATTCTTTGAATGATGAATGTTTTTATCTGAACTCTGAGTTTATGTATTTGTGTTTTGTTTTGAGCGATTATCTTAAGAATGCCTTAATCTTCACAAATTATTTAAAATTAACTCAGTATTTCATCTTCTCAGAAGCAGAAAAGTAACTTCCTGAATTTTCTATTTTCTGTTTTAATTATTAATTCGGAGAGAGCAGAAAAGTAGATGGGAGTTCTTCAAGTATAGAGATACAAGCAGCATTTCTCAGCAGATTTTTACCTGGTATTACATAAGGAAATAGAAGACAGCAGAGGGCACTAGTATGGTGTTTATGGTAAAGACATTAAGCTAGTTAATAATCAGTGTGCTGATTGATATTTTCTTTAACTGTTTGGTGAATGAATGATTATCAGAAGTGAAATTTGCAGTGAAGTGTGTGTGAGTCCTGCCCCCCCCCCACTCCCCAAGATGTCATTTTCACAAAACTGCAGCATTACACAGGGTAACAGAAAGGCTGGGGTTGAAAAGAGCCTCTGGAGGCCACCTGGTCCAGCTCCCTGCTTGAGCAGGGCCACCTCCAGCTGCCCAGGACCATGTCCTGATTGCTTTTGAGATTTCCAAGGTTGGAGACACCACAGCCTGATGGGTGACCTGTGCCAGTGCTCTGTCACCCTCACAGTGAAAAAACGTTTCCTGATGTTCAAAGGGGAATCTCCAGTGTTTCAGTTTGTGCCCATTGCCTCTGGTTGTGTGACTGGGCACCAGTGGACAGAGCCTAGCTCTCTCCTTTTTGCACTCTTCCTTCAGGGTGGTGCAAAAGCCAAATTGATAAGATCCCCCTGAGCCTTCTTTGCTCCCAGCTGAACAGTCCCAGCCCTCTCAGTCTCTCCTCATGGCACAGATGGTCAGTCTCATCATCTCTGCAGCCCTTTGCAATGTGTCCATGTCTGTCTTGTGTTGAGGAGCCCAGAACTGGACTCACCGTGCTGGGCAGAGGGAAAGGATCACCTCCCTCAACATGCTGGGAATACTTTTGTCTGATGTAGCCTAGGATACCATTGGTCATCTTTGCTTCAGTGTGCACTGTGCTGGCTCCTGCCCAGCTTGGTGTCCACCAGGACCCCCAGGTCCTTTTCTCCTGAGCTGTTTTCTGGCTGGTGACCCCTAGAATGTTCTGGTGCCTGGGATTGTTCCTTCCCAGGTACAGGACTTTGCACCTGTCCTTGTTGAGCTCTGTGAGGCTCCTGGCAGTTCATTTCTCCAGCCTGTTAACATCACTCTGGATGGCAGCACAACCCTCTTGGTGTATCAGCCACTCCTCTCAGTTTTCCATTTCATTCCATGAAATTTTTCACACTTGTTTCCATGTTCTTGTTTGTGCTGTGGAGCCTATCCCATGAGTGACATTTCTCTATTCTGTATCCCATTGTAAAAGTCTTTGCTCTTGTGTTCTGCTGAGTATGGAGGCAGGATCTGGTAATGACTTGGGATGACTGAGAGCTTTTGCTCTGCCTCAAAGAATAGATGGAACAGCAGAGTCAGCTGAACACAGATCTGAAATGGTTTGCAAGAAGCTATGAACATTATTTGGGTTTATTCTGTCAGGTAGTGCAACAATTCAGAATTTAGCTACTAAAAATGTTTGCTTTCCTCCTGTTTGGTGGTTTTTTTTTTTGTTTTTGTTTTTTTTGGGTTTTTTTGGCATAGCTGTAGTGGGCTGATGCAACTGTTCACGTCTCTGTCCTTTCTGCTCTTTTAAAAGTTATATTTGCAACTCACTTTTCAAACTTTTCTGCGAAAAGCACTTCTACAGTTCCCTGTCTCAGTTTTTACTTACTGCTTTAAGGGCTCTTCTAGCATTCAGCTGTTTCAACCTAGGCAGTGCAGACAATGGGAAAATTATAAATGCCAGGGTCTCCTCTGAAACTGGAGGTTCTTCTTCTTCAGTTCTATTTTCCAAAAATCTCCTGAACAACTCCATGCTTTGGATGGATGGCTTGAATTGTTTTAATTCTGTTTGGATAAGAAGTTATTATTGTAAAGGCTTATTTCTGGCTTTTTATATTCACCTGACCTTCTCCCAAAATATTGATTTATACAACAACAGTAGTCTTGAGAATTCATTCTTCAACCAGTTATCTTCATTAATAATCTTTTGTTCTTGGAGATATTTGAAAATTAGTTAAAACATTAGAATTAGCTGACAAAAATGTTTGTTGTGAAGGTACTCTGTTGCTGGTCATGGGTCTGAGGAATAAAACTACCTGTCACTGAGGACATAAATCACTGCATTTTTCCCCATAGTCTTCTTCCAAATTTCCAGAAAAGATATTGCAAATTTGTCTCATTCTGCTTTCCAGTAGACAGTCTAATCTCTTCCTAAGATGACTCCACTGCAGTTGGGAGTGTTTGTTTTTCAAAAGACTGAATTTTCTCGTCTCTCACAAGCAGGTACCCTTGTGTCTGGCTTGACACACGCTGAAATCTTGTGTGATCTGAACTCAGGGTATCCACCTGTAGAAAAGGCTGCTTTGGAGCTCTGTATGTTGTTCTTCATCTTTATAGATGAAACTGTACTGGCACAGCTGTGCTCACACTACAAGTGTTGCTGCTTTAGCATTCTTAGTATTAATGCAGCAAAGTTTTCCTTATGAAGAACAACATTTTTTTTGTGGACAGCCTCCAGGATGGCTGTTGTATCTTATACAAGTTTATGTTTTTCATTTAAAAAAGGAGCCACGGAAGAAACTCATAACCTTACTTGTGCAAGAGTTACAGATTCTGCAATCCAGACACAAATCCTTGCTGGCATTAAAGACACCTTTAAAGAGCCAATATATTCCAAATGGCAGGAGGTTTGGAAATACGCTGCAACAAGGCATTCATTCATTTTCCAAAACTGGCGATGGGAAATACGTGAAAAGAAAAACAATCCTGTCTTTGAGGAGGACATTGCTTTTAAAATATTTCTTACTGCAAACATAACTTTTATAAAAATGTTTAAAGGAAGTGGTAGTTTTGTCAGCTGAAATTTTTAAGGTCTAACTTCCATTGTAGGATAAACATGAAGAAAAACTTGGAGAGTGGTTGTGTGTGGTTTGTTCTCTTTTAAACCTAATTGTCTCCCTGTGTAATCATTAAAATAATGATAAAAAATGTAACTTCAGAAGGGTTCATTTTCTGTGTCAGAGTTGTCTTTTTAATTTTCCTTGTCTTAAATATGTCTTCAAAACATAACACCTTTTTGTGGGTTTTTTTGGGTTTTTTTTGGTTTTTGTTTTGTTTTGTTTTTTGCAAATGTTTTAATATGCATGTAGGAGACTGATTATTAGTTTAGAAATAGAATGTGAGATCTGTTAGCTTTAGAAATGGCACATTCTGATTTTTTTGTGAACTTAGTTTATTTCCTTGCATACATACATTTGAGCATATTGTCACAGTTTTAGAAGAATTCAAAAATCAGTTCTGCTCTTGGGTTTTTACTGGTAATTTTTAAAGCTTTGTGATTTTGCTGCTTGCATTTTGCTATTTCTATTTATAGACTGTAATTACAGTGAGTTATTTGTGGCTTATCCTGAAATAGTGTTGCTAAGAATCTGACTTTTGGGATCTAAATTACAAAATTTGCTGAGCAAAGGTGATAAAATTTTGATAGACCTTCCTACATGCAGAAGTCCTGGCTTGAAAACATCACCTGGGGTGGTTTGGCCTGTGTGTCTGTTTTTTCCCTGTGCCTCTGGATTCTGTCAAGAGGTCCCAAATTGCTGGACACGTTCCTCAAAACACTTTGGAACACTTTGTCCCCAGCAGGTCACCCCTTTGCTAGGGTGCTTGGTATAATTCAATTTTTAGCATGCTGTGCATCACTTTTCCTTTTATTCAGAGCATTGTAAATTGTGCTGCATTTTTACCTTCTTTTCTTCTTTTGCAGTTTCATAGGAGAATTTATAAAGGAATCCCACGGCAGTTCAGAGGGCAAGTCTGGTCTTTGTTGCTTGATGTTCCTAAGATGAAAGAAGAAATGAAAGACTTCTATAATGTGAGTTTGTAGAATTTCTACTTAATATTAATTTAAAAAATCAGATACTAAAGCTACAGGCTTTATTAAACCTTTGCTGTTATGCAATGTTAAAAAAATTAGAAATTACATTGCACTCTATTACTTGTTTTAGCTAGGAAAAAGGCTGTGTATTCAAAAGCTGAGCTGAGACTGAGTCTGAGTAGATGAAGAGTCTTATGAAAGAAGACTGGTGTTGGTATTGATGTTATCTAAATTTTGGTGTCTGTTAACTTTCTATTTCTTGCTCTTTAGTCTAACAGGCTGCTTTTTCCAACTATTGTATTTTGTTTAAGTTCCTCTGTAAGACTAGTGGGAGATCCAAAGGAGGTGAATCTGAGATTATGCTGAATAATGTAGTTGTGGGAAAGAATGCTGAGTAAAATTAGATGCCTTTAAAATTAGGTGAAATAATCTTTGGGAATTATTAATGTCATCCAATGCTCAGTGCAAAACAAAGAAATGTTTGTAGCTCAGATACAGATGTAGAAAGAGTTTCTTTCCCCATTATCTGATTTATTTGTGATATACTCATCTTGCTGCTCTCTATTTTCCTATTTCCTGAAGTGATATTAACATTGCTCACTGCAAGTGTCACTTACAAACTGCACACCTTAAAGTCAAAAGGATAATGCATGTTTATTGTAGGTCAAACAGCTTCTTTCAGTTCTCTTTGCAGGGGAATGACCAGTTCTTAACCTTCTGTCCTTCCTGTTTCTCAGACTTTTGGTACCTTTCTGTTCTCTTCACAAGTCAAGCTGCCATGATTGCAAGGGCTCAGGGTGCTTCTTTTCCTATATTCCATCAATTCATAGGTGTTTCTTAAAACTAGAAATTTTCCCTTTGCTGCTTTTGTGTTTGTCTGGGGGACAAATCATTCTGGGTATTTAGTTTAAATCATACTGAAAGGTGCACATAGCTGAGATTCTGGTTAGTTAGATTCTTTTGTGTTGGTTCAATGACTTACAAGTAATTCCTCCTGTGCCTAAAGCTTCTGGTTGTGTTCAACAGACTTGATGCATGTTATTATTCCCTTTGTTATTATAATTTTTGACTTTACTCTTGTTTTGTTGCAACCAGAGTCCATAGAGTTTTGCCTTTTGACTGTCTGTGGTATAATAGTCAGAAGTAATGTTTTAAAAATACCGTATTGAATCCAGGGTCTTGCAAACCCAAGTTTTATGGACAGAAGTGAGAATAAATGAATGGCAGACAAGAGAAAATTATTGTAAGTGCAAAAAATAAGGTGTCAGTCTAAACCTGTGCAGGTTTCGTAAGTATTCAATTACAGAAATGGATTTAATTTTAAAACACTAAAGCAAGTGCTAAAGTAGACATATTGTACAGCTAAATTAGATTAGAACAGAAAGACAGAGGAAATTATTAGAGAAATGTCCATTATCTATATTTAGATAATAACTGGCAGCTATGTAGCTATTACTTCTGCTAGAGAAAAAGACAGGAAAAGTATGAAAACCACACTAAATCATTTGCTTAAAGCCTAGTCTAGAGCACTTGCATCTCAGGTTCTTGTTCCTGAGTAGCAGAATTAATTTTCTGTCTTTCTCTAGTGTTGTGCCTGCCTGAGAAATGGCAATAAGAAATTTGAAATGCTGAAACAGCCTTAAATATGGGTAGGGAATGATCTGTCTGAAAACAAAGTGTATTATGGGATTGGTCTTTCTACATGTTTACTCTGTGACTGTTTCTGACTCATAGAATATGTATATGCTTATTTTGGAAGTTAAAACTGTTAATCTTGTGAGTTACTGTTCTGTATTGTTTTAGATCACAAGATGGCAATTAATTCAGTATATCTGTACAGTTGAGCAGGTTTCTGCTTTTTTTAGAGTTCACAATTTTAAACTTCAGTTCTTTACTGTGCTCCCAGAAATTGAAGTGTCAAGCACGAGGGTCTTCACCAGATATTCGGCAAATTGACCTTGATGTGAACCGGACATACAGAGACCACATCATGTTTCGGGACAGATATGGTGTGAAGTAAGTAAATTTGACTCCCAGAGATTTTAGCCTTCCTCTGTATTTTGTATTTTTCTTCTCCCAGTATCTAATTCAGAACCAAATAAAGCAGTGTTTTTGTATATGAGCATTTAATGATTTACTACTGTAGGCCATAACGCTTTTGGATATCTTCAAAATGGTTTTTTTCGTTATTTTTTGCTAGATGAGGAATATCAGGTAGCTGTCATCCTTAAAAATGTTTCATAGTGAAAAAAGTGGGGATGCAAACAGTATTGTTGCTCACTTGCAGCATCAGCACCCTGCTGAGAAGAAGAGGGTATTTTCCCCCTTCTGTCTCTATATTACTTCAGTTTTTAATCTCCTTTTCTTGCCAAGGCAGATTTTCTGGTAGTCTGCTCTGCTGTTCTCAAAAAATTGTACTCAATGTGGACTTCAATGTGATAATAAAAGAAACTTTTTCTTACATTATTATTCTAGATATTTTGTGGAAAAATCCTATATCAGGAGAATTTCTCTGATGGCTGTAAGGAAGGAAAACAGAGCAGAGATTTCCAGGCTGAGATGGTTCCGTGCAGCCAGTGCAGTTCAGATCCATTTGTGCAGGGTTGGCAGTGCCTGTGCTGCTCAGGCCTCTCTTTGTTCTGTGCACACATTTTAGACGTCAGCAGAAGCTCATTGCCTTGTCAGTTTGGGGTTAACACAAGCAGAGCCAGCTCCAGTCCCTGTGGCTGTTGTAACCATGCCCTCAGAGTCCACAGGAAAGCCTTTGGCTGCCTAAAGCAATTTCACACTTGGAATAGATCTCAAAATTACTGTACATATATTATGCATTTCCAGCAATGCCTCGATGAAAAATTCAGAAATCATTTCACATAGCAATGAAATAAAGTCTCCATGGTAAGTCAATTGCTTGATTGACTTTTAAGTAGATTGTATGTCTTTGAAGGTTCATTCTTTTACAGGTCTTCAGTGCTACCATATAGTGTACATAATACTGAAATCACCTTTATTCTGTGTATGGAACTGATTGAGCTCCTACACTGTTTCATATGGTCAGCTGAGGGTACAGAAGGCTCCTGTGCACACTGGGGACCTGTTCGTTTGTCATTGTAAAATGAGGCTCCTGCTTAATGTCTAGTACCTTGTTACATTTTGGTTACTGAAGAATGGCTAAACTTAGTTCTGCAAGAGGGTAAACCAAAATGCCACAATGTAGATATTTTGATAAAATTCTCCAAGTATAAATCCTCTTCCCAAAAGAAAACAAGCGCTTTCTGGCTTACGCTTTCTTATTTTTTAGCCTGCTAATATCTCTCCATTCATTGGTTAGTAACAGTGAGAAAATTTTACTGGACAGAAAAAGCATAATATGCAGAACTCTGCTGTTAAATTTTAGCAGTTTTACTTGTAGATGTAGGCATCCAGATTCTCTCCTGAACAGGTGACAAAAAGTAGCTGTGAGTTTGAAAGTTGATTTTGAGAGCTCTCCATCGTTACTTTCATGTACAGCTTAGAGCAGAGTTGTGCTGGTTTGATGTTTTTGGGGTTTTTTGTCTCGCTACCTTCACAAGTTAGACTGTTTTACAGAAAGCAAGGGACCTCTACAAAGCTCTTTGTAATTCTAGCTCTGAAGTACGCAGAGATCAGCAGAGGGCTGAGCACAGGATGCTGAGCCAGTGTTAATAATGTTTTTCTTCAGTTTGACAGTAGCAGTCACTAGAGCAGACTTTAATTTTGGTGCCAAGATTAAGACACCTTCGTGGCTGCTTTGTGTATTTCACATCTTCACTTCTACATCTCTGTTTGGAATCAGTAACAGCTGTTAGTGTTCTGCAAGCACAGAAATCAGGTTTAGGGAGTTTAAATTTTGGCATTCAGAATAAATTAGTGTTTGAAATGTCACCCATGCAATGTTTCACTTTACCTGTCTGTGAAAATGATGATGTGCCACCACTCACTTCTAAAGTACATTGATAGTTTTTGAAACATTTCAACATGTAAAGCATCATAAAGGTGCTAATTACAAAATAGGCTTGAAATCAGAAGCAACTTAGCGTTGTGAAGTGTGGTTTATCCTGTTCTTAAGTGCTAGACAAGTTATATTGGGAAAACATTTCTAAAATTCAGTTCTACTTCTGTTTTTCTGTTTTTACAAAAGATAATACTATATTTTTCCCATTTTCTGCTCTTATTTCTCCAGGCAACAATCTTTGTTCCATGTTTTAGCTGCATATTCCATATATAATACGGTAAGCTGTGTTCCTTCACACTTAAATCTGGTTTCTCTGAATGTGCTGTAAGATAATAACTTGCATCTCTTTCTCTCTAAAAATAACCAACAGACATTTCAGAGACCTTTGGAAGTACATAGAAATAAATTATTTGTTGACATATTTTGAGCTGAAGTTAAAATAAAGCATCTGAATTACGAGTTTTATTGGACAGACTGAAATATGCTTACAATTTGGCTGAAGCCAAGGATTGTAACTAATGAGAATAATGAATTTGTGTTGTGCTGGTGTGTTATGTGACTGATATTTCCCCCCATTATACTATCTGCCTGCCTCTCATTTGAATGATGGGGAGGAAAATACTGCAGAAAGATGCATGTTGGAGTCCACAGGTATATTTCATAACCTGATAAGATTCTAAAAATTTGAAATTAGTTCAAAAGGTTGCATCTTCTTTACATAGGCTCTTGGTCTTGGCTGCAGTCCTGAATGGGGATTTATTGGAGTAGAGTTTCCAGACTCTATATAAGGGTTAGAAGCTTGTGTATTTTGTAATGTCTTTTGGCTGTATGCTAAAAATAGAAAAAAAAGAAATGTCTTCATTTCCACGTTTAACTGTGGTTTTAATGCAACTATCCCTTTATTCCTTGGGCCTATTTTGAGCATTTCTATACATCTTCCCTTCTAAATCCATCAGCAACTCCCTAGAAGTCAATATAAAACATGTTAACTTTAGAGGAGGAAAGAGAAATTAAAGCAGTTATTTGAATTAAATACTGGTTTGTTTGGATATTTTCAAAGTTCTAGGAAATGTAACCTTTCTGTCTCCTCATATAAAACACTGGACTGGTATTTTCAAGTTTCATTAATAATTATGTTTAAAATCAATCATCAAAGTGTAATGATGAGAATATTATAGTGAAGTTTATATTTTGCACTTCTGTTGCTGTATTTTTCCTCTTAATGTGTAGCAGTTCTTATGCTTTGGTTTTATGTCTAGAACAAAGTTGTGTTAAGAACTTGTAAACCTGAAAGAACTCAACAATTAAGTAATTGTCCTTACAAATATTTTGCTGATGGGGTTATCTTTGCAGCTGAGTGATAGTGGCAGCTGGTTCCTGCCATAAAATTCAAAATTAATAGCAGAGGAAGTACTCAAGTTCAGTTTTGGAACAATAATTTTTTTTTATTATACTTGCTTGCTGGTGGGCTGCTAAACTTGAGCAAGTTTATAGTTACAGGTCGCTCTTGAAAAATCCTGTGTTTATCAGATGGTGTCCGGACTGTAAACCAGAACAAAGCCAGATACTCTCACCCTCTGTAAGAACCTCCAAATTACAACTAAATGAGAATGTATCCATTCAACAAAAAGATGATACAGTAACTTGAAAGTATTAGTACTGACCAAGGATTTTGTTCATCAGTGTTGAGTTCTAATGAGCAATCAATACTTTCAGGTTACTTTTCAGTTGGAGGGCTGTGCATCATTCCTTCTATCCATCAATATTTCTAATGTTTAAATACGAAGTGTGTTTGGTGGGAAACTTTGCCATCAGGACAGGCATTATCTTTCCTCCACTAGCTCAAAGAAAAGCTAAAAGCTCATGGCTATGAGGCTTTTGTTTCCAGCATTTTAATATTTCCAATGTATGATTTTCAGGAAGTTGGATACTGCCAGGGAATGAGCCAGATCACAGCTTTGCTCCTGATGTTCATGAATGAAGAAGATGCCTTCTGGGCCTTGGTGAAACTTCTCTCTGGTCCAAAGCATGCAATGCACGGTATGGAGTTTCATGTCAGTGTACTCAGGTTTCAACCTTACCTATTTAAGCTGTAAATTATTTGAAAATGAAACTATTCTGTTCTGATTGGTCAAAAATAAAGCATAATGGGAACTTTATACTTGAGGGAGGTATTGGATGTTACTGGAGCTCTCATCCATAAGAGAGAGTAATGGTTATTATATGTGATATCTTTCAAACAGTTCTTAATGAAAATCAGATGGTTTCCTCTTCTCTTATTCTCTCAGGGAATGTAACCAATTTAAAACTGGTTATGTAGACATCTATATAGTAATAAAATAGTAGTGGAAGCCTAATACAGAATGTGTTAAATAATATTGCAGCTGTGCTATCGTTTGGCAGGACAGGAATCTACAGTAAAAAATGGACTTGTGTCTAGGCATGAACTTCAGGCTCCTCAGTTTTATCTCTACCTCACAGAGAACTTCCTGCTCTCATGGTGTTGTTGCCCTTATGTTATTGGTAATTCTCTCTTCCCATGCCAGATTTAGTATGATCTATTCATATTCCATGGCTATTGGTATGGAACAACTCCAGGAATTGCAAAACCTTTGTGATGTTACAGTTCTGGTGATTCAAAAAAGCTGTGGTTCTTGGGAGCCTGCAAAAGTAAATGTCATCCAGAACTTGGGCTTTTTTAGCAAACTTCCAACAAGCTCTAGGCAGTTTTCCCTGTTGAAGAACTTTCATTCTGTGACATGAATCTTTCTCATTCTTCCTTCCCAGGCTTTTCATTGTTCCTGGATGTTTTCCACCCCCAAAACAAAGGGATAGTTTGTTATTTTGTTGTTTACAGTTCTGCAAAGCTATTGACCTGGGGGGAGGAAAAAAGTGTGATCTGATATCAGTGTCATAAATGAAATTTTGAATTAATCAAATGTCAAAAGATTTTTGTGGAGCTTTACACAATGATAATACAGACTAAAAGCATCTTACAAAAAAACCCTATAGATTTCATAATAATCCAAACCTGTGCAACTGCAGCCCTGTAGAATATTGAGCTCCTCAAAGCTCACAGAAAATTCTAGATTCTAGGGGCAAGTCAAAATCAGCTCCTTATTTACCAAATTATGTGCATGATAAACAAGAGGATTAACATGGGCAGATTCATTGCTTGAGATGTTGCAGACCTTCTTCCTTCCCTCCTTTATTCCTGTCACACACCTGTCAAGTGATGTGAGAGGGAAGGAGGGAGCTTTGAGTAGCCCAAGGCTTGATGAGCTTCTCTACAGGGCATACGAACCATTGTGCCACAGCTTTATAATACACACTAAACTGTCTTGGCAGTGCCTGTTAGGCAAGTTTGCATTTATAGATACGTTGATAAAACTTTAATTATGACTCATATGTTCCCAATTTATCATTTATTAAATGTTGCCAACTAGTCTAAGGTTCTGCTTTCAGCAGGTTGGACCAGATAATCTCCAGAAGTCCTGTCCAACCTGGATTTCCTGTGATTCCTTGAAAGCATCTGTTTTAAATGTCACTGTGCATCTGTAAATATCACTGTAGATTCTGGAAAGGAAACTTTAAAACTGACTTAACTGATGGCATATTACATTTTGCACTTTCTGTGTTCTTCTTTGGGCAAAGTAGCTTAAAGCATGGTTTGTCAACTCTTTAAAGCTGAAGTAATTTCAATTCCAAATTGCCAATATCCATGAAGAAATACTTTTATACTTGCACTTGATGCCTCTGATAGTTCTCTGAAATGGGCATCTCCCTATGGAAGTCATGGGGGTGGGCTAAGTAATTCAATTAGAATAATATTGGCAAAATTAGGATGGTTAAAAAACTCCCCACAGGAGGTTTTTCATGTGTTTTTCACTTTTACCTGTGATATAGCAACCTGGAATACTTTTTAGGTGCAGCCCGTTGGCCAGACTGATTTCTAGTATAAAACTACTTGAAATCAAGAGATTGATTTGGCCTCTCTGGTATTTCATATTGTATGGATGATGTGAAGCCTCTAAATGATAAAATACAGACATCTGACCCAGAAAATTATCTGCTTTTTTGGAAGCTCTTTCCATTGATCTTTCTGTAGTCTTAAAAATTCAAGATAATGAGTTGGTGTATGTAAGTGTGAAAGAGC
The DNA here is from genome assembly GCA_013397375.1 of Toxostoma redivivum. NCBI lineage: Eukaryota > Metazoa > Chordata > Aves > Passeriformes > Mimidae > Toxostoma > Toxostoma redivivum. The sequence continues at coordinate 105,834 of VXBI01000146.1, read as the reverse complement.
AGCCTTCCATGGAAAAAGAAATTTTATTGTTATTGTTGATGGCTAATTAGTTTTGATGTAGTCACTGTTTACTGTGAGAAAAACCAAATGCCTAACCTATGTTATTGAAATTTCCTAATATGCAACCTGACATTTAGGTATTGTAGAATTTGCATTTGTATCTATGAAATACTAAACCTGTGTGAATCTGAGATAGTAAATCTTGTGTCTTAGTGACTGTGCACTTAATTGCACCATTGGTAACTAGAAAGACTTTGCCTTTTGGTTTGGGACTTGAGTAATTTTATTTTTTAAAGTTGCATTGGCTGCTATGGGTCTGTACTTGTTCTTCCAGTTTTCATACTGCTTAAAATATATTGGAGTTATTTAAAAACTTTAACTCTGCTGATACCTCAACTGAAATTGGGTCTTAGAGCTTTCCTTTTCCATGTGTAATCACTAAAACAATTAGATGAGGTTTTTTATGCCCTTTGTTTTAGTTGCGTGTGCTCAGAGTCTTTACTTAAAGGATATAATCATGATATTTATCTTGCTAGAGTATCCCTCTTGTCTTTTTTTATGGTCTTTTCTTCAATGCAAACAGTTCTAGTAGATTCCTATGCTGTTTGCCCTTCTATCAGGAATTTTCTGGGCTATAATTTCAGTTTTAGTGGGTGAGGGTTGTGATTTTTTGTTTTGGTTTTCTTTTAAAGAATAATTATAAACGTGGTTTCCACACAATCTTACGTTGGTTTGACTAATGTAGGACAGATGGATCTGCTGTCATTTGTCATTCTGACCTAATAATTGTCACTAAGGGAATGTATTGATTGTAGCTATTTAGGCAGGAGTACGTGCATATCTGTATAGAGACATCAAAATATTGTTAGGAATATCTGTTCAGATCCAATGATCATGTAGAAGGATAATGTTCTTGGAGCCTTAATGGCTTTTAAAATGTCATCTTCTAGTACAAACACCTGTTAAATGGTCAACTTCTTTTCTCAGGTTTTTTTATTCCTGGTTTTCCAAAACTGTTGAGGTTTCAGGAACACCATGACAAAATACTGAAGAAATTTTTGTCCAAACTTAAGCAGCATTTGGTAAGTATTTATTTCACTATACAAACAGTGCTAATTTACAATTTTGTTTCAATTCAGGTGAATCCACTAGATCAAAAGTACTCAAACCTCAGGAAAAAATGCAAAGTTTTAAGAGGCACAAGTGCTATTGTTTTCATTATAGACAAAGTTACAGTGCATCTTGACAAAGTTATGATAAAATTGGATCCTAAGAGTGATTAATTTGGGTGTCTGTCTCACTTGGGACCTCTGAGTTAAGGGTTATGTGTGGTTCTTCTGTTTGTCCTTGTGTGAGATTCTGTAAGCAAACTGATGCTAGAACATTTTATCAGGGTTTTTTGCGTGTTTAGCTTTGTGGTGCATCTCTGGACAGAGGTGACTTTAGGACCAACCAGTTTTCATCTCTATTTAAAAAAAAACTTTATAAGAGGGGTTAATGGTCCTTGAAAAATACTTCTATTTCCATGAAGCTAGAGCATAGAGTTTTATCTCTTCTAATGCTTTTAAATAGAAAATAATATGCCCTTTTTAAAATATTGGCTATATTTATTCTCAGATGTAAATTAATTTTCTAATGGGAGAAAAAGGCCCTTTCAGTAGGCCCCAAGAATTTCCTTTTACAGTACATTGGTACTGCCAGAATCCATCTCCAGTTCTTAAAAGATTGTGTAAGAGATGCTCACTTGTAGCAACACCATTTTCCTCATCTCTTCCTGTGAGTGTGTCACTAAAATGAGCCCATGTTAACTCCTGAAAGACAAAAGTAAAGCCAGCACATAAACCAAAGGGATTTGACCCATTGTTTATTCATTGTTTGTATAACTAAGTTCTGGAATTTGGTCCATAATTTTTGGAAAAGCTGAATCTGGCAAGCATAGAATATAATGTTATCCCACAGTTAAAATTCAGGATTTCTTAACTTTTCAGCTATTACTTCAGCTTTTCTTCTTACTTTGCAAAGGACTTTGAAGAGCTCCATGAAGCTGCAAAGAAGTTTTAGCAATCTTTGACTGGGTGTCATACTTCATGGATTATCTGTGCTCTAGGGGAAATTAGGCCCCTTAATCAAGAAATAAAATTCCTTATCAGCCTACATCCTGTTTGAGGCCCAGTGGTCAAAGAAATTGGTTGTTTTACAATCATTTCTGGTGGATATGTATTTTTGTAAGTCCTTTCAGCCTTGGGCATGAATTGTCAGCCTTGCTACAGAGAAATGAAAAACTTAATGGATCTAGTGCCTGAACTTGGGTTGCTCCAAAATATTGATTTATTTTCTTGAGAGAGGATTTTATCCTCTGCTACCTCTGTCCCAAGAACATGAAAGAAGTCTAGGATGTATTAATGCTTCAGCACCTCCAAGTGCATGTTCTTCAGGTGGTGAAATTGATGAAGAAAAGTTGTAAAAAACAGAAATTCCATCTGCTGGATTGAAGTAACACTGTCTTATATCGTTAACTTAATTATTTATGGTGACTGTAGAGTATATTAGCCTCCAGGGGAAAATGTTTTTCTCATGGAGAGTGCAAAGCATTACTTAGATTTTTGAAAGTATTTTTCAACTTTTGTGTTGTTTGCAGGACTCCCAGGATATGCCCACCAGCTTTTACACAACAAAGTGGTTTTTCCAGTGTTTTCTTGATCGTGTGAGTATGTTTTTCTTTCTGTTGCTGTTTTTAATTGTGACTTGGGGCAGACTGTTTTCACAGCATTGCTGATTCTGTCATTGCAGACTCCCTTTACATTAAGCCTCAGGATATGGGATATCTACATACTTGAAGGAGAGCGGATTCTCACTGCTATGTCTTACACAATTCTGAAACTGCACAGAAGTAAGAAATCTGTCAAACATTTGAAACCTAAACAGAGGTTCAGCTAGTTTTGTTCTTGTTTTGTGTAGTTTGACTTTAATGTGTGAAAATTTAAGTCTCCCGTGTGCCTTATGCTGCTTCTGACAGATATTTTTCATTCCTTATGCACAAAAAGTTAAAAATCTTTACTTTATTAATGTGTGTGTGTTGTGGGTTGATCTTGGCTGGATCCTGGTGCCTGCCAAGCTGCTCTATCCCTCCCCTCCTCAGCAGGACTGGGGGAAGGAGAAAACAAGATGGACCTTTCTAGAGACCAGTGCACAGCACAGCGCTGTGAGGGCAACTGTGGGGAAAATTAACTCCACCTCAGCTGGGCCCAGTGCAGTGTGATTGTCAAACAGAAGTATTTATTAGAGTAAGAAAGTTATTTTGACCTCAACTCAGTTGTATTACTGACAAAACAATGGGTAAAATTGTGGTAGTTTCACAGTCTGGAAATGGCTTCTTAGCCCCCATAGGGTTTAAATTAATGAAAAAAGAACACAAAGAATCAAGACTGTGCCACTAAGTGCTGAAAATCTACCTGCAAATACCTCAGCAACAAGGAATCACCAGTCTGTGTCATTTTATACCATGGTTTGTCAAGAATGTAATTAAAATCCAGAATTCCTCTAGCCTGCCTGTATGACCTTCTCCTTCATGTCTTGATTTTGGGTGAAGTAAAATTTGAGATTTTGAACAGAACTGTCTAAAGCATCCATACCTGGTTCCCCAAAGTGATTTGGCATCTTAAGTTCCAAGGACCCAAAAAGCTTTTGAGGGTGGATATTGGCTTTTAAAAGGATTTGAGCATTTCTAAGGATGCCGCCTTGTAGCTCAACTCTGAGACACTCCTCCTGTGAGACTTTGGCTTTCTGAGTGAAGTCATTTGACTCCCTGTAAATGCAGAGGTCTGCGTGGAGCCCTTAGAATCAATATTGTAATTTCCTTGCTAGTTTATCCTTCTTGAACTGTGTTGATGCTACCTCACTGTCTCACTGGGATGTTTTCATTAATTTGTTCATAAACAACTTTGAAAAATGGAACAGATTACCTTCTACATTATTGCACTTGAGAAAGCTAAACATTTAGAGGCAAATCATTAGGCTTAACATTTTGGTTTCTCTTCTTTATTTGCAAATAGATATCTGCTTGATTTTTTTTTTTTTTTTAATTCAACATTCTTTTAATGGGAAGACCTGAGGAAAAATTCTGAGTGTGGATTTGCTTGCTTAGCAAGTACACAGCAGCTTCCTCCATGATCAAACACTTGAGAGAACCTTACGGCAACAGAGGAGATGAGAGGGCTGGCAGAAGACAGATTCTGATTTGTTTTCCAGTTTCTTGTCTACCCTCAAAAACATGCATGGTATAGCTATTCAGTCAGTGTCATTGTGGAATACATGTCAATAGCATTTTATTACAGCACCAAAACACTTTTTATGGTTTCCATATTGAAATTATACATCTAAAACTTTTGATGACATATAAATGATGAAAAAAGAGACATAGGTATGCAGTTACAGCCTTGCCATCCACATGGCCTTACTGCTGTGTAAAAATGGAAAGAAAAAAATCTGATAACTGTAAAATGACTTTCAAAATATGACCTGAATTTTCAGAGAGCCTGAAGCAGCGGTTCTGAAGTGTGAACTGCTGTCATCATTTCACTGGGAGTTAATTCAGTTGTGAATGAGGGTACTGTAAATAGCAATTTTTAAAATGTTTTTCTGCTTTTCAGAGCTCCTAATAAGAGAGATGATGTATGTTGTACAGATCCACAGCAGTGGTTGTAAGTTGAGGATGCAGGCTGACAAATAAAGACCTGAAGCTGTCGGACATGAGAAGGCTGAAGGAGGGTGACTTGTAGTTAGTTTTCTGAAGATGTCCCTTTTTATAAAACACCATCCTAAGTAAAGAATAATGTGTAGGAAGGATTTCCATGATGACTTACAAGTGAATTTTTAATGTATTTTTAGTCCTCTGGTTTTAGAAATCTGTTGTCTGCCTAATTAGCAAGTGTTTTTCATTCTACTTTGAAAACAAAAGCACCTCATGACTAAAGTATATTTTTGAGTGTTCATTATCAAGATATCTTAATGTATAATGTGATATTTTCTCCTTTTATAGAGCATCTGATGAAATTACAAATGGAAGAGCTTGTAGAATTTCTGCAGGAGTCTTTAGCCAAGGATTTCTTCTATGAAGATGACTTTGTAATAGAGCAGCTCCAAAATTCTATATCAGAATTGAAACGAGCAAAGCTGGATTTACCAGTAGCTGGTAAGAAACTTGCACATATTCAGAGTTAGATATTTAGAGTTATTCACACATCAGTAATTTTTAAAATGTTAATTAATGCTGTTGAAAACTGTGCGAATGTTTTCCTCTTCATCACTGCATAGATTTGGGGCGTTTTTACCCCAGAATATTTTATAGTGCAAAATCACCACTTTCCCTTTTGTGAATTTAGTCTTCTTTGGTGTTTTGTTTACTGTTTTTAAGGTAATGGCAAATCACTGTGAAAAATACCATGGTCTGGAAATTTTATTAACTTGAGTTCGTAAAACCTTTCAGATAGAGGATCAAATATCAAGATTTCAAAGTGTCTGAAAACACTACATTGTCTGAGAATTCAGACTGTTTTGTAGATTGATTAGATGTGGACCAAACTTCAGGTCAAATAGTTGCTTCTGTTTGTTAAATCCAGAGTTTTAATTTTTCAGAAGTGATAGACTTGCTGGGTATTTAATGGAATAGTTTTCATTATTTCTTTTTAGCCTTTGTGCTTTTTGGTTGCAGATAAGAGATGGTTTCATGTGACCTTACTAATGAAATGTATAGGATCTCTTCTTTCTCTCAAGATGCTATTCTCCTTTCTATCTCTGTCTCCACAGTCTTTAATTAGAATTTTTCTTGTGATTACTCAGAGTCCTGTTACTTTATCCTTGCTAATTGTAGAAAAGTATGTGAGAAAATGTTTTTTAAAAAGTTACAAACATGGCAGAATTTACCTTGAAGTAACTTTATTAAGTTGCTATGGTTAGCTTTCAGAAGTTAAGAAGTGTCAGAATAAAGGTTGCCTGTGTGTAGCATTGTTGTGATAATTTGTTCTTTCGTTAATGAACTGAATTTTTCTGTTTCTGTTAACATTATTTATTGCATGCAGTATTGGGCTGTGTCAGAACTCCTCATCACAAGTTAAATACCTGTTTTACCTGGTTCTTCAGATCTGTTCCTATGGAGTACAAACACTTTCTGTGTATTTGTTTCTTATTTTTGTTCTTCTCAGAGTTGCCATTTCTCTTGCTCCCTATTTCTGTGTTTTGCCCTGTTCCTGAATTTCTGTACAATCTGTCCAGCAGAATTGCTTCCACAATAGGTCTAAGTCTACTTTGTGCCCTTGCCTTTTCATCTGTTGCTTCCCCTTTCTGACCACAGCATTCCCATTCTTCCATCTCTCCATCCTTTTTCCCTACACTGAGTTTCAGTCTTGGCTTTTTCTTCAGAAGAAGTTGCTTTTTGTCCCTACACTTCAGCCAGGTGCTGTCTCAGGCATCTTGTGCAGTGGGGGGCAGATATGAGCAGCTGTGTCCTTTAGCATCAGTTCCACAGCACCATGTTACAAGGAGATAGATCATAGGAGTCCTGTCTGCTCAATCCTAAATACAGAATTCTCCATGGTTATGTTTAACCTTGAGGGGATTATCCCAACAACTTCAGTTGTTTGTACACACATAGATTTTTTTAATGGATGTGATAAAGTAAATTTCATCAGTGAAAGGTTCCACTTGAAACTGTGGTAGGGGAAGAATTGGGAAGCATTTTTGTAGTTAGCTACTTGATGGAGGTAGTATATCTTCCAGCCTAGAAAAACACATGCATGTAAGTAATATTGAGATTTTCTGTGGAAAATATGGAGTTTACTGGAAATTTTCATGATGCAGAAGGCAGAAAGTCTGTTCCTAACTTACTTGTTTTATGGCCTTTGTTTTGGTAGAACATAGAATGCCTTCAAGTGAAAGTTTGTTTGAGAATACTCTGGATTTTCATAGAAAATTCAAGGAGGATTTAGGTGGCAGAAGAGTCAACCCCCTTGTGGCAGAAAATGTGAGACTTACTGAGTCTTCTTGAGGATGCCAACAGCAAGGAATGGTGACTGTGTCTTCTTCCTGAGACACTCTGGCAGTGGGATGCAGTTGTTTGGTTTCACACTGTGCACACTTAGGTGTAACTTTGGATACAGTGAGCTGACAGCATGCTAAGTGTTTTGGGCCACATTGTTCTTAATTTTGGTAGCTAAAGAAAAATCAGTAACAAAATGTCTTTTGTGTGTTGGGTTTTTTTCCCCTGAACGTGAATGAGAAAGTTTAACTTTAAAACAGGAAGAACAAAGCCAAAGTGAAATGTATTTTGGTGCTGGAATTGAGCTTTTTCCTTTCTGATTTCAGATTAACCTGGGCAAGCCTTTCTGTGTGGTATGTTTTTGCTAGGGGTAGAAGGGAACATTATTTAACCTTTCACAGACTGAAAATAAAATGCCTTCATCCTAATCCTTGGGAATCTATCTGATTTGTCTGCTCTTTTCTCTACTTGAGTGAGGCTGCCTCATTTGTTCTTTGTATGAATTTCATAAGCCTTTGGTTTTATTTTTTTAAATTTTCTGCACTCTCCTAATTTTAGTTTTATTAATCACTGTTTTCAAGCAGTATTCTTTTTCAGGTCTGAACATCCTCTAGACATTCAGCTTTGCTCATGTATTGTGGCAGGTTGATTCTGATACAATCCCGGGTGCTCTCCTGCACTGGGCAGAGGAGAGAAAACAAAACAAGGATAAGGACAGGGAGAGATCATGCAGCAATTGCCATCATGAGCAGAACAGACTTTACTTGAGGAAATTAACTGAATTTATTATAGAATTAAATCAGAGTAGGACAGTCAGAAATAAAACCTTAATAAAAACCTTCCCCCACTCTTCCCTTCTTTGCAGGTTCAACTTCACTCCCATTTTTTTTCTGCCTCCTCTTTCCCAGCAGCACAGGGAATTAGTGTTGTGCTCAGTTCATCATGCATCATTGCTTCTCCTGCTTCTTTCTCCAGAGGTGAAGACCCCTCACACTCTTCCCTTTCTCCAGGGTGGGGTCCCTCCCCACAGGCTGCCAAAACCTGGCCATGCAACCCCCATGCAAATGTCTGTCTGGCTCTAATCTCTTTATTACCTTGAATTTCACTGTTTATCTTCTAATTTCATCTAAAACATATGACACTATTATATGTGATACAGCCACAAAAAATACCAGTCTGCTCATTTAAGTATTCCCTGTAGCCTGAGAAAATAATGTTTATTTTAGTTTTCTCAGCTGAAATCAAAGCACTGCTTCCTATCTTGTACTTTTTTTTTTTTTTTACATCGGGCAAAAATTACACCTTAAAGAACTAAAGTAAAAATGCGTGTTAGGAAAAAGAAAAAAAAATCTTCATCTTGCAGTTGCATCAGTATCAGTCATCCAGGAATAGCAGTGAGCTAATTAAGCTCAGTGGAATTTTCCATCTGGCATCCTTTGTTAGGCTGTATAGATTTTCCTGCCCTAGTAGGGTAAGCTGCAGTAGGATATTAAAAGAGGTAATAACTTTTGTGTTACTTTAAAGTGGATGTCTATTTATGTCTGATGTAGCTTTCTCTGGCTCACTTCCTCCATGGCTTCTCTCACTGAATTAAGGAGCTCCTTATTCCCTTCAGAGCAGACAAGGAAGGGACTTGTTTAACATTTTTTCATTGTCAAAGCCCTTAAAAGGTCCAGCCAGAAGACATGAGTGTTAAGGGGATCTTGCTAATTTTGGATGTCAGTTATTGGCACTATTTTTGCCAATACCAAGGCTGTTTTGCATAAAGGAGGCCATGGATTTTTCTTCTTTTCTGTGCTGATTTCTAGTCGAGTGCTGACTAGTGTAGGGTAGCCTATACTTAACAATTACAACATCCAGAGGGTGGTTTGCAACTCCAGTGCTGTTCCTACAACTCAGAGTGGACATCCGTCTATTCCCATGGCTCTGCAGACCTGGACTGTGCGATAGGCACACCTCTTACTGGGAGCTGTGGTTTCTGAGACCTTGGAGAAGGGAGGCTGGGACAGCTGTACAGAGGACCTTGAAGGTACCTCTGTGACACAGCCTCAAAGAGAAGAAAAGGCATTTGGTATTTTCTGGATTGCCTGGAATGTGATGAAGGATGTCCATACCACGGCTGGCTCTTGAAGAGCACTCTCACCTAAATCTGTGTGACTTGATATTCACCTAGAGCCAGATCCAATGTAAATTCAACAGTCTCTTCCTTAATTCAAGAGTTATGTTAAGACTATAATGAGAAGAATTTTCTTGGTATACACCATTGATTTCCAAAATTCCTAGATGCAAATTCTTTCCTTGTCTGTTATTTAAAACAGCAGCTAAATTCTATAAATGCTCACAAGATATGGATAGAATTTCTAGCTTTGCTGTAATTTTTTCCTGTAGGACTACATGAATAATGCAGTGCTTAATAAACAATATTTATATATGGATAGATTTTTATAGTGTCTGACTTTAATAAACAGAAGTGCTTATCAGTGAAAGTTCCATATTAAAGTTCCATATTAAAAATATGTTGCTGAAAATAGTTTATTAGTTCAGTGTTTTGTAAACAAGATAGCCAGGCCCACCTTCAAGGTGTGAAGCCCCTCAGGTCGGTTCCTGAGACAATTTCTCACCTGTGTTTTAATATAAAGGTCCTGAAAAGGGTGGGCAGGGGGGTCCTGAGTTGGATTTTTATGACTGAAAGTTTAATAGACTTTGCAGGAGCTGAAGGCCTTAAATCAAAGAGAAAGGTCTTGTACCTTAATTTTAAAGCAGTATTGGCAAATTTGGAATCTGCCTGTGTCATTGTGTTTAACACCAGCTTTAAACTGCCAGTTCTAATTTTGCCAATCTTTTCTGTATTTAGGAAAAACTAGAAAAGTTTGAATCTTGCATTTGCCATAAATTTTAAAATGTTTGTCTGATATTTATCTTTGCAGTTATGTTATTAAATTTATTATTGGTATCTTTTATTCAATGATCTCATTTACACAGTCATCAGTGCAGAAATGTATACTACCTCAGTAATCTATTAAATAATGTCTGTTCTCTCCTGTTAATGAGCCTTCTGACAGCCAAAACAGTACAAATATGTAAATCAGCTTGACTTTCCCGTTTCTGATGGTGTCTTTCTTTTGGTTGTGTTTTGTTTCAGAGGAATTTTGGATTTTTCTCTTGCACTTCAAGAATACACAAGTAGCTATTTCAGACAATGCATTTCATGCTTTAATCAACTAAACTATTTTTTCTGCCTTGTTTCTTGTGTGATGCAACTGCTTTGCAATACTTGAACTAAAATAATATGTGGAATTATACTAATATAGTCAGTATATATATCCTTAGCAGTTTTAGACTTTGGCTTTGTATAATTTAAAAATATTTAAATCGTGCATGATCTTTAAACACATGATCCAGACAGTTGTGTTGGTCATTGTTCATATTGCTGTTTAAAACTGACTTTTCAAGTAAGTATATTTTCTGGAAGAAATGTGGAATTAGGAATGTAAAGCAGTGGTTAATTTTAGAAATTTCTTTTTTGCAAGGGCACCTTACAGACATGCATCTGGTCACCTGTACCTTCTGGTTAATAACCAAATCTGTTAAGATTTCTGTTGTTTGTTTGAATGCAGGTGTTTACTGTCAAAGCGCTATAAAAGTGACACAGCTTCAAGAGAGGCAAACAGTGCTTTCAGTTCTCCCTTCAAGTTGTCTAGCAGTATTTCATTTAGCAGCTCCTTTGCCAATGATGGCATATAAAGGAAGGAGGAGCAGAGGTTGACTTTCAGACAGCAGCTTGAGCTTCCAGTGCAGGCACTTAAATTTTTTTTAAATTCTCTTGGACTTGTAAACTGAAGAAGATGGGATGTCACTGGTCGAAAATAAATACAAAATTTCAAGATGTCATTTTAAGAGTTGTTTTTATGACCATTACCATCCTTGAAAATTGTGTTAGAACAGTCAAAGTGCATGTATTCTGGTGCTGAAATTAAGGACTAGACTGTTATTCACCGGAGAGAGCACTTAAAGCACTTTACTCCAATTATATGTCTGCTACTCGATGCACGAGGCTGTTAGTGCCTCCTGAAGCAATTATCTGTAAAAGTCTTGTAGTGGAGATCGACTTCCACTGGGTGGTGGCCAAGGCTTATTTGAGCAGGAGGAAGTCAAGAGAAAAACTTTCTCTTTAATATGGCTTGTATTTCTTTTTTGGAGAACAGTCAGATCTGCTCATATTTGCTTTGTTCCTTTTTGTGTCAGGGAATATGTTTGCCAATAACAAACAAGCACATGATTGTTCTTGTTTTGCTTAAATTGTCTCCCTCTACTTCAACTGCTCTCCTTCCTCACCCATTTTTCACCCTATTTCCTTTGTTGTTTGCCTATTTTATGCTATACTGCATAGAAGCCAACTAAATCACTACCTTTCTTTTAAAGGAAAAATGGAAAAATCTATAGTTCCTGCTCTGTAAACTCTGATACAAGCTATTATAGTGCTTGTTTTTGGGAAAAGCCAGTAACTAACCTGTCTAGAAACCTACCCTGTTGAAGGAAGGAAGGAGAGAAGGATGAAAGTAGAGATATCTATATCTCTCAGAAATACTGGCAACTTGGGAAAAATCTCATTGCCCAGATCACTTCAGAGGACAAAGGGACATTTCAGTGATTGTACAGGTCAAAACAGTCACAGCTGAACTAGGCAGCTTTGTCTTAACTTCTAGTTTCAAAATGCTTTCACTTCTCGTCTGTAAACATCACAGATTGTATAGAAAAGCACTTGTCCCAAAAGTACTTCTTGTAGAATTCTACATTTTCTTCATTTCTCTGTCAGACACATATGTCCAGATAGTAAATTAACTCAGATCTTGGATCAACAACACAAACAGATACTCAACAGAATTTCCTTAAAAACATTCAAATAAAATTTCTTCGTGCTGAAATCTGAGGAGTTTGAACAGTGAGTGTAGTTGCAGTAGTAAAGGAGATGGTTGAGAGCTGTGTTGTGAGGCTTTAGGCAGGTTTGGAGTGGAAAAATGATAAATAAAAGAAATGGGACTTGTAGGAATTGGTGCTTTTGCATGCTTGTCTGGCAAGCTGTTTGTGTACCTCTTCAGGTAGAGATGTTTGTTGTGACTTGATTTCTTTTGTTTGCTTTTGCATTATGATTTCTTTTCCTCAGCTTTTTGCTTTTATTACCTTTCTTCTTTCTTTCTTACTAGCATGCAGCATCATGGATTTCTTGCATTTATTGCTGACAGTGGACTGGTCAAAGCATTCCCAAACATAGCTGGCATGCTCTCTGTGCATTTGAGGAGTGTCCCATTGTAGTCATGTGCATGGTGGTATTTTGGTTATCCTCTACTTGTTTATTTTGTGAACTTTGGAACTTCAGGAATTTTTATTTGTTGGGGTGTGTGTGTGCATGTGGGTACTTCTGTATGATCTGTACACTTCAGTTAGAATTAAGTAGCCATTTTGCAGTTTCCAAAAATTTCCTTTAGAAGGTGATTGGTTTGCAAGAAGTCTTTTTGCTGCAACATCATAGATCCTTACACAATTCCTTTCCTTTCAGTGTTTTTTATGGTTGGAGGTAAATAGTGCTGGAGCTTCTTTGAACCAGAGCAAGGCCTGTTCTGGTAGCCTTGATTCCTGAGTTGGTACCTCCAGCAAGGTGGCCTTGCTTAGTTCCACAAGCAGACCTGGGTGACTGAGCAACCAGTGCCACTTGTTTGTGTGCAAGATGAAGTTAAATCACGCTTTGTGGAAGTCCTGTGGCTGAGGTTCAACCTGTATTTCTTCTTTTCCCCACTGAGCTTTCTTCCACATGTTCTTGTTCTGTGTTTTGTTTTCCCTGACAGCACTAAGCTCTGGTGTTACCAGCTTATAAACATGGTAGCATGCTGTTAAAATGCAGAGGTTTTCTTCTAAATGAAATATTGTCTTCCAACACTTTCTTTGTTACTCAGGATGTGAATTATTGTTGAGTTCTAACAATTTCACTACAGACATGGCAAGATTTCTCTGATGGTCATTTTACAGCTGTGATTCATGTTACAGGATACATCATCTACAGCCCACATATGCCTGGTTGTATGGTGTTTCTTTACCCTGAATGAGAAGGAAAGTGACACAAAGCAGCCTCAATAGAATTCAATAAAAATGTCTGCAATATTCTCACTTGGGTTTATTAGAGCTTAATGGTAATTAGGAAACCTTGAGTGTGGGAAATTAAAAGCCAAAAATTTACACAAACCCCACCTTTATTGTGCAACCAAGTATATTTAAAGGATCTCCTATTGCTCTGTAGGCATTTCTTAAAGTAAACCTGGGAGAAAAGAAAGCAGTTCATGCTTTTGATTACCCTGGGCAAATGAAGGAAGCATTGCAGCTACCAGAGCAACTGGTCTTCAGATTTTTTTATATATGACTAGCATATTTTAATTTAAAGTGTGGAAGAAAGTAAACAGTCTTTCTAAAACATGCCTTCCATACAAGGACAGAAATGAAATAATTTAGTGATGTTGCAGAGCCGTTTTCTTGTGCTATTCCATAACTACTTTGGATCTCCTGGAGGCTATAAATGGATTAGCAGCCCATAAAGATTAGTTCATAAGATTTAGGTGGCAGGTTTTTGGTATGTATTTTGTATGTACCAAAGTATTGTTTCTTATTGCAGACTTCATGCTATTTTCCCATTCAAGATTAGTAAGACTGAAAGCACTGCAATCTATTTAAGGTTTAAGTAGGAGGAATATTTATTATGTGCAAAATTCACTTTTATTCAGGAGACAAGATCTTCAGCTTTGCCGAACTGTGTATTTGAGGATGCACATGGAATTAAGTGATACAAATTCCTCTTACCAAATAGAAGCGAGTTCAGAAAGTTGACTCCTGTTCATGAAGACTAAAAGACAATTTTGGAGAGGCTGGTGCAGCAGTCAGTGTATTGCAGAGCTGTTAAATCGCCTCTTTTACAGCATCTGTGCAGCTCCTTCCTTTGTCCCCTCATCTCTTCTTCCAGTGGTGGAACACTCCCTTGCTGAGGGGTGCAGGTCTGAGAGCCCTGTTCCAGATTTTATTTGGGGAATAGTGGGGACCCCTATAGAAAGAGACCAGACATCAGACTGCTAATTCCAAGAGCCACTCACTGGAGCCTAGTGCTGAGGCCTGGCCCTACCATGTGCACTACATGTGAAGTGAAGTTACTTCTGAAGCAAAGGGTAGGTTTCCATCTGACCTTTGGCCCTTATCAAGAAAAATTAAGAAAACATTAGTTTAATTGTTTGGCAAATCTAGGCTGTTTCTATTAAGTGCATTTATTTAGTTATTTTGTTGTGATGGCACCATTGTGTTCTTCTCTGCTGTCCTCCTGCAATGGCCTGTCTGGCTCAAAGTCTTGAGTTTTCTTTTTGTTTATATAGCAACCGATCTGTACTAGTAGTTTGTTGTGCTGTTCTAACAAATAACAGTGACCTTGGCTGCTGGCTTTCCTCAGTGTATCTGTATCATGAACCACTCATCAAAGACTGAGCTCCTGCTCATGCCTGTATAAATGAACATAGCTCACTTGTAACTACAGCACTTGTCAGGGAGAGGCATTTGTTTGTATTCACTCCTGTGAACCCTTACAGACAAACAAAAATAATTTAAATTACAAGTAGCTAGAAAGTGAGGTGCTAACTCTCTGATCTCTGATGGGAAGAGATTCTACAGTCCTTGCCTTAGGAAGAAGCAGGGATTAGACAATATCATTTTACCAACAGCCATTTTATATAATTTATTTTGAATAGCATTTAAGCAAGGGTAGTAATTTCTTTTTTCCTCCTTAAAACAAAGCTTCTCTTTATAAATAGATACACAGTGAATAGGACTTGTTTGGTAATGTTGACTTCAAAACTTTTGTCTGTTTTTTTTTAAAATGCTAAACATCAAATGAATTAAATTTTGGTTGATACATTTAATGAGAAGTGCATGACCTTTTCTTCTTATAATGGGAAAGTAATGGATTACACAATTAAATAAGTTATATGCAAGTAGATATGGTAAAATACTTTGGCTGTGATTATGAAGGGTGTTGACTGCTAAGGAGAAGGATTCAGTAGAAAATTTGATGTGAATTGTTCTGTGAGCAGCATCCAGCCATGAAACACTTCTTTATTGTTTCTGTATGTCAAGTGTGGGTTGCGCTGGGTCCCCACACAGTTGATGTTTACCACTGTCTGTTGCAATGTGTTGAGCTCCAGTCTGGGAGAACTTTCCATTCATGTCCTTGTTCTGTAAATGATGCTGTTGTGTCCTGCAAAACCCCTCCATGGAACACTCAATTTAAACCATGACGTAGCCAATATTGGTGTCAGCTGCTTCACTTGTTCTGTATTGATGACAAGCTGAACTGAAATAAAAAGATTCTGTGTATGGAGCCTTTTACTGAAGGTTTTTAGTACTGTGAAATTTCTAGGCAGGAAAGGGGTTAGGGGGAACAAGGTCTTATTGTATAGATGTTAATGAGGAGCTCCACCCAAAAACTGAAGTGAGAGTTCAAAGATGTCATCTGGGAACTAGGTGCATGTGAGGGAGGAGCTGATGGTGTGGTTTGCTAGTGGTGAGCATTAAAGGATGAATGACTGGAAAACAATCGATTGGGAGAGATTTTTAAAGTGGACAGAGTAGTTTGTTTAATGCAACAATGTGAGGAGGGTTCTATACAGAGTAGATACTGTAACCTACATCTCATCTAGGAAAATGGGGGTTTTTTCAGCAGCGTCATGATAGAGCAAAAGCTTGGTGAGATTGCATCAGCTGTAGGAAGGAATAACTGATTGGGATGAGAGGCTAAAGAAAATCTGTGTTTGATGTCAGTGTATAGAAGAACCTTTGAGGTGTTCAGCAGAATGGTGACCCAGAGAGAGGCCCAGTTAATTTCTGGCTATTTGTGCTTGCATGATGAACAGATCAAAGAAGGCTTCTGTACAAAGGTGAATTTATGTTATTCCTGTTCTTGTTTTAGGTAAAGAAGATGAATTTCCAAAGAAGCCATTGGGGCAGATTCCATCAGGACCTCTACCTTCTGTGCTTAACTCCACTCCAATGCTTAATGGACAGAACAGTACTGGTACTCAAGCAGCAAGGACAGAGAGAAGACCATCCACAGAAGAAGAACCAGAAAGTTCACCAAATGACCGAAAAAGAATTAATTCTGTGGAAAAGAAACCTTCCTTAAAACAGCAAAAGATTCGACCAATAGAGACACAAAACAGTTTGCCTAAGAATGAGGTAGATACCAGAAAAAAGCCTCAGCCAACAGAGCAAGACAACTCAAGTCTATACAATAATGCAGCTGCTAATCAAAATTCTAATGCTACTTCCAACACAAGAAGGGAATTTGTACCTAAGTGGAATAAACCGTCTGATATCAAAATAATGGAAAAGACAATGAAACTCACTGCGGACGTGAAAGGGAGGCCAGTAAACCATTCTGTTTTGGGCCCACCACCAAGTCCTGGAGAAATGCAGCCTTTGAATGTAAAGCAAAAAGTAAGGGTTTTGGATGCTGATGAAGGTAAGCGAGGGTCTAATGCATCTCAGTATGACAATGTTTCAGAGGATGAAACTGAGAATGAGAATCTTGTTGAAGACATGCTTGAGAGAGCTCATCCGGAAAGTCCTAGGCATGTAGCGTTTTCTAATAGTCCAAGAAAGCAAATGGAAAAAATACCAGCTCCATTAAAAATACCCAATAATTACACCTTCACTTCCCAACCCAGATCTCCAAAATATGCATCTCAGTCTGATGGTCCATCTCATGGACTGAATGTAAAACAGCCACTGCCAGGTTATAGTAATCCCCCTACTTACTATGGGAATTCTCCAAAGCATGTTTCCAGTATAGGCAATGCAAGTTCTGCACCTCTGCATTACCATGGGAGTCGACCCAGCCCATCTGGAAGGCCATACCCTCCTTTTATGTCAGTAGATTATTCCCCAAATAAACTGCAATTGAATTCCTATCCTGCCAGCCGCCAAAATCCTCTTTCACCAGCCCCTGCTCAGACAGAAGTCACTCCTGTTGATGCTTACACCAGCAACTCGAGGTCCTCCCCAGGTGTCAAGTTCATCATCCCTCCAGCAGATTATTTACCAGAGGAGAGAAAGTGGCCAGATGCTGCCTACATCTACAGACATGAACCCTACAGGCAGCCCTGGAGCCAAGACCTTAACAAAAGCCACTTGGATAATTTCCAGAAATACCAGCATTTTCAGTCGACACCTTTACAAGACCGCAGTGTTCCTGCTGTTTCTGTGGATAGTCCAGTGAGATACAGGATTTCCCCAACCTTTGAAGAGAATGGTTCCCCACAGTACCAATATCCAAACCCATCAGCTCAAGCCCAGCACTATCGGAACAGAACTGATGGACTGTCTATGAATGAATCTGTGCTTCTCTGAGAATCTGGCTATGCTTAGTAAAATGGCAAGAACCAAAACCAGCTGAACAGTACTGTGTCAGTAGTAGTCCACCTCAGTTCTCTGAAATGTGAATGGTTCATGTGAGTTCAAAAATAATGACACTATTTCAGAGATGTTTAAGTCTTTGGTTGAAAGCTGGTGGAGTTCTTGGACTTGCATGGAAGCTACTGGAAGTGATCTAATGCACATAGACATAGCAATAAGCTCATATACACCGTGTTGTTCATGCTGTTGTCGCTCCTTACATATTTGAATAACTTGTGTTACAATCCTTCTGCCTAAAACTTGTAACACACTGAAAAGTTTTATTTTGACTGACATTGTTAATGCACTGTACAGATGTGTGTGTGTGTGTGTGCCTGTGTGAGTGTGCACTTACAGTACACAAACTCATATGGAAAAGAGCTAAAGAGTTTAAATGCATTTAACTTTGGGCAAAGCTTGTGAAGTACTTTTATTTCGTGTTAATTTTTCTTTGTAATTTATTTGAGAAGCCATTCATTTTGAATGGGAATTTCCGTCATTTTTATACAGCTGCCTCAGCATCCCAGTATCTGTTCTGGGAAGGAGAGATGCTTTGGGATTATTAATTTAATCATATATGAGAGTTAATTTCCTCTCCTTTGACTACTGTTTGTAATTTTCCTCAGCGGGAAGGAGCAGGCAGGCAAAAGCAAAAAGCCAAAAATGTGTCTCTAATCTGGCTAAGAAATGGTGCTTAAATTCAGGGCAGTGTTTAGGGGTTTTGTAAGTGCATTGAAAGGGGAGAATTTGTACCTTCTCACCCAAACCTACCTTCAGAATGTCGTTCTATATGCAAAAGACTGGAGCACAGTGAGACTAATGCTACATACAGAAATGGTGCTGCACCCTTCACTTTTTGCTATGCTGTGCTGTCAGACTAAAACTGGTTGCAGGGCCAAACCTCACAGGTATCAGAGAATTGCACAGCTCATTGACATCTCCGTGAAGTGCATGTAGGAATTTGAGCTTTGCTCCAATATTGATACTCCCTGAGCTATGTGAGTATGCAGTGTCCCTTCTCTTGAGCTTTTGTCGAGTGGATTCTGTTGTGTTTTTCCCTTTTCCCCCCCAGATTGCTGGTGGGTTCCTGTCTGTGATGGGGTGTGTGCTGCTGTGCTGTCAGGCTTGCAATGCACAGTGTTTCACACTAAAGTGACCCTGCCTGTTGTTAACAGGAACCTTAAACTCCTGCTGATGTAAGTAATTCTAATTAGTGTTTGCAGCCCTTTCTCCTTGGTGTTTTCCTTTCTTTGACTGTGAATTGGGGGTGGAATTAAAAGCAGGTGAAGTGGCACATGTAGGATGGAGTCCTGCGAGCTGCAGGACGCGCTGACCTCTCGCTGGAAGCTGAGGCAGAGGAGAGTCTCACCAGGAGAGGTCCTTGGAGTGCTGAACAGAGAGATTTCTCTAATACTGAAGTACTGAACATTGGTATCAACACCAGTTTGGAAGGTTGTCCTGTTCCCTTTTGTTTTCTAAGGTTTGTTAACTGAAAACATAGAAATGGATATTATTTTTTTTTCCTTTAAAGAATGAGCTTTAGTGCCTATTATTGCTGCAGGTTGGCTCTGTAAGTTTTAAGGTACAGAAGTAAAACAATTTTTACAAATGGAAGTAACATTTACTTAGTATGTTTAAAAACATTTTTTTGTGTATATAACGTGTCTGATGTAATTTTTAATAACTGGGCAATTTTATATTTTGAAAATTGCAAACTGCAGCGAAGTAACTGTAGCCAAGCACTACACTGAAATCCTAAACTAAAATTGTGAAGATAAATATGACTTGGGCTTACTTTAGTTCTGATTGCTTACAGCAGCTTAGAAATGTATGTATATAATATTGTGGCTAAGTGTAATAATCTCAGTGCTTAATGATGGTTCTGTAATTCATAACGAAGCTGTACAATTTATTTGTGCAAACAACATGAGGCTCCAAAATATGTATCAGCATTAGTAAATACTGTAGATTTTTATATATAAAATATATACACACTATTTTCTTATTTCATCTGCAACAGTTTTATAACTGTGTACCCTATTTTGATGTGACTGTATTTTTAACATGTTAAAATAATAATAATTAAGCTTATGTTGTTTTGTCTTTCTTCTTAATTATTTGATTAGCTCCAAACTGGACTTTTATTATTCTCAGCACAAATAATTGCTTTTCATAAAAGAATCATGTGTATATATATGATGTATCCTATTTAATTTGTACATGTTTATTTTTAGACTAAGCAGTGTGGATACAATCTATATAGTGCTTTTGCATTATTGCAGAGGTGGCAAGATTATTGATTATAGTTTATTACACTGCTAAACCTTAGCCTATCATTTGCAAAAGCTAGGAGCATAAACTGTGATCTAAATTTTCTGTTCTTTTCCTAATAATCTCACCCAATACCAGTTTAAAAGAGAATTGTTGGCATAAGGACTTTGCAAAGTTGCATTGATCAAAGTGCAATATAATAGTCTGACTGTGGCTTCTGTCTTTCACATGTTTGGAGGATGCTATTGAGTGGGCTTTTTTTTTAAAAAAAGCAAACTAGCATTGTGTCATCTGACTGTAGTGCTAAATACATTTTTATTTTCATTTAACTGGACAAACTAGACTCAAGGTACAGCCAGATATGAGTCTGTCATTTGTACCAGAAACAAAACCCACTTGATGCAGAGTGAAGTGAGACACAGATATGCCAGTGCCTTGCTGGTGGAGGGGCTCAGTGTCATGGATTAGATTTCCTCATCAGAGCTTTGCTGTCACTGTTTTCTTTGATCTGAAAACAGTGGAGTGGTATCAACATAAAATATTTGAGACCTTTTTTTTTCTTCCTGTGGTTTCGTAATTTTCCAAGGTCTCTGCTTTGAGCTGTATAAACTGTAGGTTTCTTGTCCATGTTATTTGTCACGCCTTTCCTTGTGGTTGGTGAGACAAATTCAGAGTAGGGATTTGGAGAAATAACAGAGACAAGCACAGAAGACTAGTAAGTAAGTAAGGAGACATGTCTAATTTCTGTATGCCAAAAATTTAGTGAAATTAAACTAATTACGAATAAAAGGGAAAAGAAAGGACGTTGAGTATATGCTTATCCTTTCACTTTGATGCTCTGCTAGATTAGATCTAATGACTTCACTGTGGTGAAGTCAGTCTTGTGCAGTGCAAATTGTTGTGGCCACAGAAAGAGGCAGGAAGGATCACTGGTACTCAACCTTTTTGGTGAGTGGGATGTGATTGCAGGATCCAGGTGCTTGCTTACCTGTATAACCAAGATATGCACTGCATAGTTATGCACTGCAAGTGAAGACAGAAGCTGTCCCTGCTTCTCCTTCCAGGGGAAGATTCTGGCATCAGATTTGGTGGTGAATCTGAATCTAAATATCCACTTGCCCAGGCAGCTAAGGGAAAGATTCTGACCTCAGGAAAATTCTTTCTCCAGATCCGTCTGTGGCCAGTCTGTAGTGCTTTAGGGAAAGCAAGACCAAGGAAAGAGAAAACCTGTTTAGCCAGAAGTCTGTTAAGTAGAGTATTCCCTCCTACACCTGCTGATGACTATCTAAAACCTTAAAAGCATGATATTGTTTGCAATTGTTTTAAAATTATCAGACTGATAATTTTACTGGGACAATCCTGTTTTTCTCAGGGCTGAGATGTGTAAAAGTCAGTTATCTGTAGTATCTATGAGCAGGATGAATCCCTTGTAAAAGTAACTGCTCTATTATCACTATCAATAAATTTACAAGATAAATAGCCAGAGAGTTTTAGAAATCATGGAGGATGCATAAGAGAATTACCTTATTGCTAGTCAAAGATACACCATTGTAATAAAACACAGAATAATTCCAAAATTAGATGCAAACAGTAAACAACATTGAAATGTCAAAAGACAGAACAGCCTTCCAGTGTGGGGAAGCAAATCCAAAGCTTCCCTGAGGTACATACACATTTTCCAGGGAGATTTTTCTCAAGAAACCTATCCCGAATTTCACATCATCCTCAATATGACTTTGAAATGGACTTGCAAATTGCAGACTTTTTTTTTTTTAATCTCCCCCTTGGGTGGCATTACACTGCATGCACAAAGAAGAATACTATTTAAAATATGCCATCAAACGCCCACCGTTTCATTTCCAGCAGAGAACATTCCACTTTCAATACTTCAGTGAGAGGAAAATATAATCTTTTTTTGTAGTCCTTTAAATACAGCATTTTTGTGAAGTTCTGTAAACGTAGCATAGTTACAGTTTAGCAGCTACTTAACCAAGTATCATTCAGGCTCCTCTGTAGATGGCATGAAGCTACTGCATAATTTGCTGCAGTTTCTTTTTTCTTTTGGGCAATATTAAGACAATCCAAATGCTTTTAGTGGCAGAGATGCAATGAGGAGGTGGCTGGGCCAACAATTGAAATTGGAAATATAATTGCAGTCATTTTGGAATAGCCTTTAAGTGGTTGCCAAATCCTGGGAAAGACACCATTTTCTGGGTTCTTTGTGCCAAGAGAACTTCTTACTGCAGCAAGGAACACATAGGTCCCTCTCCTGAGTGATTTGATTCTCTCTGCTCACACCAACTGTTTTTCTTTGTGCTTATGGAGTTAATATGTTAGAAGAAAATCAATGGAACTTCTAGAATGAATAATCAGAAAACAAAGCCGTCTTGTTCTGACTTTTCTTTCTTCCCTTTTTTTGTTTGTTTGTTTTACTGATTTTATTGTCAGCCTTGTCAAGGTGAGCTGTGTGTGATGTGATTCTTCTGTCTTCTTTCTCTAATAATGTGCCAGCATGTTTTTCAGAGGCTTTGTGCTGCCTTTTTGCTGCTGTTTCTTCTGTATATCAGAGGTTATTGTTTGCCTCTTCAGCTTTTCCTTCTAGATTGTGTGCAAATTAAGGGAACAAAAATTATATTCTCAGTATTGCTGTTGGTCAGAAATTCTCTAGGAAGGGTAATTCCTGAGAGAAACCAATTTAATTTGACAACTGGTGTAGAATGCTGTAGGGTGGAGACTTTTGTACAAGTCTGTGGAATCCAAAGTCTAAGGTTGCTTCTGCTTAGGGTCAAGCACCAAAAAAAAACACATTACACACAGGCCAAGGAAGAATTTTTTGCAAAATGCTGTATCCTGCCACAGAAACATGCCAGCTTGGAGCTACAGCTCCTGCCAGTCTAATACGTTTGATTTGGTTAAGTAAATAGCCTGTTCCTGGTAATGCATTGCTTTTGCCAGATTTTTCTGCTGGAAATGAGGTAAATAATTGAAGTCTGGGCTGGGAACTAAGGTGCCTGAGCTCCTGTCTTTAATCAGGAGAACTGAAGTTGGCTTTTGTTTCAAACCATCCACTTCAATTATTGTATTTGTAAGTTCAGCACTATCTTTTAGAATTATTTGTGGTACTGTCCCTTAGGACTTGGGTTTTTTCAATAACAAAAGGTATGTTAGATTACTTTGTCTAATCTGTGCCTTGTTTTTAAACATCCTGTTCCCATATTTCCCCAAAGAGAGCTCAGATCTGGGAATGACACCACAGGTAGTAAGTGATCTCCAGTGCTACCATCAGGTGGGTTGGATGGTATTTTCAGGCACTCAGCATGAAAACTGAAGTTTTGCAATGCAGGTAAGTGGAAAAGCTTTCCTGGTGCAAGGTTCTCCTTTGACCCAGCAGCAATGTGTGTTTTATAGTAAAACACACAGCTTTGAAGCAGAAGGGCTGGTTCTCAGACATGGTGATGCTTAACTGCCTTCACCTTTGGGAGCGGAGTTTGGTACAAAGCTTGTTTCTAGCAACACCTGGGTTTTCTCCCTCTGAAATTTCACTGGGAAGGAAACCACAAGGATCATCAAGTCCAGCTCCTGTCCCTGCACAGGACACCCCAAGAGTCACACCCTGTGCTGAGGGCATTGTCCAAATGCTTCTTGAGCTCTGTCAAGCTCGAAGCTGTGACCACTGCCCTGGGGAGCCTCTCCCAGTGCCTAACCACCCTCTGGGTGAAAAATCTTTACTAGTATCGAACCTAACCTCCCCTGACACAACTTCAGGCCATTTCCTGTCACTGTCACCACAGAGCAGAGATCAGTGTCTGCCCCTCCTCCTCCCCCCATGAAGCTGTAACTGCACTGAGGTCTCTCCTCAGTCTCCTGCAGGCTGAACAGACCAAGTGCCCTCAGCCACTCCTCATGTGGCCTCCAGACCCTTCACTATCCTTGTTGCCCTCCTTTGGATGCTCTCTAATAGTTTAATATCTCCCTTACATCGTGGATTGTGGTGCCCAACTCTGCACACAGTACTCAAGGTCAGCAGTATCCTGGCTGAAACACATCATGACAACCTGTGCTCTCAGAGGAGGAGTTGGGTCCCTTCTAGAAGTCAGCAGTTCCAGATTCCTGGACACAAGCCCCATGAAGCTAACCTAGAACAAACTGTGTATTGTATTTATATTAAAGTCTTTTTAAAACAGTCCTCTTGGCTGCAGTGTTCCTTAGAGAAAACTCACCCAATCAACCTTTCAGTCTCCAAGGAAAGCGACTGTGTTAGATCTTTCTTTGATGTTGCTTATTCAGACTTGTGTCTGGAACTCCTGAAACGCTTCAGAGTGCTCTCCCTTTTTATTCCCCAGGTTTTACTGTGTCAGATTTCTTCCATCTGAGTTTTTTTTCAATTCCAGTAGAGATATCCACCTGTTTGCTTCTCCAGTGAATGAGTTTTCTTTCAATTCTTGTGTCAGCTTGTCATGAGCTTCATGCTTTGTGTCAGTTCATTGCATTCTCCAATCCGTCTCAAATTCTGTCCTCAAGTTGCAGCACTGTCACTTTGCTTTTGAGAAAACACTGATAAAGGGATGAAGTACATGATTTGGAGATCATAAAACAAAAATTTTGAGTGTAAAAGCCAATCATAAGCACTTTAGAAAGGTCTACCTGGTGTTGTGCTGTGAGCAGCACCTGAATCATTGTAAGGTGCTTATTTATTATCCCGTCAATTGGAAGGGCTGGGATGATCAGTGGCTTTGCTGAGCTCTTCCCCCAGTGATAGCTGGCTTGTGTGGGAGGCTTTGTCCATGATTTGACAATTTGATGCTGGTCAGCACAAAGGAGCGAGTCAGCCTTTATTAAATGACTGAGCACAGAATTCTCTGTAAATACTTCATCACATTTAGTGAATAAAGAAGGCATAGTCTCCCCTTGCCATAGAATTCACAGCTTCAGAAAGTAATTCGTGGCTGCTGGAGTTGTACATGGCTATACCCAACTTTTTTGATGCTGTACATTGTGATTTTGCTGTGTAATGTGTAAAATGCAGCACTTTCCTCTGTTGTGCTTTTTGCCATGCAGTTGTGCATCCAGATGGGCAGTGTCCATCCTACCTGCTCCCTTTGCTTTCTTGGTGGGCTCCGTTTCTGTTGGGCACACCAAGTCTGACAAGGGAAGAAATTAGTCCCTTGTCTACTCTAAGTATTCATGGCTCCTCCTGGGTGCTGGTTGTGGGGTTTGTTTTGTGACAAAGCTTTAGAATATATTCAATTTTCATATCTCCTGGTCCTCCCAGCTCTGTCCAAATTATGCCAAATACTAAAGTAGAGGGAAAAATCATGAATTCTGGAGTTAAACATCTGTGGACTTGACCTGCTAGAAGTTGTGCAGCTCTGTCTGCTCCCCACAGAGAAAAGTTCTGGTAGCTGAACTTCAGAAAGGAACAAAATAGTTTTGCTCTTTAAATGCCATTATAAAATCCCACGATTTCAGTGACTGGGTGGGGTGTCACGCTGGGCACACATTTATCATTGTAAATGTTATGTCTCAAAGGCTTTGAAATGCTTTTCAGAACGTGTGATTTTGGGCACATAAGCAGATCACTTTTATTATAACCTTCATGTTACACTCAATAGTGTTGGTCAGGTGATGTTTTTCCCTGTTCATTTAAGTGGTTTCTTACAGAGGCCTTTGAGTTTCAGAATAATGTTCTGTGCAACCCTGATAATTACTTTATTATTAACTGGAAGGCCAGACTCCCTTGTCTACCTCCCTTTTTAGAAGTGAATCATGTTCTGATATTAAAATGACCCTAAGCTGAGATCTCAAGTTTTCTTTCCAGCTGGACTAATGGGGCTTGTAGGAGGGAAGCCAAACTTCCATGACTGCTAATTATCCTTGGACTGGATTAATAAAGGAAAATTACTTAACTACCCATCCAAAGATGGAGAGTTAGCTGTACCTTTGAAAAGACTTGCCAGCTGCTAACAAGGTAGTTGAACTGGATTTGCCTTTTTTAAAGATACCTTGTGTATATCCCCTGAATACTGTATGCAGAAGGATTCATCCTTGTGTGCAGTTTGCTGGAAGGGCTCAGCAAAATCTTAGCTGGCAAGCTGGCCACCTCAGTAGATCTCTTTGGAGCTAAACTAAGGACTGTGTATCCATCTATGAGCCTAACCCATGATCTGTGGAGGCCACTGGGGTTTTATAAGTAATTTTAAGGGGTTTATCTTCAGAAAAAGAAGATGAACTGTCTGAACTTGTGTCTTGCAATTCTCTTCTCTTTAAGCAATACAGTAGGAGTGAATTGCTATGGGGTTGGAATTGTTTCCAGCCATAAGAGCAAACAGTGCTCAGACAGTGCTGAAGGAGCATTTTCCATGATGGTGCTCCTGTGAAAGAGTTGCATTTAATTATTTTAAGTTATTGAAGTAGG
The DNA here is from genome assembly GCA_013397375.1 of Toxostoma redivivum. Classification (NCBI taxonomy): domain Eukaryota; kingdom Metazoa; phylum Chordata; class Aves; order Passeriformes; family Mimidae; genus Toxostoma; species Toxostoma redivivum. The sequence continues at coordinate 79,639 of VXBI01000146.1, read as the reverse complement.
CCAAAGAGTTGCGTCCAACCTCTCAAGTGACTTAGCACCCACTATTGGTATAATTTGAGGAGCCAATGTCCATGCTGCTTAGGAAGGCAAGTAACAACTCCTGTCTTTGTATCCTTGGCATCTGACAGATGCTCAGTTTCACCATTAGCATAGCTGAGCTACTTTATAAAACCTCCCCAGCCTGCATCTTCTGTCTGACACTGTTCATATGAAAAACCTGCAGCCCTTTTATTTTTAACTCCTGTGTTAATGATGGGAATGCTTAGGGAGAAATTCCCTCTTTGCTTTTTTGCCTTTGCTGTGAAAAAATAATAAATGCTTGTCAGCCTAACAAGATTTAAAATCCCTCCCCTGCTCTGCAACATTTAATTCCTGAGGTGTCTTTGTAACTGCACTTTGTTGTGCTGAACAAAAAATTTCAAATATTTTCTATTGCATCAACTTGTGATAAGTCTAGTCTGACCTTTTGGACTTATTTTTGGCTCAGGGCATTGTTTTTCAGTCAGTGCTTGCTTCCTTTCTCTCCCGACTAGGAAAGACCAAGAGAATGCTGGTGTTGCTTTGAGGTGGGTATACCTGAACCTCTCACTGCAGAGAGCTAACAAAAGAAAATTAAAATGGCTCTTTGAATTCAAAAAGCTTTATTAGAATGTCAGCTAGAATACTTAATTATCTTAATTAGAATTCAAAGCTATGAAGAACATTCTTAAATATTTAAGCACTCTCTGCCCTTGTCCATTAAGGCTCTTCCTGTGTGGATCTTTTCTTCCAATTCTTAGTTCAACCCAGCCATGTTTTTGGGGGTTATTGCAAGCTCTGAGCTGCCCCTTTCATCCACAGAGAGTTGTCCCCGTGGGGTGTTCACTCCCTGCCCCTGTCAGCAGGTTTTAAACCTCTCTGACAAGTCTTTCATTGCCAAATTTCTGCTCTTGACCCTTTCTGTGCCAGACCTCACTCTGCCCGTGGAGCTCTGTCCTGTGCAGGCTCAGGCACAGCCAGCCCAGGAACCTTCATCCTCTGCTGGCTGAGCCCTGCCCACCCCAATCTCTGTCTTCTTGACCATGGGAACTGAGAAACCACCTGGCACAGAGCCACAGCAAAGGCTGGGGCAGATTTGGAAGGGACTTGCCTGGTACTTGCCCAGCCTTCCCTGCTTCTTGATTGCAGCTGGAGAGTTCCTTCTGTCCTTGAGAGGAAAGCCTTCCATGGCAGATCAGTCCTCCAAGACTGTAAATACAGAGTGCATGAGCCCACTGAGCTCAGCAGAGCTGGGATATTTTTGTGTGAGAGAATTTTCTGTATGCAAAGTGAAAAAAACCCATCAGTCTTTGCATGTTTGGTGCCTGAGATTAAAAATTTTGGGCAGGTCTTCATAACTGTCATTGATACGTGCAGGGTTAGCACTGTACAAACAGCTCTTCCTGTGTCTGATTTCCATTTTTCTTTTAAATTACATTTCTTTAATTTCACTCAGTATTTTTTTTTTGCATACACAGATGTGGGATGATGCTTTTATCTTTTCTCAGAAGTACTGAGATAAGTTCATTCTCTCTCAGTTTCTCTGTAGGATACCAAATATTTTCCTCTCTTCAACATAGATGAACCTGTTGCTCTGCAATACATTTATTAATTCATGAAAACTTTTTTTTTTGTTATTTTAATGGGAGTCTTTTCTGTAAAGATGTTGTTTAAAAGCATGTATTTGATATGAGACTTTTATTGTAACTGCTCCAAGAGGACCCTCATAGCCTTGACATCTGAAGTCTTCCAGAAGAAGCTAAGTGGGCTCTGTGTTTGAAGTGGCAGCACAATGCAAAGATGTAGCAGGAGGGAAATGTATTGTATTAATTCTAACAAACTTCAAGAAACTTATTATATCTATGAAAGTTCTTCACATCTTTGGTTCAGAGGTGTCAGATATAAAGAGCGTTGAAATCAAGGACAAAGATGCCAACAAAGGCATGTGTAAGATGGGGGACCCAGACCTCCTCATGAAAGTGAGACAACTTCTCTTGGGCTTCTTTCAGAAAAATAACAATAATAACAATAATAAAAAGCCACTCAGCAACATCTCTGAACACAAAGGCTGAACAAGTCTCTGTCCTGAGAGACTGAAAGGATTATTTAATAGGTAATTAAACATAGTCAAGGACAGTTGTCATACAAGGTAGAATCTGTGTTTGTGACTTTGGTTGCTGGCTCAGGTCATCACTTGTCCCTAGACAGGCAGGATCAGGCTGTGAGTGCCTATTATACTTAGAGAGAAATTATTGACCTGTCTTGCCTGTGAGCTTGGGGTTTTTAGCGATATTTTATGTGGGTTTTATGAGTAACAGAAACTTTCAAGAGTACATCTATTGTTTGGCTGTAAAAATGGGAACAAATCAAGGGAACTTAGACATCTTCCTGTTCTCTGCTTCTAGCTGGTTCATCTTAAAACTGAGAGCTGAAGAAGAACCTAAATATTGTCTAGAAAAATAAATTTCTGGGGTAGAGAGTGGATTTACAAAGGTACTGACTTCCAAAAAGCATTTGCTGTCTTTGCAAAATATTGAGAATTTAACTGATGCTATTTGATTGGTGACTGTGATACATATCACAGCTCTTTACAGGTTTTTTATTATTTTTTAATTCCATATGCAAATACTTTGGCTCAATAAGTGTGGTAATATGAAGCACCCATGAAACTAACCATTTTTTTCCTGAAAGATCAGTTGAATCAAGACCTCTGTGTCAGACAAGAACTCATCATGCTTAGGCTTCCAATTTCTTTGGAAATCTTCCTGGTTTCCAGAAGGATTTATTTGTGCTTAGTTATGTTTGAATCAATTTGCCTGTATTGTAATCCTTCAAAAAAACCCAAACCCCAAAGCCAAAACAACAAAAAAACCCCACCCCCAAACCCAGCTTCTTTTGAAAAAGTAATTTCTGATCATCTACTGCTATCCTATCTGTCATCTACAGAAATTTTTACATGAGCCTCTAGAACATTGATAAAGTATTAAATAATGTTAAGCCAACAGTTACTCCCTGGGGAAATCTGCTGGGAAAAACCCTACCAATTCCTATCTCCCACTAATGTGATTACATGAAGTTGCCTTTTGATATCAGTGTTTACAATTTTAACATTAATGTCCAACAATAAAGCTGTACCTGACACTTGGGATTTCTTTGTTTCAAGTTGCCTTCTTTATTATGCTGAATTCTTGCAGTTTATAAAGTTTTCATTGAATTTTGTACTCTCCATTATTACTTGTCTGTATTTTCAACTTGACTGAAACTCTTTGCCGTTTCCTGCTCTGCTTTTAGTTTTTTTAAAATTTGTACTTTTTATGTGTCTGCTGGGTTTGGGTTTTTTTTGCTGTCAGGTGAAAGACCTATTTTTTTCCCCCAGGAACTCTGTATTTTGTTAGGCATCTGCAGGCCATGTCCAGCAGTGCTTGCTCGTGATAGATTAGCTTTCCTTTCTCTACATTATACAGTAATTTTTGTAGAATAGTTCACTCTGCTATCTCACCACATCTGGTTGTGTGCTCAGATGTCAGTGTTTTACTGATCATAACCCTGGATATTCAAAGATCTCAGAGGACCAAGCCATAGGGTGGGTACTTGCCATGAGGAGCTGAATTAAAACCTGATAATGATTTTGAGAGGGAAACAGCATTAAATACATTTCCTGTGCACCTGGGTAGAAGGTGTATTCTCTGGCTGGTAGAGAGAGAGATAGAGATATAAGAAAATATTATCTATTTCTATACCTATTCCAGGTGTAAGTGTTTTAAAGACAGTAGTCAGGTATATGGCTCAGATAGCATTTATTTGGAAGGAATATTTTGCATAGCATTTTGCATAATAATTATTTACACCCTCCTCCAGAGCTGGGAATCCAGCTCCACTTGCCATTGGAATGCACAGACTGTGTTAACAATACTTGTGCCAGGAAGATTTTCCTACCCTCCTCCTATTGCCAAAGGATTTATTATCCTTTACAGCCAATACTTCATGGGCTTGTGTTATGAATGTTTGTTGTTTAGAATTTGTCACTGAGGAAAGGCCAATTCCAGACGTGGTGCTCTAGATTTGTGATGTCGTGCAAAGCCTAAGTCATTTTTCATAATTATTAATATTGCTTTGGTGACAGTCCAAAGGTGAGTTGTATCTGTTCATCTCCAAATGACCCTGTGAAGATGAGCAACATTTGTAATGATTTTGGTCAGTGGCTTCTTAGCTGCTCTAAGTAATTTCAGAGCCCAGCCAAGGGATTGATGCTTCCATAAACAGATCCGACCCTCAGAAACTGTCTGAGCATGAGGGATCTGGAAGAACTGGCTGTTCCACCAGTGTGTCCAGAGTTTCCAGCACAGGAATCAGTACAGCTTGTCTGTGAACTGGGAAGGCACCCTGGGTGGTGATATATAAAAAGGACACAGAGCATTCCCTTTCTTTCAGAACATCTCTCTCTCCTGCTGACATTGGGTGATACATTTTAAAGAGATTGTGGGTTTTTGGTCAGAAGTTTTTCTGAAATAATTTTGTTGAATATATTTCACTAGATGAATTAAAACAAAAGCCCAAAAAACAATCAGAAAAACCGAAACAAATGCTTCTCTCTTTTTAAATATAAACTTCAAAAATTTCTTTTGCTTAGAGTTACTGAAGGCTTTGGATTAGTTTTATTTTTTGGGCGAGGGAGGGGGCAGGAGACATAGGCACAGACACATGAATGGAGGAACTTAATTTTTAACAATAACCTTAAATATTAAAGCTCAATCAAACCTTCTCAATGGGGATTGCAGAATTCAAAAAGGGTTTTTAGACCTGCGTCTGAGCAGGCTTCACCTTTGCATTGGGAACAGCTGTGATTTGCTCTTGCTCCTAAATGAACTCTGAAAAGTAAATATTTCCATGGAGCTGTCCAAACGGCTTTTTTTGGCAGGGAGGGGACAGAAATTGTTTAGATGCTCTTTTAGGAAGACTGGGTGCTGATTCAGCTACTGGGATTCAAAACCTTTAGGAACTGATAGCACCCACCTCTGGAGAGCAGACTGTGCTGGGCTGACTTGACCTCTGCACACACATCACCTACTCACTCCACTGATAGGGCCATTCCCAGAGGTCCTGAAGATTGAAGAGAACCTGTGGCATTTGAGGCATAAAAAGAAAAACAGGTTTTGCTGCAGTCTTACAGGGGGAAATATACCTGGAGTAGTTCCAGTATCCCAGGGACATCCTGTATAAATTCATGGGAGGTTGAAGGAATACCATGTAGGTGAGGAAGAATTGGATGCTTTGGAGGTTACAAAAAATTTAAAGCTTCATCCTACCCCAAGCTCCTGGCATTTGCTGTCTTGCAGGAGAAAGTCCTGGGAAGAATATGCTTTAATAGTGCGAAGGTAGGGGAAGATACCTGAGCAGTTTCTTCAGGATCCATCCCTGGGGACAAGCCACATAGTCAGGGCCACAATGTGAATCCTCTCCTGTGCCAGAACGGTGGAGGAGGAGGAAAAACACTGATCTGGCTTCCCAGCGAGGAGGAGTATTTGTAGTGTGTGTGCTTGGGCAAACCTGGAGTGGCTCAGTGGAGCTGTGCTGGGAGCCACAAGCTGCTCCCAAGGCAGGCTGCTCTGGGAAAACATCTTCCCAGCAAGAACAACCACTCAATGCTCCATCAGGAGCTAGAGGAAAGCTGGAGGATGTGCAGCACTCAAACCACCTGCCCAACAACAGGAGGAGGAATCTTGCACCAGATGTGATGGATAGCCCAGGAAAGGGGGAAGCTGTGGTTGCCCTGAACCATTTGGGATTTTTTTCAGACCTTTGAGAGGATTTTCCTTTGAAGGCATTCATCCTAATGTTTCTATTTTCTGTCATCTCATGTTTCTGCTTATGATTATTCACAGCAGCTCAAGGGTGGCTTCAGCAAGACCCCTGGGTCGTTGGACACTTTACTCAGGAGATGTTCCTGCTCTTGGAGGCAGTTTTGTGGTTCCTTGGGAGCTCAGCTCAGACCTCTAGAGGGGCCCAGGTGCTTTCTGGTCCTGCTCTGTCAGCAGGGATTTGAGGAGTTGGGTTTTTTCCCTGGTGAAATAGATCGACTACGTTTGACATTTAAATTGTCATCCAGAATTAACCTGCCACTGAGATAACAGGAGGAGGACAGAGCAGCTTTCTCTTCCAGCTATTCCTCCCTCCCTGGGTTTTCCTCCAGAGACTTCAATTTCTCCTCTGTATCCTTTTCCCTCTCCAACTTTGCATCAAGCCAGACCAAAAGAGCAGCAATTCCTATACGAACATTCAATTAGTCCCATATTTAAATCTTGTCACTGTGACCTAGTGAATTATGCAAGGGGCTGGATACCAGAAATCAATTGAGCTCTAATTCCCAGCCCTGGCACCAGACCTCTCAGCATATTGCTATAGGCAAGTTATTTCAGCACATTTTCCATTTCTTCCCTATAAATTGCACATGTTAACATTAGGTGATGCAGCAGCACCATGGATGTACTGAGATATTTGGATAGAGGAATTACAGAAGCACATCCCACTCTTAAATTGTAGCAGCAGTTGTTTATTTAAAAATGCATTTACAGCAAAACACTTGCCAACCACAGGATGATTCAGGCTTTGTCTAACTTCTATTAAAGATACAAGGTCTGGGGAAAATCTTTTTAATTATCACATGAAAGTTTAAGATGAAGAGGAGGTTACAAGAGAGTAAAATACTCAGTATTTTCTATCTCAAAATGCTAAGTTATCACTTACATGCAGTCCATCACAATGGCAATTCAGAACCGTGGGGGTCCTTATCTCCCATGGCTCATGCAGAAATTATTGCATATGTTGTTGTCAAGAACAGACTGAATGCAGTGTGAGAGGCTGCATCAGCAAGAAGGGTGCCATCACATGCAGGGCCTTAGGATTTTTTTGAAGTTTTTTTCCACCTTGATGAAATTTTTTTAAGAATGGCTTTGCAAAAAGCCAGTGCCAGGTCTACAGTGCTCTTTGGTGAAGGATTTGCAATGCAAAGGAAATTTAAGTATGATAGAGAAAAAGGAAGTATTGTAGCAGTTTACAAGACTTTCATGTTGGTTTCTTAGAAACATTAGGTGAATACTTTGTCTCCTATTTGCTCTCTGTTGCTCTCAACCTGATTCTTCCCATCACACTGCACTCACAAGGTAATTGCTGCACTTTGCAGTTGTTATCCACTAATGGAGGAACACAAGTGACTTGTGGCAGAAACTTAAATGTTATTTATATAAAGAACTACTGGAAAATATCTACTTGTGATCAGTGTTTCCTGAACGGTTTAAAATGTCATCTGAGACCAAGTTCTGTTCAGCTGTTCTTCAGTGTGGTATTTTCAAGGTGCAGCATTTGTGAGGTGTGGGAGAGCCAAAATGTGAAGGCAGTCTTTAAGCTGTTTAGGTGGCTCTATGAAGCATCTTGAAAAAAGCAGAAGGCAAGGAGGGAAGAATAAATTATATGGTTTACCTCTCTTTGATGGTAGCAGTGAAATTCGAAATGTGTTTAGCCTGATAACTTCCCTCTAACAAAGCATCCTTGTGTGGCTTCCAGGGATCCAAGCTCTTTGCCTACATTGCTGAAACCTCCTTGTGTCACACAGACCTTGTCTGCACAACCTTTCCCTCCAGCCCTTAGTGGAAACTTTCATCTGAATGTAAAATCCTTTGCTGTGAGGTGATTCATTGGGTAGAATATGTGATGCTCTTGTTGCTCTCTGAATGTTTCAGCCAACTGATAAATAATCAAGAACCTTGAATGTTCCTTTCTGTCTGTCTGTCTCCTCAGAGTGCTTTGTTTGACTCGCAGTAATTTATGGTGAGTGCATTAAAGGCAATCACTGTAATGTCACAGACACAAATTACCACAGTACATTCTGTCACTTGGTGGCTTTTTCAATGCCAGGCAACAGACTTATCCCAGGGCAGGGTGTGTTTGGGCTTCTTGCTGCTGTTGTAATTTTGCTCCTCTGCATTTTTAAGAGTCCTAATTAAATAGTGAGACTGACAAAAAACCCAAAGTTTTACACGTTCTTCCAAAATCCAAGTGTCATTCCCAGTGAGGGCTTTTTGGGTTATTGTTGGGTGGCTACAGCCTCTTTTTTCTTTCCCAATCTTATAATCTTATGTCCAAACTTTTTGACCTTGATACCTTTGTTATTGTTTTCTGATTGCCCAGGTGAATGCAATGAATGTCTGTGGAGCCAGGTCCTTGAAGAAGAGCTCTGCCAGTTGGGATTTTCTCCTGGAAGGTCAGTCACAGAGACTCAGCCTAGGTTGGCCTCCCCTCCTTTTGCCTCCTGGCAGTGCTTGCATGTCAAATGATTGCACTCTTGAACCGTGAACTCCAAGGCCTGTGCTCCTACTGCTGCTTGGCAGGAAGAAGTGATTTTCTGTATGGAATTAAAGAGCCTCCTCTCTTTCTCTGATTTAAAAAATCATTTAAAAAAGACTTTTCCACCCCACATCTTCTGAAGTTAGCGCTACACCCTGCAAGGCTGGCAGCCTCTGAAAACAATTAGAAAGAGACCCTTGAAGGCAGGATATGGACAATCTTGCAAGAGACATAATTTAATCTCATAGAATGTCTTGGCACACTGGGTGAAAACAGGCTTTGTCCCTGGGATGAGAAATGATTAAAGCCAAATTCTATCTTGCGGTGATTATGGAACAGGCTAAAGTACAACGCAAGCCATGGCTAAATTGGTTGTCTGAATCCATGGTCTAATAGACTTTAAAATATCTCTCTGAATGGGGAAAGGAGAGATCATCTCTTTGGGTGTCATCTGCATGCATGTCCAGACCACCCTGACCTGACTTACATCCCCAGGAGCCTTTTCTTCCTCCAGCCTGACTTTGGCCCACTGCCCCTCCTGGCATCTGTGGCTGTCCAGCACCTGCTCCTGCCTCCCCACACACAGACACACACTCTTCACTGCCCTCTTCTCTTGTGCAGCCTCTCCCTTTGCAGGCAGATGGCTTTGGGCAGGACATCCCACCCTCCTGTCTCCCCACAGGATGCTGCTTTATACTCTGGCTACACACCTACACACTGCTGCCTCTTTTGGCAACCTTTCAAAAAGCTCTTCAAGGACAAAACCCCCAAAATAAAAGGAATAATCTAAAAAGGAAAGTCCCCCTTCCTCTAATTTAATCTCATCCTAACACATCAGAGTGAATACAAGCCCTTGTACAGTAATTTTAACCTCTGTTTAATTTCTGCCAAGCTTCACTGGTTTGAGCTGGCCAGCCCCCAGAGGCTGCTGGGACCCCACCAGCCCTGTGAAGAGCAGGAGGTTTTACACAGGCATCACACTTTGTTTCTGAGGCAGCAGCAAAGCATGTTGCTCCTGGTTTTCATCAGAATCATTGGCCGAAACTCTGGAATTTTACAAAGCTGACTCAGGACAGAAAGCCCAGGAGATTGTTGGCACAACATGAATTTACATATTAAGCGTACAGGGTCAGTTCCTAGGTGCCCAAGCAGAACCAAACACAAGAAATGTTCCTGATTAAAACTCCAGAGCTCTCTTGTCAGTACTGCAACCCCAACCCCATCACATTAGGTTCCTTTCCACACCTGGAAGCTGAGTGATGAAGGACTTGGGCTCCTTTAGCTGCCAGGCTCAGCAAAAATGCTTCCCAGACACCAGGAAACACCTTCATCTGCTGTTCTTCAACCTCAAGAAGACTCAATCATGCTTTGATTTCAGGTGAGGATGTGCCTTTGTGTTGGCTGCAGGTTTATTTGGACATCACTAATGAGTGCATGCAAATCTGGGCACTGAGGGCATTTAGTGTGCTTTATAAAACCATAAATAACTAAAAAATGGGAACAACTGAACTGTTTTCCTAGCAGAGGGCTTGACTGGTGGCAGTCTGTGGTTCAGCACAAAGGCATTTCTGCTGCACATCTTGCTCTGTAGAAGTGGAGGTGAAATAAGGAGCAGAGGAATCACCAGCCATTGGATCTGATGGAAGCCTATGTCCAAATCTTGAATGTGTGGGTTCTTCTTTTTTGGTTTTTAGAGTTTTTGTTTGGTTTTCATGTTTTGGTTTTTATTGTTTTGTTTTGTTTTGTTGTTGGTGTGGGGTTTTTTTTGTTTTTTTCTTTTTTGGTGCATGTTTTTTGTTGATTTTGTGGTTTTTTTATTTTGGTGTTTTGTTTTGGGTTTTTTTTTTTTTTTTAAGATAAGCTCACACAGATCTTGGTCACTGAGATCTATAGCAGTAATTACACGGGGACATACACAATCTGGAGCTTTGCTGTTGTGGCTGTACCAGTTTAATGTGGTCTGGTGCCCTATTAAGGAGCTGTGGTGTTTAGAAGTCACTTGGCAATCAGTGGTTTGGTTTTCATCATTTTTGTGCCCGACAAGGGTGTGAGTGAGGACGAGATGTGGCAGTGAGATAAGGAGAAGCTTTTAATTCATTTTTGTAGGTGACCTAAATTCAGCCCCTGTGGCCATCATGTCAATCCCACAGTCCTGGCTGCTAGATTACTGATGTAAGTAATGGTGACACGTGTATTTATCGAATGTCCTTCTCTGTGGCTTCAGGAAGGACATTTCAGGGGGAAAAAAAGTTGCTTGGAGATTTAATGATACTTGTCATCAGTTCTGTTTTCCATGAGCTCTGGTTTATCCTAGCACTGAGAGAGCATCTGACAGTGTGTGCCACAAAAATGTAATGTATTTATGCAATGTAACAGGGCAGCTTATGTTGTGGGAGATCAGACATCTCTTCTGCTGATGAGGCAGCAAACAAAAAAGTGAAGAATTGGTACAAGACTTACTGAAAATAATGCAAAATGCAGACGTGGTGCCTGTTCAGAGATTGGAAATGCCAAGTCTTTGTGCAGGGTCAGAGCTTTTATCAGGGCTGCACAATCATGTCTAGCTGTACTGCAGCAGTTTGGGGAGGGGAGGTGATGTGTCCCATCTCCTGCTCTAAAAGAAGTGTCTGGGCTCCTGGGTCGTGAGACAAAATCTGTGCAAAGCATTCTCCCCTGTGCTTCATACCTAAGGAAAAGGAAACGCTGAGACTGCTCAGGGAGCTCAAGCACAGAAAGACCTAATTTGCAGATCCCAACAGGCACGTACATGACATAGATGCAAACCTGCACAGTCCTGCTGAGATGACAACATTTCTGAGTGCAGCAGCAAAACTCCAGATAGTTGGGTAATTACAGTGGCAAAAATTATGTGTTTATGTCCCTTTAGGAGCCTCAGGTGATAAATGTTCTGTGGATTACACTCCCACATTTGAGTGCCCACACTCTGTGCAGGCGTCCTGTGGTTCCTCATGCAGTCAGTGACACTTTGGGCATGGTGTGTGCAGGCTGCTCTAGTTCTGAATTATCTTCTCCAAAGTAATCCCAGTTTTCCCATCTCCTTTCCACAGGTCAGCCCAAGCTCAGCATGGCCCAGCAGCACGCCTGCCCTTGCACATGTGACTGAACATCTCCTGCTGTGTGTTTCATCTCCAGCACTGCTACTTCCTAAAGTTAGAAGCAAATAAAAGTCATGCTTCATGAAAAATAAACCTTTATAATTTAGGTCTCCAGCACCACCTGGTCTTCCATCCTCTCCCCTAACCTCTTCCTGGATAACATTTCCTGTGCTGATTGTGTTAGTGTAGCATGGAGTGAAGTACAGTCAAAGGCTAATCTTTTTGTGATTGAATATTAGATTCCTCATTTCAAGAGGCTCTTACAAGCAGCTTTTTGTCAGACTGATGGAAGATGGAAAGGATGGAAGAGAACTTGAGGGAAAAGTACATGTCTCTTCCCAAGGGTTTTATTCTCTTTTCCTTCATAGCTTTTAAATTATGGCAAATAGTATAATTTAGAGTTGTAATTTCAAAAAAGATGTTTCAAGGCAGCTTGACCAAATCTTCCTCAGAAGACATTTAATTGACAGTGTTTAGGACTGACAACACACCTGAGATGGATTGCCAGCAATTCATCCTTGAAGCAGAAGGAAAGGATCAGAAGAACAAAATGGACAGAAAGAAAAAATCCTTTGAGCTGCAGGATCTAAAATGTAGTAAACATTAAGCTGAATAATACTCACCCTGTTCTTCCTGAACCATCTTTAGAAGAGTAAATGTACATATTAAAATCCATTAATTGCTATTTTTTGCAAGATGAAGATCCAGGACAAGCACTGCTGCTCCTCAGGCAAAGCCAGTCATTTACCCCTTATGCAGAAGGTGGGATGTTTCCATGGGACAGGTCCTCCCAGGACTTTCCATTCCTATCTTAAAACAACCCTCTTCTCTTTCTTCTTTTAATTACTTTTAATAGCTCTATGAATTGGTCTCCTCTCCCCACTCCCAAAAGAAAATATTTGCATGCAGGTTAGGAAGGGTGGTGTCCAGAAGGGATCTGGTAGTTAAAGAAAAATATACACATGATGCAAATAAAATATAATATAATAATACATAATACCTGTCTCCAACCACCACCCAATTCTGGAGGGTTTGACTTTGATTATGTCTCTCCTTGCACTTTATGAGTCCTCTCTATCTACATGTTTGCTGCTGCTCAGCCTCAACAGTAGTACTTTTTATATTAGGTAAAAGCAGGAAAAGATACTCCGAATCCTGGTTATTTTTGTTTATTATGGAAGGGTGGATTAAAGATAAAGGTTCAGAACTTCCCTCTCCCAGAAAAGTAGCTTGGTTTTGCTTGTGCTGCTGTCTAGAAAATAATGTGGGATTTGGGATGTTCATGAGAATACTGGGCCAAACAAAGCACAGGGTCTCTGCTTTGTCACCTCTCAGTTAAAGCTCTTGCTGTGAATTTGGCAGGTGAAGGGGGGAGGGACCAAAACATCTTCCTCTGCTGTTTGTGTGCCAATTGTATTTGTGTTTAACATAGATTTTAACACTGATACCCAGGAGGAAAGGAGGATTCTGTCCAAAGATCCTGAGGAGATGGAGCTGCTTCCCTGCAAGCCTGGGTGAGGAGGCTCCAGGAGAGATGAGCTCACAGATGTGTCCCTGTGTGCAGCATCCTCTGTGAGCTTGTGCTGACCTGTCTTTCTGCTCTGTGACTGTTTTTTTGTGAGGGTGCCCTGATCTCTCCCTGTCAGCTGGGGGCAAGGCAGCTTCTGGATTCACTCCCTGCAGTACAAAAGTCTCAAAACAAAACACTGTGTCACCTAATTGCGAGAGCTGAAATTATTTATGGACCTGGCCTTTGGAGTCAGAGCCTCAAACTTCTTTAATTACCTTTGGGGATCTGTGCACAGGATACCATGGTGATGAAAATAATATTTGGAATTCAAGTCTTGTCTAGTGTGCTTTAGCAGCTGGAATGGGCAAGCAGCTGATTATGACCATAACAGAAATAATGCCAGAAACCTACATGCACAGAGTTTGGAGTGTTGGCTTTTTAATCAGATGCATAAAACTCTGGTTATCTTTCTTAAGCCCTTCTAGAAGCAAGATTTGGAAGGAAAACTTCCGTTCAATATTCAATGTCCTTGTAGAGTGTGAATCTTTACCTATAAAGCTCCTCACCAAAGGAGGAAAGACTAGAATGTAAATTGTTGTCTTGATAACTGCTATCTGGAACATTAATATACATCCACTAAAGCCCAAAAACTGAGCATGCAAATTATTCCCATTACAGGTCCATAACCAACATTGCTGAGATTAGTCTGAATCTATCATTGCTTGATTCAAACTTTATAAAATCTCTGGGGACAACTTAAATGTTTAAGGTGATTTGTTTCTCCAGGGAAGCCATCCAGACTCATTAGCAGACCATGGCAATTGTCAGAACTGATGATATCTGGAGGCAATTGCTGTTTTCCAACTCACCTCTAAGGATCCACTGAGGCACAGCTACACAGGGCTCTCCATAGGATGATGTAAGACTTGGAACCACACTCAGCCAGATCATAGCACAAATCTATCAGCCTCAGCCACGTGGGATTCATCTGAGCAAACAAACTGGTTGTCTAGTCTTGCTTTGGCACCACGGGGAAATTGGCACATTCAAGGCATGATTAATCTTGCCCTAAAGCTGATATCTGAAATAAGTCAGCTGAGCACGCTGTAGAAGTGCCTGTTTCCCTTCATGGCTACAAAGGATGGGAGGCTCAGTGAGGCACAGATGTCTCCAGTGTGGATGTTTTGAATTAGGCAAGATGAATCCTGTCTATGCTGCATTTTTTAAAAATGCTTTGTGTGATGGATGCTCAGGTCTCAAATTGGAAGCACAAGTTCAATTATAAAGTACAGTGTCCTCAAGGGCCCTCGAAGAAATGCATTTGCTCTGAGTTCAACCCTGACCCAAAGCCCTCATGCACCTTTTCCCAGTATTTAGTGACTATAACTTGACAGATACTTCACTCTTTAGTCCTCTCTATCACTTTCATTTAGCAACTGAATTCAAAGACTTAATGGATATTTTTAGAGCTTACTGACATAACTTTAAATTGTTTGGATCAGGCAGCATAGACATTTTCCCCTTCTTCCACAAAGAGCTCTAGGACTTGTAACAATGAAAACACGACTTTGCCCAGTATGGCTATTTTTCTTCATTTTTTTCCACCTTTGTCTTGTACCATCCGTGACATTTTGATTGTGCCACAGCTCAGAGGAGTTTTTTTTGAGTAGTTTGGAACATCTTGAGCTTTGATTTCTAATCAATTTGTGCTAACAGCTATGGAAACCAGGATAACAAGCCAGGACTTTTCTGTCTCTTTCTCTTTCTTACATTTGGAAAAATAAATCCGAGCAGCAACGTGAGTCTTGTGTAATTACTCTTCCATTTGTATTTCTAGACTTGTCAATCTGGCAAGCGCCATAGAGAGGGATTAAAAGCTTTCCCCTTCTCTCTCAATCAGAGATTTCATTTGCTTCCATGTTTTACAGTAAATAGAATCAGTTCAGCAGGAGCTGGTTTTGTTCTCTGCAGTGATGTTTTCCTAGTTGAGGGCATTCTTATTAGCAGCCTGGATGTGAAGTCAAGTGACAGGAGCCCCCCAGTCCCAGTGCCACTGCAGCTGTGGTGGGGGCTGGGGTCCCTGTGGGGCACCTGCCAATGTGGGTCCCCAGCAGGAAACCCAAAGATCTCTGCTCCTCCAGTTCTGGTTGGGGTTTAGGGGCTCCAAACGAGAGTTGGAGTCAGACTCAACCACCTCCCAGGTGGGAGCAGGGGATGCCATAAGTCAGTTGCCAAAACCAGTCTGTGCAGATGAACCTTAACTCCTATTTAGTGTCAAACATGGGGTCTCTGGGAAGCTCCTTCAGACAGATACAGTCCACAGCCAGGGAGTTCTGCTCTTTTGCCCTGGAATTGGCCCCACTTTGGTGGGAAGTGCTGGATCATGACAAGGCTTGGCTATGGGATGGAAGGGCTTGGACTGAGGGCCATCAGTGTGGATTGCAAATTATTTAAATTACTGTAGAGAAGAGAAATAAAGGAATTTTTGAGTAGTGAAGAATTGTATGGTGGGCATTTCAATATCTCTAAGCTTAGACAGCAGCAGAGCAGAGAGTTTAAATATTGCTTTCTGTGCATTTAAGCACCTGAATTCCACTGGCACCTCACTTAATTTGTCTTTGTCCTTTTTTTCACCCTAACTTACAGGTTCTGTGCCTTGATTTCCAACACATAAACACAACACAAAATACAATAAAAAGAAATTGGAAACACTTTGGATAAGCCTTGACGACAGCTGGTACGTAAATGCAAAGACTTTAGACTGTCTCTCAGTACAGAGCAACCCTTAGCACTTAGTTGTTTATAACTTTTTCATGGTCAGACCCATGGATACACCAGTGCTTCGGTGCTTTCACTGATTGCTTCCTTTCTCAGCATCTGAATTTGAGAGCAATGTCTGGTTTCATGCAGTGTAAGTCCTTTGCCAATCCTTCATTAAGGAAAAAGCAAACCTACCCCTAAGCCCCAAGGATTTGTTTTTTTTTTTCTCCCTATATCTTTTCCAACAACTTAAATCCCTTTATGAGGAAAAAATTGTATATTTTTTACTTACTGACTTTGCAAAAATCAAGCTAAGAGTTGATATTTCTATTCTTTCCTGTTGTCACCACTAATAAATATTCTGTGGTAGGGCCTGAGCTGACAGTGGTGATGAAGGGACGGGGTGGCACAGAAATACTTGATCCTCTGTGGCTGTGCTGACAGCTGGTGTGGACTGGCACGGCTCCAGTGGAGATCTGGGCCCTGGTCCTGGATTCATACAGGGAATCCATCTGCAAAGGCAGGAGCCATTTCACGGACTGCATTTTCCCTTCAGCCTGACAGGTTTTATAGATGATATCAGGGTGCTGTTGCACCATAAAAGGTATTGTAGAAACTCATAATTAAGAGCAACCTTGCTTCATAATTATTTAAGCAAAGAACAAATGAGAGGATGCAAGGGGGAAGCAGCCTGGCTTTCCAGGCAGGTGAGGCTTTCAGCGTTGCGCTGCTGTATCCGGAGGAGGATGCTCCAGGTGAGGAGCTCGGGAGCGCTCCTCCCCTGACAAGCGAGGGGCTGCTGCTGGCACAGCCGGGCAGCCAGCATCCCCTGCCGCCTGCTGAAGCCTCAGGCTGCTGCTCAGCCCCTCGGCAGCCAGGAGCAGGGCGAGCCAAGCGCCGGCCCGGGAGCCAACGCTGCTCGGAGCGCTCGGCCGGGCTTGGAGCGCAGCCCCGCTAAACCGGGCCCGGCCAAGCCGCGCCCCGGCAGCGCGCTGCTGCGGCTCGCAGATAAAGAGGCTGTGCCGGGACCGCTTTGCACACAGCAATTAACGGGGAGAGGCGGCTCCGGGCAGATATTCCAATCGCGGGGCCGGCAGGTGCCAGTATGTTCTGCCGCTCCGCCGTTGTGTTCTGGAGGCTGTGGCGCTGGCGGCTCTGTTCAGCTGGCATTTCTGCTATAAACCCAATTTTTGAAAGGGGTTATAATTTGGCCGTTTTTAATTAACGAGGGGATTAAAGTTGGCACGCGGGCACTGAAAGGCTGTTTGTTGGTGGTTTAATTTTTTTTTTTTTAAATCCATCTGTCAGGCCCGTCTCAAATAACATTCTTTGTTTCCACTTGCTGGGATTGACTTTAAAGACCTTTAAAGATCTCTGTGCATATGTATGTGCTTATAAGAGAAAAGAGTTTTATTAAGGTGAAGAACCACATCAGAGTAGGTGAGCAGGCTGCTGAAACATCCCACATTCCCAAAGCTACCATAACTCATAGCAGCTACGGGCTGGAACAGGGAATGCAGAAGCAGTTGCAAATTTTTTTCTGAATTTTGCAGAATGTTGTCCACTTGGGACATGCAAAAACTTTTTTCCAAATTTAGGCATCATCTTCATGCACTATACTTTGATAAATAGATACTAGTATTGCACAGTTTCAAAAAGAACCAGGCAGCTCTCGGTAAGTCACTATTAGAATACATAAAACCATGTAAATACAATGATACTGTAAGTAGTGTAAATAGACTGTATTATTCTAAATCCCAAAAGTTATAGGGCAATAAACCTCTTAACATCAGAAAAATTTATTCCAGTTCTCTATTATCCTAGCCACTGGAAAGTTTTCTCCTCATATTTAAACTGAATCTCTCTCTTCTTAACTTAATCCTATTAATTTTCTATATGCCCTGGACCTGGAAAGCAGACTGTGCCTTTTTCAGCACACTTTTCATGTACAAGAAGGCCATTGTCTTTTGGCAGTTCTTGCTTCTTTGGGCTCTCCAGCTTTCCCAACACAGCCTCTGAAAATTTGTCTATCCTTTAAAAAACCTGTCACTCTCCTTTTTCTACCTGGTCCAACCTTCCTGGGAGTGATGAAGATTTTGGGTGAAGTTTCAGCAGAGTCCTTGCTGCTGTCCCTTCGAGCTCAGCAATGTTGCACCTCTCAGTCCCTCAGCTCTTTCACGGATGTTTTCTCAAGGATTATCCACAGATGACCACTACACATGGAGTGTGCGACTGGACTTGTCAGGAGGAATGGCTGGATCTGTGCTTTTGTACAAATGCTTCATACAAACATCCAGTGTGAAGGGTCTGCAGCTGGCTGCATTTGAACCCTTGAGCTGGTGACTGGTGGGTCCTTTGCTGCTTACAAGACCAGAGCTCTGTGGTGAGTAGAGGGATAAGAGTGTAGTGTTAATTCCTCAGGCTCTACACTGCTCTAGAAAAACCCTGCTGACCACGTGAACCACTTGCACAGTTGATAGAGCCTGTTCTTCACAACACAGATACCCTTGCTGTCACCAAAAGTCACATCCTAGATCAGTAAGTCTGCAGGTTTGGCCACAGTGTCTGGGCAGCTCCAGGAGTCACTGAGCTGGTTTGGTAATCACCATGAACTACTTCCCTCTGTGATGCCTATCAGTTTGTTGGCCAGGGGCCATCCCAGCTGATGTCCATCTTCATCCTGTGGCTCCTCTCCCATCTTTGTATATAGACAAAATGGAAATTCTCCATACAAAGCAGATGGGTAACAAAGGATGGGTTGTCCTTTTAGTTCTAGAACTCAGAGTGGGTTTCAGCCTGAAGTGACTCCTACATTAGGTTTCTCTGTACTTGCTGAAGTCTTTAGCTCCCATTATTTTCAGTGGAGATGAAGCTGATCTAGAAAGCAGCACAGTCAGGGCAGAGCAGACAGTCAGGACTTCATTTGTTTGATTCAATGCAGGTGTCAGTGCAGAAAAGAAGAACTCTTTCTTAGGTCTCATGTCATACCTGCCAGCCCCATGCCCTAAGCTTAACTTTCAGTGGAGCTGACTTGCCTTGTGGGCTTTGGTGCTGGGAGCCCAGGCACCAAAATCCCACAGTGTTATTTAAATCCAGTGCCTCAGAGCTGAGGTCTGGCATTGACACACCACCTCATCTGTTTTTCAAATAAAGCACTCCAAATGGATAGGGTTTGGAGGATACTTTGATTAAATCTGCAGAGAAAATATTTTAGATACAACATAGATGCTACATAGATTTTCAGTGATTTTTATAACCCTGCTCTCCCTCTACCTTGATGTGCAACCAGGTGTGTTTCCAGACTCAGTTTTTGGGCAGAAGAATAAGTCAAAAGCCATAGAAGTTGTTGAAGAAATCCATGTGCTTTGCTCAAGTCCTTGCACCACCCATGGCCACACTTGTAGGCAGTGCTGAGAGCTCAGTTTAACTGATCATTCCCAAAGTGAGAAAGGCATTCTTTGTGACCAGTGACCTCACCTCTGTGATTACTTTTGGCCACAGACATTCCCACTGGGCTGATTTCACTCCATTCAGAGGTGACACAGCACCCAGAAGTCTAGAGCACTGTTCAAGAAATGTTGCTGCCTTCTGCTCTCTGGATGGGAAAGTTTCTTGGTTCCCCTCTCTGGTTCCTCTCTCCTGGTGGCATCTGGGTGGGAGGCAAAGGGCAAGAGCAGGGTGTTCCTTTCTTGTGAGGGCTACTTCTGATTTGGGGATTTGAGGAAGGGTATTTTTGTGGGAAGTGTGGTGGTTTGCATGGCCTGAGGGTTGTTTGTCTCCTATGAATGCCCTGCCCCCAGTAATGAAGCCACAGTTGGAAGGGGTGCAGCAATCACTGCTTCCCAGTGTGATGGGTTTTTCACCCAGGGTCCTGCTGCTCCTGGGGGGTGTGTGCTTGTCAGTTGAAATTTGTCTGCAATTTCCTTGACAGGAGTGTTGAGTGACATGCATTCCCTCGGGAGATATTTCCACGCTTTTATTATTCTCCAGGCTTCTGTGACATTTCCCAAGTCCAGTTGTTGGAGCCTTAGGTTGATCATCTGCTCAAGGTGCCAGCAGGGATAATTTGGCCCTCCAGCAGTGATTATGTTGGCTTCTGCAGCTCATGGTATGCACAGTTTGGGAGTGGGTTTCTCATGTAAAACCTCAAAACCTACAGTGGAAACCTCTGTCATTGGGTGCTCAGTGATACAAAGTCCAGCATAATTTTTCATTCCTGTGAATTCCAACAATGGCTTGAAAATTAAGATTAAAAAGAAAACTAAAACTGCTTTTACTTTCTTTTTAGGAAGAAGTACATACAGGACTGCAATTTTCAAGCTTTCAATGACATATGAAGTACAAATACAATTCCAAGAGTGCTGGCCAGCGAGAAAATCACCACTTACTGTGAGTTTCTTGGTAAAATCATGGCACTTGACAACACCAAGCAGCAAACAAAAGCTACTAAAAAAACCTGTTCTTCTGAATGTGTTATCACTGCTTGCACTTCTCTGGTCTGAATATTGACATTAGATCAATTAATTAATATTGATTTTTAAATAATGTATTGATTTGATTAATTAATTAATATTGATTTAGAAAATCTGTGGTTGACTGTGAAAGTTTATTTGTCCTGGAACTTCAGACATCTCTGACGAGCCTGGTTGAGAGTGAAGGGTAATTGATGGATAGATCATGGAGTTGTTCCATCTTTATCACAGTGAAAAAGAGAGAATGTCATGGTTTAACTGCAGTTCACAGTTAAGTACCTCATAGCTGCTCATTCACTCCCAATGGGGAGAAAAACTGGACAAAAATAAAACTCACTGATTGCAATAGGAAGAGTTTAATAATTGAAACAAGGTAAAATATAATGCTTGTAATAACGATGATCATAATAGTAATAGAAAGGAGAGAGGGAGAGGAATAAAATAGTGAAAAAGAGAAGTGATGCAAAACACAATTGCTCACTACTCACTGGCTGATGTCCAGCCTGTCCCCACACAGTGATCAGAACCCTGGCCAACTCTCCCCCAGTTTATTTACTGAGCATGATGTCCTATGCTATGGAATATCCAGCCTGGGTCAGCTGTCCTGGCCGTGCACCTCCTCACTGGCAGAGCCTGGGAACTGAGAAGTCTTTGACTTAGATAAACTCTACTCAGCAGCAACTGAAATATCAGTGTCTTACCAACATTACTCTCATCCTAAATCCCAAACACTCTACCACTACGAGGAAGAAAATTAACTCTATCCCAGCTGAAACCAGAAGAAGCCACCTGGTCCGTCCATTCCATTCCATTCCATTTCATTCCATTCCATTCCATTCCATTTCATTCCATTCCATTCCATTCCATTTCATTCCATTCCATTCCATTCCAATGGTTTGATTTTCAGATTGCTCTGGATCATGTGCTGTGCCCACAGGTGCAGGTTAATTTGTGTAGGTTCATTCCCCAGCTGGTTCTCCCCAAATGCAGCTCTGAGAGTTGTTTGCTCCAGGAACCTCTTCTCATTCTTCTTTTGACTCCACCAAGACTGGTCCTTTCTGTCCTTGCATCCTTCTATAACAGACCCTGAGGTAGATTTCAAATATTTTCAGTAAATTGGGGTGGGATTGAATTAATTTCTTTCTATTTCTGGCCAGAGGAAGAAAGACTGATACAGATACCTGGGATGTGCCACCAACCACTATTGAAAAAGATAAAACCTATCTTATCTATTATTGTTGCTTTTGTTATTGATATTATTATTATACTGAGAACCCACTGAGGCCCTCTTATTATGTTATTAAAGTCAACGTTTTCCCTGTGCACTTCATTCTCCAACTTGGGAAAAATACAAAATTTTTGATAAAGTTATGCTGATAATGCTGCTAATTAGTTTCTCATCTTTAAAAAATATGACTGCAGGCAACTGGAGCAATCTCTTTATTGCAGGACATTGTAGGCTGAAATGTCTGGATGCTTGATATCCTCTGCAGGGCTCTCACAACATGCTAATTTGTCCTTGCAGCAGAGTTCATTTTTATAGCTCTTTGCCACTCTATTTTACAAATCCATTGTGTCAAAATAGAATCAGTCATATGTGCACAAGATGCAGGTCTCCACCAACACATATAGAGATGTGTGTGTGCGCATTCACCCATAAATATGTTAAAAAAATTAATCCATAGATATGTGTGTATGCATATATTTATGTACACACACTGACATATTTATATTATTTCATATTATTTAACTAAAAAATGTTTAATGAAATTAAATGTTAATTTTTAATAATTGTCTATAATATGTGCATACACATGAAATTTGACATCTATTTAGGAACTCAGCATGTGAATGGCTAATTTAACTCGTAGGGCTCAGCTCTTCTAGGGAACATTTCATTCTCATTTCACTTAAAATATATAGTTTACAGC
The DNA here is from genome assembly GCA_013397375.1 of Toxostoma redivivum. Lineage (NCBI taxonomy): Eukaryota > Metazoa > Chordata > Aves > Passeriformes > Mimidae > Toxostoma > Toxostoma redivivum. The sequence goes on along the minus strand of VXBI01000146.1, from coordinate 57,492 downwards.
CTTCATTCAACACATACAGATTGCAAGTTTAAGTTGTATGCTTGCCTATGCATTTCCCAACACTTCCATCTGAACACTCATTATCATTTACTTTCAATAACTATCATCTGTCATTTTTAAAAGTTGCATAATAATGTGGTTGGTTCATATGAAAAGTGATGTTTGCTCTAAATTTGGGTATGATTTTGACATTGCTGTTAGTTTTTTTTGTAAGCTTGACACCCACAAGCTGAAAAGACAGGTGGTAAGTTTATTTTTTAAACTTCCCTTTCAACACCTCCCCGCACAATTGAAAAAACAAAAAAGTCACATAGAACATTTTCAACACATTTACGGGAATTTCTATATTCCTTTCCAGCAAAATTTCACTGAAAAAAATGAGAAATGCTGAGTTTTTTACCTCTTTAGATTAAAAAAAATTGTGCTTTTCAGTTGCTGAGGATTCAAATTATTCCTTATCCAGTGAAAATCATCAGCTGAAAGACAATTTCTTCCCTGGGCCTAATGTATGTCCTGGCTCCTCCTTTGTGCTGAGCCTGTGCATCAGTATACAAAATCAGGTTTTCCCCTCTGTCCTTCTCCAGATGCTGGAGCAGAGTAACAGAAGGGGCTCATGGTATTCTCCTCACAGAGAAATGGGAATATCTTGTTCTGAGCAGCACCTTGTGTCTCCCAGAGCTGCCAGGAGCTACAAGCTAAATGTTCCAAACATAGTCTTGTGGCAAATGTCCCAAACATGGAGTTCTGTTCTGCCAAAAAAAATCCTCTTGAAATGGCTGAACTGGGTGGTTTTTCTCTCCATCTTTTTGGATTTTGAAAATAGTACATGGAAAATAAGTAGTTCCCAGTGATTGAAAATCTGGGTTTAGAGAATTTTCAAGAATACACTTTGGAAAAGGAGCCATGATTCTTTCATTAAGAACAACCGCAACAGGAATTTGGAAACTTTTTTAAAATTCAGTTTGTTTCAAATTTTCTTTCTCTGTCCTGCCTTTGCTTTGGTTACTCTCCTGAAGAGCCAGATGTGGCAGAAGGAAAACTTTTGCGTATCTTTTCCTTCTTGTTTTCCAAAAAAACTTACAAGCTGGTTGTGAATCACACTGAAAATGATTCTGTTTTCACTGATGGGGCCAAAGCAAACAACAATCCTAAATGATGTTCTTTCTAGGACTGTCCTGACTAAGAACAGACAAGCTTTCCTCATTAGTTCAGTCTCTGCTCAAAAGTAGTTTGAGGTCACATGGGAGCTTTTTTACCATTCTGATGGTATTGCTTCTATTTGGAATCTTCAAATTTTGTATGACACATGAAAATTAGTAAATCTAGGAGAAGGAAGCATTAAACATTTGTGAGATTTGGGGGAGCTCTTTTTCTTCTTTTTTTTTCCCTCCTTCTTCTGATTCCAAACTCTTTAGTGGATTCTACTCAAAGCTGTGATTTCTTTGCCCTTTTCAGGGTGCAAACTGTTCCCTTCTCCAAGCTCATGGTCATGTGGTGGGAAAGGTGTGAGGATGAGTGGGCAGGAATTTGGGGCCAGAGGGAGTTAATTTCTGTGGGGCTAGCATGAGTTCAGCAAAGGTTGGCTGTGGCCTGGAGCAGTTGCCAGCCCTTCTGTCACAGATGTACAGAGAGCTGGTTGTGACATTTTTCAGCTGTCAGGGAATACGTTATCCCAAATACCACAGGTAATTGCTTTTAGGTTTTGTTGTTTCTTTTTGCCAGCAGTGTTCTGTTGTAACGGATGGGGATAAGGAAGTTTTGGTGCTGTACCCACATTGCCCTGGACCCAAGATGAGCTGTTATGGTCATGCATGTTGCTTTTTCCCAGAGCCTGAGACTCCCTGAATCCATGGGAGCTGCAGGAATGTGTGCCTCATTCAGGGGCACATCTGCACAGCTTGTTGGTGATGTGATGAGTGGTGTCCCAGCTGCACAGTAGTGGAAAACATGGGAGCCTGCTGAGTTTTAGGAGCACTGAGCTGGCTTTGGATGAGATGGGGCATGAACATTTGAATGCAGATTGAGCTGGAGAGGCTGTGAGTGGATAGTGATGGGAAGGATGACTTTAGGGAGGGCTGGGTTAGATAATAAATGGTGAGGCTGCCAGTAGCAGAGACAAAAGTTTTTTTTGGATGAAAAGGCAATTATTTAATCAAAGGGGAAGTGGAGGGGAATAAATACCAGGGGAATGACAGACTGATGCTCTGGAGTTGCCTCCTTCTGACCGATTGGACTCTGCCTGCCTGCCCTACCTGTCAGCCACTGTCTCACACTGGCTGCCCTGCTGCCTCCACTGCTCCATTGCTCCTGCCTCTATTTCACCCAGTGGATTCTTGTCTTTAGATTGACTATTTGGTTGTCTGTTCTTCAGATCACCTTCTCCATCAGTTCCCACCCTCCAGCTTGTCATCACATTTGTTATTTACAGCCCCCACTGCCTTTGCTGCTTTTCTTCTGAGATGTTTCACTGGCCCTGGTTAGCACTAAATTGTGAAATCCTGACTCAGCTTTCACTTTTCTTTTTATGTCTTTATGGGCTAATCATGTCCCATCCTTGCATCCACTGTGGCTGAGGATGGGTGGGCAGGCACTGAAGATCACCCTGATTTCTGACAGGCATGGGAGGCTGGTTTGTGCTGGAACCCAGCCCAGCTACTCGTCTTGACCTTTCCTTTTTTCTCTGATACAGCTTCAAGAACGAACCAACTCCTGGCCTCATCAGTTGGAATGGTCTCTCCTCTGAGATCCTTAAGAGCCAGTCTTTGTACCTCAAGGCAAACTTGATATAAAAGCCTTAGCCTAAATCCATAATTAGACTTTAACTTAGCCCCATTCTTCCCTGCTCTCCCAGTCTTGCTGAGCTAGGGGCTGAGCCCATCTCTCAGGACAAAGGAAATGGGCAATCTCACGAGGGGAAGTCTACTGCAAATAATGAAAAACTTCTAACAATCATTTGAACTTTTTCCCGGCATGAACCCACCACTCTGGGCTCACAGGGAGCCCTGCACCTTGTGCCTTCTGCCTTGCTCACCACGGCCCTTGCACCACTGTGGGGCTAATTCCTGTGCCAGGCTGAGTGCCCCAGCATGCCTTCACAACTTCTTGGGCTCAGCTGGAGAGGGAGATGGGAATGTTATTTTTGCCTTGTGTTGAGGAGTCTCTTCCACCTCTGACTAGTTCCCTTTTGCAGGAGATTTGGTACATGAGGCTTCATCAGAGGATAAAAATTGATGCCTCCCAGCATGTCTCCCACTCATATACTCCACAGCTGAGAGCTTCATTGCTGGGTGACATGGCAGAGAGCCTGGAAAGGGCAGAGCTCCCTTCCCAGGGATGGGGCCACTCTGGGCAGCAGCAGCTCAGGGTCTTGTGTTCACAGAGAGAACATGTCCTCCAAACAACTACTGCTTGTTAGTTATGCAGAGCAGGTAATTTTTGCATCTCTATTAACAGTTAGAGGAAGGGCAGGAGATACTTTTATCACTGAAGAGTGATGTGCTGTTTCTCCAGAGGGTTCCCTTGTGCAACACATAAAGGCTCAGGGTTGGCTCACCTCCTTGTGAGCCCAGAGCAGGATGTTCAAAGATCCAGGAAATCCTGGCTGAAGGGCTCAAGCTGTGATGTTTGGTTATGTTCAGAGGGAATGTAACATACTTAAACTGATTCTGCCATGCACTTTTTTGCAGATAAGAGGTCTCTTCCCTGGGCAATGAGTGCATGGGGTGGTTGGGTATTGCCTGGGTCACTAAAGGTGCTTTTGCCCAACCGCTTTCAGGCAGCAGGACCTCTGCTGTGCTGGCTGAAAGCTGCCTAGCAAAGGATGTCTTTCATCTGTGCCACATTAACCACGGCCGTGGGGCTTTGCTTTGTTGGGGCATGAATGGGATGAGATTAGGACAGCCCACAGAGCCATGGACTCAGTGGACCTGGCTCTGTCTGCAAGGCTGAGGGAGAAACAAGTCCTGCAGCTCCCAAATTTGCATAATGGCTTTTACTTCTCTAAAGAAAATAGACTGTATTTGCCAGGAAACTCACCTGAGCTACCTTTTAGGCAAAAGAATGAATGCCAAGCACATTAAATACAAATAATTTGCTCAGCCCTGGAAGTGTTTAAGGCCAGGTTGGATGAGGTTTTGAGCAACCTACTCTAGTGCAAGGAGTCTCTGCCCACGGCACAGAATTGAAACTGGGTGATCTTTAAGGTCCCTTCCAACCATTCTGTGATTCTATTTTCATACTAAGCCTGAGCCAATTATAAACATACAAAAGAATGAAACAACAGGAATTAAAGCCCAGCCTTCATGCCTGGCCAGTCAAGGCACCTGAGAGTCCTTTGCAACTGAAAGCAAGGAAAACAACATCAGAAGGTGGGATTCCATAAAAGACACAGAGGAGTGGATTTTGTGAGATCTGGACTAGCTGGTTGGTCTTTGCCATCCCTTTCCACTATTTACCTCATCTCTTTGGGCTCCAGGTTCTTTGGTACATGGGATATCTCTTCCCATCCATCTGCAGAGTGTCTTGGGGCTCATCTCTGGGCTGTTCATGTTACAAGCAGCATTTCCACTGCTCTGAAAATACTGCAAGCCCAAGAGTATTTTCAGAAATGGAGAGAATCTAAAAACAAATGACATTTCCCAATATTTAATCCAAACATGGTGAAAACATTTTGCTTTGAAACTGTTCCTAACTGAAAGAGGTCAATCCTTTTAAAATTACTATTTTTTATTTTATTTTAAAATTTCATGTAAAAATAGTTTTCAGGCTAGGGAAGCTGCTTCTGTTGAATGTCAGTTTCCATTTCTGTTGCACTGTGACCCTGACACAGCCATCTCCAAGCTGCCTTTCTCTGTGGTTGCAGATGGCTGGGTGGCAGATGTGTTCTCATCTGACAAGTGGCTGGATTATAGTAGTGGAGTGAGGCATCCCCACTAGCCGTTAAAGTCAATGTTCATCACCAGTTACTTTATTCTAGTGGCTTAGATAGTGCAGTTTTCATTTCTTGAAGAAGAAACTGCTGTAATCCTGTGTCTCCTCTGTCATATGAGAGTGTGCTGGAGCTTCCTTCCATTAATCACTGTAAGTTGCTGAGAGATCATAAGCAGAAAAGAGCTTGAAAGAGCAAAATTATCTAAACATTACAAACTTCAACAAGAAAAACTCAAAATCACTGCAAAAATCAACTTCAGAATTGAAAGTTGTAATTATTTTATACTACTGGTAACCGGGACTTTATGGATGGAAAAGAAGAGCAAATTCAGAGCCTCTGAGGGCTCACTGCATTTGTTTGATTGCTCTCTTAGCTCAAGCCCATGCCATCCAAAATGTGCCATCAAAAAGACATCAAAAGTAGCATTCTGGTCAAAAGTTACCAAATCCAAATCCAAAATTCACATCTGAATTCACACTTCAGCTCTGGGCAGCAATACTCTAAAACACCATGGTGATGGTGATGGGATTTAGAAGATCCCTCCTGACTCTCAGTTCTTGTCTGGAAAACACCTTTTAGAAGTTTCACTTCCATATTGAAAAGAAGAGATGGGAGCTGAAATCTGAGTTTGCCCAAATTGCTTTTCTTGGTCTTCTCCTTCAGGATGTGGTTTCCAGTTCCAGAATAGCAACAGATGGTAAGGAAAAAGGATCAGCAATAGGAGAATGGGAAAAAGCACTACAGAAACTGTACCTTTATAACACCCATAAAGAGACCCTTTATGCTGTAAGCTCCATGCCATGCCTGTTATTTATCTACTTGATCAGTACATTGACTTTTTTACTACAGGAGTCATTTTCAGATTGTTCCTAAGAAATCAGGAGGTTGTGGGCAGCACCAGAACTCCTGATCGGAGGGGTCTTTTTCCAGAAGAAAACTGAGGATAATATCTGGAGGCTCTCCATTCAAGACCCTGTGGCCAATATGCATGACCCAGTTGTCAGTATTTACAAAATCCCAATGGGAGAAGTTGGGAGATGTTTGTGGGGTTTGTTTTGGGGTTTTTGTTTGTTTGTTTGTTTTTAAATTGTATTACCTCTTGCTTATGGGCTGAGCCTCGTTTAAACATGTTTGTTATTCAGAAGAATCTGCTAAATGGGCTTGTGCAAAACCCCCCCTTGGATTCAGCTCCCATGGTGCTGCTGAGTGCCAGGCACCAAGCACAAAGTGCACCATTTGTGCTGTGTCATCAGCTTCCTCTCTTGCTGAGGATTATTGCTTCTCCATGGCTGGATGCTTCTATCTTTTAAAGCAGAACAATCAGGAATAAAGAATGTCAAATGAGAAATGAACTATGAAGGACAAATATTTCAATTCCTGTGCAAATAACCTGTCCTTGCCAGCCCTAGATGATGGTCTTTGAGCAAAAAAAAAAAAAAAAAGGAAAATATTATCCAAGTACCTGGATAAGCACACCGATTTCATGTTTATTTATGAAAAATAAAGGCAATCCCTGGCCTTCAATCCTCAAAAGGATCATTGTCTTACCTAATTTGGTCTCCTCTGTAGGAAGCCTATTGTTTCCACCCTGTTTCCTGCTGGAAGTTTTGTCAGGTTTCCACTTCCTGTCATGGCTGTTTCAACCATGCAAATGAATTCCTACAACTCTGCATGACATGTCAGTTATTAAAGATTATGCTGACAGGTCAGAAGAACATAGAAGTTCATGTTTGTGGCAGGGTGTAAGCCTGAGCACAGGTTTTGTGCCATCAGCTTGGTGGAGGTGGCCTGTCCTGCAAAGACTGAGGCTTTTTCAAAGGCTGCAGGCCAGTCAGCCCTGATCACCAAAAAACTTTGAAAGTCTTTGTCTCCTTGCTTTGGAGTGACTGATGACAGTTGGTAGAGGAGATAAAAAGATCTGTCTGGGGCTCTGGCTAATTAAGAATTTACTGCTGCATCTTATGCACTAAGTGCCAATGAGGGTGAACACAACATGTGGTTAGTTTATGACATATTGGTTTTCTTTGTCATATATGAATACCCAGAAAACAACTTAAAAAAAGATGAAGCAGTGATGCTAGGAATAATTAAATCACACTGAACTAGACTGTCTGACACTACTTCTGTTGAACTGGGTTTGGTCATTTATGATTTGTAAATGCAAATATTGCTGACTCTGGGAGTCCTTTGTAAGTGACCGGTTGCTTTTTTTTGTCACTGAAAGAATAATACAGATAAATTTTGAACAGTTGGACTAAAACAGTTTTACCTGGCTCCCAGGCACAGGACAATGCTTCTGAAAGCTGCACTGCAGGCTCACATTTGAATGAGGCTCTATTCTGGGAACAGAACAAACTAATTTCTCATTTTGCCATTTATTAGCCAATTGTGTGAAGCCATTTTTCATGTTTTAATTCACTCTGCATTAGCAGGGTGTTCATCTTTCTGACCCTCAGGCCACATCGTGCCTTACTACTTTCACCTCCTCAAAGAAAGAAGTGGGAGGAAAATCTACCTCTCTTCTGGAAATGGGGGACACAGAAAAGGCAAGTTCCCACCTCAGTGAGCCTGGGTGCTTTGTGTGTGTTGGGAGCTGTGTTTTCTGGGGAATCACATGCCATTTTTCCTGCCCTCAACCCTGGTGTACTAACAACAGAACTCAGGAACTGGAGCCTTTTCTCTCTTCTGCATTATCTGAAAGGAGTGATCATTAATTTCTAATTGTAGTACACATGGTGTAATCCCACTGCTGTCAGGCTCTGCTCTTGCTTACCCATGTGAAACCTCCAGGAGACACTTTATTACTCTTGATGGATGACCCTGGAAGAGCTCATCTTGACTTTCACATCCTAAGCTGCATTTACAGCCCTGGAAGATGAGAATCTGGAGGAGAAACATTTTGCTAGTAAACAGAGCAAATGAACATACAATAAACCTCTGAGACACAGTAATCCCAGAAACCCATGACACTATTAATAATGGGTCCCTTTCAAAGTGAAGCTACACTTCATGCCCCAAAGCCTACAGAATTATGTTTGGGTAAACTGCAGACATCACATTCCTTGGAGGGCAATAGCTTGTATCTTCCATTTGTCTGATGCAACCTATTTTTTTTTCACTTTATCAGAGATGGATATGGTTCCCTTAAGAATCCTCATTTAAGTAGCTTCAATCTTTTTTCCACTTTACACTTATTGAACTTCTGGGCAGAATGGGCACTCTGGTTAGTGGAAAATTTTAGGGTTTTGCAGTTAGTTTTTACTTTCAGGAAGGATTGTAGAATCACAGAATGGTTTGGGTTGGAAGAGACTTAAAGATCACTGAGTTCTAACCCTCCTGCCTCAGCAGGGACACCTTTCACTAGACCAAGTTACTTCAAGCCCTGATGGAGGTCTGGGTGCTCGAGTTCCTGGCTTTAATGGCCATTGCAGGGAGCTGCTCATCTGCAGTGAGTTCTCTCACACTCATTTTGAGCCAGAAAGCAAATCCCAGCTCAACCACCGTGGCTCAGGCTCACAAAGCATGAGGGATTCCCCTCCCCATCCAGGCAGGGCTGCACCCAGGAGCTGCCAGCATTGCAGAATCCCTCCCAGGTGCTGCAGTGCCCATACCCCATTTGAGGGAGTGGGGTGGGATCTTCTCCTGCTGCTGAGTCTCCTGCCTGGAGTTTACAGTTGTGACATTGGGCCACTGTTGTAATTGTCAGTTTAGCAGTTTTCAGGGCTTTAATAGACTGTGTTTCTGAAAATTTGCCTTCCTGCTCTATAAGTGTTATTGATTATAATGTGTGTTGGATTGCAGCTGGAACAGTAATATACTCATAATGGATTTAATTTTTTTTTTATTTTTAACCAGACTTGGGGGTTAAGTGGATACTACATTATTCCATTATTATAGCTACAATATTATTTTTTCTTTAACCAGGATTGTTTATTATGCATGCATTGAAGCACAAATGTGGAACAAATGAATCTGATATCAAATTAATGCTGCGATCAGGTTCCCCCCCTTCCCTCTTTAGTTGCCATAACAATATGTGATCTTGAAGCAACAATAAAATTAGGATTGCATTAAAGGTGTTTACATCATGTACACTCTGTATCCCATTATTATTTTTCACTGTAATAAAAGCATTGAGTGTTTGCTTTGGAATAGAACACCGTTACATCTCTTGCCTTGCCACGTCTCACATTGCTTTTTGCAGCCAAAACTTGTTTGATTTTTTTTTTTTTTGTTTTGAGAACAGAGAGGTTGTTCTGGGCTGGAACTTCTGGAGGAGGGATGATTACATTTTTTTAAGATAATGTTTGTCTTTTACTTGTAGGATGCAGTTCTGGGTGTGCTACCTTGGGATTTCAGAATTTCAAAGAATTGCATCTCTGCTTTTAAATGTGTGGCAAATCTCCACCCTGATGGTGGTGGAAAGTACATCTTCTAGTGGAAAGTATGTCTTCTAGCTCTTTCCCTTACTGACAAAAAGCAAATGAAAGGAAGAAGATTTTGTCAGCACGTACGTGTGTGTGGGTCACATGCGTGCGTACCAATGTGTGCATTAATTAACTTCCCCTCCTCACGACTCATAAGCTTCTGCCCCCAGGGACAGGATGAAAGGAAAAACATGACAGATGTTAGTCATATTGCCTGGTGCATGACTTTAAAGTGCTCTGGTAGTTCAGCTATGAGCGTTATGGAAAAACATTTATGGAATAAAGAGGCTGTTATCTGAGGATCTCGGCTGCGCTGAGCACCACGGAGCCCCTTTACTGCTGCTCCTATCCAGGCCGGCACATCATTTCTTGCTGTGCCATCTTTCTGTGCAGCCTTTGTAGATAATCCTTGTGATAAAGCTTCCTTCAGAAATATGGAAGTTTTTAATTTTTAAATACATAACGTGATCACCTTATGCTGAAGCTGGACTTGAACAGAAATACCATGAGAAGATTTTCCTTCTCCACTCACTAAGCCTGCTGTTCTCAGATGCTAACCACCCTTTGATTTTTATTTTTTTTTTCAAATTTAGCCTCTTTAAGGAACATGAGATCCATCTATTTATGACATTGTATGTGATTATTTCCCTGATTAATCTGAATATAAGATGTACAGCAACTAGCTAAACTTGCTAATTCTAAAGCCTTTCCTGGTGGCACTAACACAGTTTTGAATTCTTTATTTCAGATTCTGTACAACACAGAGGAGAATTCCTCCACTGGGCACTGGGATTTGGTGGGGGTGGGGGTTGAGGTGGTGTGCACAGGATAAAAGAAAATAAAATGCCATGTAGGCTGAGAGAGGAATGTAGTTACCTGTCATAAATCTCTAGAGACAAGATCTCTCCAGAGCTGGATTCATCTGGTGATCCCCTCACTGACTCCAGTCCTAAAGATCAAAGAGTGGTGGATTAAGTAGCATGTATTCTGCAGTGATGTGCTGCTGTTTGCAGTGATGTGCTGCTGGGGATTAGAGAGGTAGGAATCACCTAAATAAAAGATCACAGCACCACAGTGCAATTCTGACTGGAAAAGACCTTGTGAGGTCCTAGTTCAACGTGCTGCTCAAGGCTGGGCCGACTTCCCTGTTAGCTCAGGTTGCTTCAGGGCCATGTCTAGTTGAATTTTGAATGTCTCCAAGGTCAGGGATCTCACCTCTTCTCATGACCCCCATTCCAGAGCTTAGCTCCTTTCATGGTGAACTTTTCTGTCCTGTATCTAACTGGAAGTGCCCTTCCTGCAAATTCTCATGCCTGTTCTGTCCATGAAGATTTTTGTCCTCTTGTTGTAGGCTCCTGAGGAAGATGTGTCTCTATCCACTTTGGGTTGTTGATCACAGCTGTAAGAGCCCATCCTCCCCTTGAAGCTGTCTGTCATCCAAGATGAACAAACTCTGTCTCAGCATCACCATGCACACCATGTGCTCCAGCTCCTTCAGCATCTTGGACAATAACCAAACTGGACTCACTCCAATTGTCTGTCCACTCTCTTGGTGACCCAAAACTGGCTCCAGGGCTCCAGATGTGATCTCACAAGTACCAAATAAAAGTGAGTAATCAATTCCCCTGACCCATTTCTGGAGCAAAGATGTTCTAGGATACCATCATTACTGATACTGCAGCCTTTTGAAACTGGTGCCAGCTCTCAGTGCCATTGACCTGTATAAATGATGGCCTTAGGCCTGTTCTCACTGTAGAAAGTTCCCACTGATCTGGGAAAAAAGTCATTAATGATTTCAAAAGAATCCAAGGACTAAGTGATGCTATGTGTGGGCTTTTACTCTTTACTGTGGCTTGTCAGGAAAACCTGGCTAAGGTTTTCCCAGGCATTTGAGAATCTTCAGCTGCCAGAGACACTTGGTCTATTTTGGTGATGGTCTCTATGACCACAGTCACTGACTGCAGGAGTTGCTGCCAGGGTAACTCTGCAGAGTCACTTGGCTTTTGGGCATAGCTGCCATGGTGACTCACTGCAGGTTCTGGAAATATTGGACAGTTCTCCCACATGTTCCTAACCAGGCTTTGCACCCTCAGGCATCTTCTCACCCCTTAGCCTGGGGCTCTGCCCTCACCTTCAGCATCATGTTGTAAAGAGAGAACAGGAGCAGTCTGAAACAGGAATGGGGGCCATTGCCCCACTAATGTTTGAGGGCCATGAAGTATCCCATAGGAAACCTAAGTGAAGTTGCTGACCAATGTTCACACTGGCTCAGGCAGGCAGGATATGGACCAGCCAGCCTCAGCTGCTCTTGGCAAGGGAAATGGGTGAGCTTTGCTGTGGGCACTGGTGTAGTAGTGTGGTCAAGAGAGCTACTTTTAATTTTCATTAATGTGGCTGCTCAAATTCTTGGGCACTCTGTCCCCAAGAAAAATCTCATTGGCCTTACTTTGGAGAATGGAGGTCCTTGCAGATGTGCCCATATTGTCTCCAAGACCTCAAATTTTGTACTTGCATGAAGATCCAGCTCCTTGGAGGTAGTGTGCTGAGTCACAGGGCACGGCAGAGATGTGTGTGACTATCAAAGCTTTGAGCTTCCACATTTTAGAGCAAATGCTTTACATCATGAGCATTTACCCTTCTGAGAAATCACACAAAGCCCACAGTGAGTACTTGTTTACTTTGTTCTTCTGATGACCCAAACCACAAGGTTTGATGCAACATTTTGACATACTCAGAGCTGTACTTGTGCCTTTCCTTGGGTGACCTAGAGCTAAGCAGAGCAGCTCAGAGGGTACTCCAGTGATTTGCAACATGCTTTCTAGTGGAGGGCATGTATTTATTATGGTACAACAAATGAATGATTAATAGTTGCCATAGCGATAATGAGAACTTTAAGTCTTTGAGCACTACAGAGTCAAATGCAAGCCTTGGCACATCTTTGCTGCAAAATATTCATGGCAGGGTCTTGAAAATGGAGGCAGCATCACTTAGTAACACTAACACCCTATGGAGAAAAACACTAAAAAAATATAATATGCTTATTGAGAAATGCAAAAAAATATATGGGAAAGACTCAGTTATTTTTCACTGTAAGAAGACATTAAATATTTTCACAGAATCTTCTTTTTCTATTTTTTTCTATATTCAATTGAAAGCTGTTGCTTTTTACTGTTAACCTTCCCTATCTTCTTTCCCCTGGCACAACTTTGCTCACTGAAATGTTACATGGTCAAAATCTCTGCTTTCCAAGATCCTGCCAAAGCATCTCTTTAATTCTAGGCACACAACAATTTCTCCAAAAACTTACTCACCAGCCAAGAATAAGTTTTTTCAGGGATACAGAATTTCTCCCACTATTATCTCTTGACATTCTGTGAAGGAAAATGGCATTGAGACATCCGTGGGACACTGAGGTATATGAGGAGCTGCTGAAGATTGCAGCTGTTTGTTCAAGCTCAGGTTGGCCACTAAGCCCCTCTGTATTGAGCAGCTTGTGCTGCACAGTGCAGTGGCCAAAGAGGAGCTTGTTAGTGATGGCAGCTTGTGAAGTTAACCTGGGTGATGTGTCCTGGCAGTCCCAAACTGATTCTCTAAAACTGGCAGTGTTCGGGAGGAGCTTTGGCTTGGTTATCTCCACTGGATCACTTTGCTGCAACATTTGGCCTGGAAGTGAAGGATCACCAGATAAATAAATAAAATTTTGAGGGCAGGTGAGGCAAAGCCCTCTGCTTCTACAGGATGCCTTCTGAAATCATCTCCATCATCTTATGACTTTCATAACCCACGGGGAAAAATAGAGAGCACATATGGTGGCCATTAGCTGCTACAAGAATTAATTAAATGAGAGGGAAGGATTCTGAAACCACTACAAGAACTAATTAAATGAGAGGGAAGGATTCTGAAACCACTGAGACATGCAGAAGCTTTCTTTGGCTTGCTAGGACACTGAGAAATTCCAGCTGAGGATCTGCAAGATGAGTCAACTGATATATGCAGGAGATCAGACAAAGCGCAGGCAGGAGGTGTTGTGCCAAACTAGAGAACATGCACAATCTTGTTTGGCATCCATATGCAGCCATTACCCTCTGAGACAAAGCAAAAGTGCTGAGAAATCTTCTCCTTGTGTCACTTCTGCATCCCCCCACTCTCTTTGGGGCTTTTCCAGCACTGAAGCATCAGGAATCTGTACTGTAAAATTGAGGTAAAAATGTTTTCCTTGCTTCCTCAACCTATGGTTGTGAGAATGTGAAGTTGCTGTCAGCTCTTTGGAGCACTGGAGTTTTGAAGACACATTCTATGCCTGGGGATACCAGCCAATCCTCACCTCAAGAGCAGTAAATTAGAGAAAAAAGAAGAACATGCAGCGTGATAATTGAGGGACAACAAAGAAAAGTAGTTTTGGTGTTACAGCAAGAAGCAAAGCATTATTAGCCAATTCTGCTCTGCATGCCAATGCAGAGTGGAGGTTCAGTGCCAGCAGGTATCTCCCACCAACTGACACAGGCATCAAACACCCAAAAAGCTTCAAGATCTGTGAGTCTCTATCACCAGGTATTTCTATACACCTGCCTGTACTTGGCCAACAGTCTGAGGGTTGCTCCAGTGTTGGGGCAGCCTCAGTCACTGTGAACTCATGAGACCCATGCATGTAGAAACCAAATCCCCAGCCCACGTGTGGATTGTGATGCTGTCTTTGCCATTGAGATGATCTTGTGCTCTGCCTGTCTGATTAGTCCCTCACACAAGCAGCAATGGATGTTCGTAGTGGTAAAATGTCCCTCTGTATGTGGCAGAATTGTTCTCTGATGATGGCTTCACCCATCATTAGACCAACATTTGGTCACTTACAGTTCCCTTGGGTTGCCCACAGCCTGCAGCATAACCTGCTGCAGGGACCACTTCATCTGCAGCCACAGTGGCCTAAGGGTGGATATTAGGAAAAATTTCTTCTCTGAAAGAGTGATTAAACACTGGAACAGGTTTTCCAGGGAAGTGGTGGGCTCACCATCCCTGGAAGGGTTAAAAAACTGAGTAGTTGTGTCCCTTCGCAATATATTTTAGTAGGCATGGTGGTATTCAGTTGAAGGTTGGACTTGATGATCTCAGAAGTCTTTTCCCACCTTAATGATTCTATGATTGTATGAAAATAATCCTGACACACATAAATAAGTTTGCATGCTATTCCTGAGCTGTAAAATTTTCCAGAAAAAGGGCAAATTGACCACTTAGTTGAGAAGGTTTTTGTACAAGTTTTTGTTCAATTAGCACAACTTGATTTATTGCTGGCTGAACCCTCAAACAGCCTGTAATTACAGACCCACAACTGCAAAGTAGAAAGATTATGAAGGTTAAACATATCAAGTCTTTGCATGAGAAGGAAGTGATCAATGAGAAAAAAAAGGAGAGTTAATGAGAGATAAAAGGATTCAGGAGTGTGGCAGATCAGTTTGTGCTAGGACACTCTGTAATGAAAGAAGACAGCCCAGCAAATGAAAGCAGAAAACCTTGATTTTGCTCAGTGCCATTAGAAACTTAGATGTAGTCTTCACAAATAAATGTCATTTTAAGGGCTAGTGCTTTCTTTTCTTTCCCAAATTTACCTGCTGTGTTAATGCAGGGTCCTCTCACATTCATTGTTGAAAATTAATTACTTGAGTAATAAGGAGATATAAAAAAACTCTTCAAACAGGTTATAAAAGGAGTTGTTTGCGCTGAAGGGAAGTTGCCCACTGCATTTTAAGTTTGCAGCATGAATAAATCTCTTTGTGTTCTCGTTTCAGTGCTTTCTCACACACTGTGTCCCACCATTGTGCCTAGAAGGGATAGACAAATGTGGTCTTTTGGGCTGGCTAGCCTTGTCCCAGAAGGGCTCCTCTTAAAGACCATTTTCTGCTCTTTGCAATCTTAAATCCCATGGGAGGAGAAACTTCCCATGCTGCCTCAGAGGCAGGCTTGCCCTCTATTACATTTCACTTTAAGGAAATATTTTCCTGATCTTCAGCCTTTATGTCTCACTTGCTTAATTCCTTCCCACTGCACCTAGTTAGATTCCCTTGTACAATTCTAAATAATTAATCACCTCCTTCATTCATTTCAAACACTTGTTGAATACAGAGCAGAGACCAAGAATTCCTCATAGGAAGAAAAGGAATGGGAACTAGATGAGAGAG
The DNA here is from genome assembly GCA_013397375.1 of Toxostoma redivivum. Classification (NCBI taxonomy): domain Eukaryota; kingdom Metazoa; phylum Chordata; class Aves; order Passeriformes; family Mimidae; genus Toxostoma; species Toxostoma redivivum. Next base: position 41,965 of record VXBI01000146.1, on the reverse strand, counting down.
GACAGTTGAGAGGCAAGGAATGGAGAAAGAGCAATGCTCTAAGCATAAAATCCAAGCTGCTGGTAAGAGTAAAAGGGATACAAGAGAGCTGCAGTGCCCAGTGGCTGATTCATGCTGCTTACTTTTGCATATTAATTTGGGAAGGCATAACACTGTTCCTCCTGGGGTCTTGAAGTGCTCTGTCAGAAGAAGGTGCCTTTGATGTCTGTCAATCTGAGGCAGCAGCAGTGCACAGGCCTGGTTGGGTTGTGAAATGAGGGCGGTGGTGATTGCACCATGAGCAAAAACCCTGCAGCCCTCTGGGTGCCCAAAAAGCTTTCAGCAGGTGAAAGCTGCCCAGGTGAAGGCCATGTATGCAGAAGCAGAACTCAGGAGAACTTCCAGCACACTGATGGTAATGATCCTCACAAACTTGCTTTCCCAAGGACATGAGTGGATTTTGCTGTACAAAATCCAGTTTGAAGGGTTGTATTTTGGTGGTTTTTTATTTACTTATTACGTTTCCTTATACCTTGAAAGCTGAAGATCACAAATTTCTAGGCAAGCCCTGAAGTGCATTCCTAGGGCACAAGGGGTCCTTATCTGCAGAAGAAATGTCCCAGAGCACTATGTCCATCCCAGTCAGGATGCTAAAGCCAGGTCTCTGCACCAGGATCCCTTCCTCACCCTCCTTCAGCAAAGAATGAGCAGTTTTGTCCAGTGCATAATTGGTCAGGCTAAGGTCTGCCCTGCATGTGGTGATAGCTCTCCACCATTCCCAGTGTACAGGGATTCTCAAACAACCAAGAACTTCAGGTAAGAGCAAAAAAAAAGGCTCCAATGCCTCAGTAGGCATTTTGGCACCAATCCCCCAGGCTGAACTCCACAGCCTTGGGACTGTAGGTAGGAATATTTCTGTACTTTGACAAAGGAGTGAAGAGCAGTCAGCAAGCAGGGAGGTGGCCAACTGTTAACAGAGCACAGTAAGGCTAAAGGAGCTGAAGAAAATGAGTCTGGAGGAGAAGGGGGCACTCTGAACCCTCCTATGAATCCTGTTTGCCCTTCATGCAAAGCCACAATCCAGCCAGTTGGTGCTGTTTCTGTGAGTTGTGAACTTTTTATTTATTCACACCTGGGAACACGACCTCTCATCCAGGAGCTCTGTTCCACCAGGAGTGAATTTATGGCTGGCATCTGTTCCCGCAGGAGGTGATTTATGGCAAAGGAATTATATTCTGACCCAGTGACAGGCCATTTTGCTGAGATGTTGGAGATATAAACAGTCAGGCTGTGGCACAATCATGGATACAATTTCAGTAGTCCTGGTAGCACTTACAGTGCCCAGCCCACCCTCAGCCCCACTGCTGGTGTTCAGAATTTGGCTTTTTGCAGCTGTTAAGTCTTTTACAGGAAGCAGAAACACTAAAAAGGGAGGTACATGGGCTGGGATGGAACTGTGCTAGGGTTTTCTTTTTATTGGAAAGTATATTTTGGCATAAAAGAAAGCTGTCTAGTAAGCAAGCATTCCCAGTCATGCAGAAGATGCTTGGAAGGGGACAGGCAAGAGGGATATCTCACATGGGAATTTGTGATAGTATTAACTGTGTAAGGCCCATGAAGATGACCATGGGATCCACTGGCTTGGCAGATGGTGTTTGCAAAAAAAAAAAAAAAAAAATTAACTG
>VXBI01000146.1:0-40262 GCA_013397375.1 Toxostoma redivivum | reverse complement strand
ATTAACTGACAGTACAGCTTCCTATGCCACCTAATCTTCTAGGCTTGTATGACCATTGTTTGGGACAGGAACTTGGGATTTGGGAAGGGGAGGAGAAAGAGTCCTGAATGACCTCTCTGTCTCCCTGCACATACTCTGGTCAAGGTCTTTACACCTTTCTAGCCAGCATGGTCTCAGTCCCTGGCTGAATGGTGCTGTTACTATTTCCCCTTTCCCCACTCACATGTTTGCAAGAAACCCGAGGTTCGCTGAGGGTGTGTGGGAGAAAGGTGAATTGCAAAAAACGCTGAGGTCAGGACAGGAGAGCAGGAGGCCCAAAACCTTGTGCCATGAGTTGTGTTCATGCCTGCAGAAAGGAGGAATGTTTTTGGCTGACTGCGGCTGACTGCCACTGGTTGGCAAGGGAATGGGGTGGGTGGGTGTATTCTGTCACTTGCAAGGATCTTGGCCATCCTGGAAGTGCTGCAGCCACAGCTCTGTCACTATTGTGGACATCCACAAGCACTGCTAGGAGTTTAGACCAGTGAAGCATGGCCTGAGCGTGCTTCTCAGCAGGATGGTGAGCATATATCCTTTTCTGATGCCCAGGGTGCTCAGAATAGGCTGTGTGATTAGTTACGTGTGCCTCCCAGAGAACAACCTGTTTCCTTTATTGGCACCTTCTAGAATTTCCTTGTTTTAAATTTTATTTTCATTTTAAAGTAAAGGGAGAGGGGAGTGGTATCATGACATGCTGCCTGTCTCCTCAGCCTTGACTTGCCTTAGATTCACCCACATGTAGAAGTGCAATTAAAGGCAAGTGCAACATTCATATTTCACACCACTACATCTCCCATCCTGAGGTGTTTGCAGATGACACAAAATTTATGAGGGATGATCAAGGACGGGGCTGTCATTCACAGCAAGCTCAGCAGGCTGGAGGAGAGGGCCAGCAGAAAATGTGTGAAATTCAAGAAGGACAAATGCAGACATCCACATCCAGGAGGGAAGAGGGGTTTGCAGTGGTAAGGGCTTGAATGGGCAGGCTGGAGAGGAACTCTGCTGGAAGGGACATGGGGTGGGTGTGAGCCCTGGCAGCAAACCAAGGCAAAATCCTGGGCTTCATGGAGAGCAGCAGAGCCAGGACAGTGTGGGAAGTTATTATCACCCTCCTATTCCCAAAAAAACCTAGCTACTAACACGTGTGCTATACCACATCTAGATACTGCATCCACTTTCTGGTGCCTCCGGCACATCCAAGTAATGGACAAACTGGAGGGAGTCAGGAGAGGGATGTCAGCATGGTTGGGCAGGCTCAAGCTGTCACCTGCCAGCAGAGGCTGAGGGAGCTGGGCTTGTTCAGCCTGGAGCAGAGACAGCTTGGGGGCACCTAAGAGTGGCACACTGCCCTGCTGTCTTTGGGGAACTTCTGAAGGAGCTTTAGCAGGGTTTCTTGCAATGCAACGGCATCTGGCAGGTGTGAGAGGAAAGAGCATGAATTGCAGCAGGAGAGGTATCAGGAAAGACATCTTCACCATGATGACAGTTAAGTAGAGCAACGAATTGCCCAATGAGTCTGTGAAGTTTCCTGCTTTTTATTTTATTATTCTTTTGAACAGGAGTATATGTGGTCTGGGCATATGGGATGCCAAAATGTGTGGCATGATTACACTAGGATCAGAAACTCGAATATTACTAATTATATGATACTTTTGCCACATCCACAAGAAATGTAAGCGATCATTTCCTAAGGATCCTCAAGGCCAAAAGCTGAATAGGATGAAGCTAATGCCAGAGGTGCTCTATAGATCACGTAAGTACAAATCCTTGGGGGCCTGGCTTTCCTGTCAGAGGGATAGTCTGCATACATCTATCCCCTAAAAAGCAGTTCTGGTGCAGCTGGTGTTTTTATTGGTATGGTAAAATTCCCACTTAGGGCCTATGGGACATCACCTGGGGCTCATTTGTTAACAATAGGATTCACTGAATTTCACCTTCAGCTGTCTACAAATTAGACCCCTAGAGCTCAATTTTTCTTTAATAAATGCAGGAATCAATGCCATTTGAGTTGCTCTGGAGTATCCAATATGGCCCAGGTTGAGGAAAGTGAATATAGGCCTTTAAGTGGGATTCAGCTCACAGATTCATTCTTCTAAGCTTAGGGATCCTTAGCTGAGTATCTGGATGCACCAGACTCCTACGCTTGTAGGAAGAGCCCTTGATGGCCTAGGAGAGCTGGAGGTCATAAATGCCCTGTTCATCCTGCATCGTGTCTGCAATCTTGGAATCACAGAATTGTTTTGGTTGGAAAAGACCTTTAAGTTCATTGAGCACAGCCATCAACTCACCACTGCCCTTTTTTTGCAGTGGCTGCAGTGAAGCAGTCAGCAGGGCATCCTTAGGCACTGGGGCAGTCTTTGAAATCTTTACTGAGAAAATTCCTTCTTTGATCCTGTTGTCTCTTATAGCCACTGGAAAGTCAGCAGCACCTCCAGAAAGCTCCCTCACTGCCTGGGCTTTGGCACACTGCTTCATATGGGAGTAATTGTCTGCAGGATGCAGTCTGTTACCCTGACTAGGGGAGATGGTTACAGGGTAAAGCAGCAGCTCGTGTCTGCTGGGCTGAGGATCCTGAGCAGGAACCCTTCTGATCCTCTATGGGATCAGCGTGGCCTGAAACAGCACCAGATCAGCACAGCACCTTCCTCTGTTATTGCTGCTGCAGCATCAGGTCTGTTTGATTAAGGTTTCTTCTGATTTCCAAATGACCTCTCTTCTCCAATAGGTCCCAGGTATCCTCAGTGGCACTGACTCTTCTCTGCTGCCTCCTTCAAAGCCACAGGGCTTGAACTCACATGTGCACCAATGAAAGCAGCTGTGTCTCTTCAGAGGAGGATGGTGACTGGAAGGGTATTTTACCTTCTCACAGGCTTCCTATTGACCTTTAAATAATGTATCACATAGAACCAAACATGCATTGCCCTCTGGTTCCACACTAAATGGGCAGCTCTGGGTGAGAAGGGCAGGACAGCTACAAAAATTTATTTGGGTATGTTTATCTTATCATTGGACTTAGGCTTTTGGAGATGGGAAAACTTCTAGTTATGCTGCAGAAAGAGAGGTAATGTCTAAAATTCTCCTCTTTCATATACCTACATGCTAGGAGAAGGGTAAAAGGGTTTCTGGTCTAACTCTGTAACAGTCTGCTTAGCTACCATTTTGTTAAAGATGTGGTAGCCCCAGGTAGCTGGGACTGAGAATAGGGTAGAGAGCTCTGATCCATTGACATGAACCCTTGGGCATATTTAAACACACCAGCAGAATCCCAGATGGGATGGGAAATGTGACATTCTCGTGTACTGATAAAAGACAAGAAGGATGGCCCAGCCTATGGTTGGCTAGTTTGACATTACTTTGGCAAAATAATGGATATATTGATATGGGTATAAAGACATTAAAGATGAGGTAAACAATTAATGCCAATCAACATGTTTTTTAAGGGAGGAAGGGTTGTCAAACTGGATTTCATTCTTTGATGTGATTGTAGGTTTTGGCTGATAAAAGTAATTGCAAAGATGGAATATATTCTGACTTTTGTATGTTTGACAGCACAACAGATTCTGATTAAAAAATTAGCATTCTACCCTATCAATATAAGGCACATAAAATGGATTAAGAATGGGCTGACATGTCAACAAAGAAGCTGTCAAAGGAGACTCACTGTAGGAGAGTGGTTTTTTTAGAGGGGGTCTGAATGCTATTGAATATCTTTAATAATGACTTGGAAGTAAATATCAAAACTGCTGATGACATTGGAAAATGTTGGAGGGGACTAGGAGTTATCAGAAATGCTCTCAGTGTGGTTTTAAGGAAGCTTTCCAGCAGAAGAGCAGGCAAGCAGACCACACATACAGGAACCTGGAGTGCAATGCATCCCAGTGGGATTTCAGCATCCTAAAGGAGCTACCCCAAATAATTCTGCTAATGTGGTGTTTTGTGGCTTTTGTATGTTATTTTTGGAGGTGCTGACACTATTCCTGACTGTGTCGTTCAGAGGAATAGAGTAGGGATGAAATTTTTAATTTAATTTCTGCATGTTGCACCACTTGATGTTGAAATAACATATCTGGCTCTGGTAACCCAAATTTAGAAAGAATGTCAGGGAAAAAAGAAAAGGTTGCAGAAATAAAGCACACGAATTATTCAGGGACTGAAAACCACTATTGTGTGTGGATGCTTCCAGAGCATGATATATTTATTTCATGAACGAGGGATGAAAAGCAACTTGAGACCTGTTTATGAGTGCCTTTGGGGGGAAATGGCAGATGCAGAAAGGCTCTTTAATGTAGCAGAACTGAGCCAAGCCAAAACCTACAGAGAAAACATCTGCAGAAGCATGGGCAAGGATTCAGCAGATCGTGCACCTCTGGGAAGTGGTGGGCTTTTGCCCCAGCTCTCAGGCCTTCAGATTAAGATCGAAATATTCTGATTGTGTATTTGCTCATCAAACATGGGGCGAGGGAGAAACTGTTGACCTACACGTGAAAGCTGAGACTTGGTGATTTGCTGGTCCCCTATAGCTGTCTACTGAAAGCCATGGAGCTGTGAGGCTGCCAGTTGAAGGAGCTGATGGACCCACCAGTTGCTTTCCTACAGGCTTCATCTCTGCTCTTCCTTCTGCCTCTTCCCAAATTCCCTCCCTCCCCTCTGTGGTCTCCATCCTGAGGCACTACATGCATTTCAGTGAATGAAATTTCTCAAGTTGTTGGTTGGAGGCACAGGAGATAATTTTGCCTGGTGTTCTCAGGCAGGTTTTCAGAAGGGAAAACGCCAGCAAAACTTTGTGCCAGAAGTCAGCCCACTTTCCAAACTGAGACTATCTCCTTCTGCTGGCAACTCAGGAATTTATGCATGTCCTGTGAGTGAGATGTCCCCAGAGCAGCCGGGGAGGCTGGGGCATCACTCCCTGAAGTGCTGTCTTGAGGAAACAAGTCTCTAAGATTCAAATGCTCCTTTGTTTATGAAATAAAGTCCACCAGACCTATTGCCAATTGTTTATGCTAAAGAGCACACTCCCATTAATGCTAATGGTGCTTTGGAGCATAAATCCTTGCTAATTGATATAGGAATGTATCCCAGAAGAGTTTACTTTACTGCTGATTTAGCTGATAGATATAAATGTGTGAGAGGGAAATATTAGCATTCATGTAAAACAATTAGGTTATCAACAGGGGCAAATGATTCAGAAAATGACTGCAACTTTCCAGTTCCCTTTAATGGAAAAAAAAAGAAAGTCTGCTAATGAGGAAAATCAGAGGGAATACAAATATGAGCTAATCATTGCGATTACTTAATATTTGTGTTACATCAGCAGCCCTTGAAAACCAAGACAGGATTTCCACCTGAGCTCTGTGCTGATGTGGGATGGGCAGGACCATCCTGCTGCCCACCAAGGCAAATCTTCCCTGTGACCTCTCTGGTGGAGCAGTGTTTTTGGCTTACAAGGCTGACACACCTAGCCACTGGATGTTGAGCTCAGTAACATTTACAAAATATGCATGAATAGAATGATACAAGCAGCAGATAGATTTCCACAATTTAATTTTTTTTTTCAGATAATATAATGGCATATGAAAAGTGAGGCAGTAATGCAGTTCAAAAGAAAAAAAGAAAGCAACCCCTCTCCCTCCCCTCCCCTCATTCTCCTGGATCTTTCTGCCAAAGGCTGACATTATTGAAAGTTTGATAAATACAAGAATTATGGCCATTTCCATAAAAATCAGATTGTTTAAAATCTACAATTTTGTGGCAAAAATACAGCCATTAAAGGAATAATTTTTTTCCAGTGTACTCAACAGTTTTACCTATTCAATTCCCATTTAATTCATGTTTTTTGATGTGAAAATGTTGTTTTTTAAGAGAAGGCTCAATACAGAAAATGTACAGTAAGCCATACATCTTCCCCAAAAAGGTGCTTTGACCTCCAGTGTGGAATCTGTGGAATTTTGAGCATATGAGTTTTCATTTTTAACTCTAAACCTATCTAGAATCAGGAGGAAAAAAAGTCATATGCCAAAAAGTACAGTATTGTATTGTTTTATGGCATTTTCTGATTCACATATTTTAGCCACTTTTTTATTTTAGTGAAAAACTAAGCATGTTTGCTTCTGCAAATACAGAAAGAGATCAAAATTTCTGCATCTTAGAATCTTTTGCTGTAAGTCACTGAATGGCAAGACTTTTTCTCCCCACAGATTTCAGTAAGGCTAATTTTCAAAGTCTCCATTATTAATGAAATATCAGGCGAATTAGTTAACATTTGCCTGGGCGTGGTTAAAGACCAAATACCCAGGAAGATTTCATATAACAAAAAGCGCCCAACCCTAGAAACAATTTTTTTCCATTTAATGCTCATAAAATTTTACAGACAACAGAATCCTTTCTTAAGCTTTATTTAAGAAATCGAATACTATTATAGTTCAATATATATAAGACACATCCAGTATTGTGTTCCTGATAGCAAGTGCATAGATTTTGTTAAGATATCATTTTTATATTTAAATTTTTTTTATTTGTTACTCAGTAGCATGTTTCATGATCACACGAAGGGATATTCCCAGTGATTTTGCTAAGAGCATGAGAGAAAAAACAGAACACAGCAAAGTAGTGAAACTACAACAGAGATGAGGAACAAAAACGATCAGGCAAACTATCAGTACAGTCGATTCCTGATAAGTGAATAATCTGATTGCTTGGTCACAATGCTTTATTCACTTATCAGGAATGATTCACACTACATTTTGTTAAACTGTTTTCCTTAGCCTAATACCTAAGAGTCACACTGGGCAAAGGCACACACACTCTGGCAGGCTATTCTTTAATCAGCGAGTCTTGTGACAGTTTGGTAATTTCCCATGGCGATACACATATAGCTAACAAAGAGACATTTTGCTAACACTGCAAGGTGCCTTACATAATTGAAATTAAAAGCATGTGTTTAAGCAGGACAAACTGTTCAGCTGCATTGCTTTAAGGAACTAATTTTTCCCCCATTGTTGAAATTAAAAAAAAAAAAAAAAGAAAAGAAAGAAAGAAAACCCTGTATCTTTCAGCCCTGAGTATTTAAAAGAAACCTAACTGCAGTATAAGTCTTTTTTTTTTTCAGTTGTATTTTTGGAAGAAAAGACCCTTCACAAAGCTCTAGTTTCTTTCCTAAGACCAAGTTTGGAGGAAAAAAAGAAAAGAAAAAAAGAAAACATCCACAGCAAGCTAAAAAAAACCCCAGAGAGCAATTCTGATTTATCCATCATGCAAGTCAAGACTTACTTAACTGAATCCACTGGTGTCAAAATTATCCAAATCGAGATCATAAACTCTAGAGGTGTCAAAGACCCAGGATATAGTCTGGCCATTGGGTTCTGCTTTCCTGCCTGGGCTGTCTGCTACAGGCTCCTGTGGTTTTAGGTTAAACCTAGAGCTGCTTGGACCCCTGACCTCTGATAACAGACCCTGCAGGACGGCACTGGAGCTTGTTGGAGGCTCCAGACTCATCACTTGTTTGCTTCTCATGGAAACGGAAAAGTGAAAAAAAAGGGAAAAAAAAGAAAAATTTAGAAAAATAGATTGAGCAGTAACAACCAGGCCAACTCACAAGCCACCAGAAAATTTCAAAAGTCTTCCAAATGCAGGAACCAACGCTGCTGCTGACATCACACGGATACACCCAGTGCGCCAGGACCTTGTCGGACGGTGTTGATAGGGCTGTGTGAGTGTGTGAGCCAAAGCCAGAGCGCCAGAAAGACCAGGGGAGAGGAGACAAGAGGGAGGAGTGTCGTTTGGGTCTCATAAGAGCACTTTTAAGTGGTCTTTGATTCCTGAGCATCACAGAAAGTGGGACAAAGGAAAGGGATGGGGGCGTATGGCTTGAATTCCAGAGAGCACTCACCAGTGCTTCTCTCTCCTCCTTGGGTTTGGTTGGTTTTGTTTTGCTTTTTTCCCCCCGCTTCTCCAAATTGTAAAGTTTATATCTGCGATCAGAGGAGAGAAGAGACTTTCTGTAAACCAGAACAACATAGATTTTTCTTTTGCAGCTTTTATTTCATTGTGGTAGACACCATTGGGGGAGAGCAGAGAGATTCTTGCGAGGAGGAAAAAATTATAGGAAAGGAAAGAATAAAAAAGCTAAGAGCCAAGTGTAAAAAATAATGAGAAAAAAAGTGCTATGGTATTTCTTTAGTCCCTTCTGAGATTTGTGTAATACTATCAGCCAATGCTGAGAATGATCTGCTTTGTAAGCCCACAGCAAAAATATCACCCAGTGGAACAACGGGGGATCTTTTTTCCATCATTTATTTCTCCTTCTCTCTATTTTGTTGGGTTCTTTTTTTTTTCTGTTTGCTTCCACTGACTTCAGTAGAAAGCCTTCCTGTGCTCACTTGGATTGTGTTATATTTTTCAAAGTATTATATGTACAACTGCACATAACAAGCTTGATCACCTGGTAAGATTTTGCAGGCTCTCCCAGTCCTAGTTAAGACATGATTAGTTTCTAGGGAGAGTTTGACTAACGCCATATGCCATCAGATTACTGTGCAGTTTGGAAAAAATCCCAAGGCTATATCCTCCTTTTCTTGAATGTTTCATATGCTTCTGCAATGTAGTGGCAGAGTATTATTATTATTTTTTTAACAACTAGGAAGAAATGATCTCCATAATCCACATTTTCCAGACTGACTGAAATGCCACAGCGAAAAAATATCTTTTCAGGTGTCTCCTGTGTGTTTGTGTGCAGAAGGTTTTGCAGTTTGAAGGCTAACAAAAGCTACCTTCAATAGGACTTTGCAGGAAACTCATTTAAAATGCTTCCTGCTCCAAGAGATTATCCAAGTGATAAGGCATGACTAGGGGGAGGAAGAGAGAGAAAAAAAAATATCAAAGCAACCAGAACATGTCTAAAATGTACAAATCCTCTTTTGCCCCCCAATCAGCTATTCACTTAGGTGGAATCGACTGTATCTTTTGTACACAACCAACAAATAGAGAAAAAAAAAAAAACAGGCACGTGAAACAGTGAGGTGTGCAGATGTATTACCAACACAGAATGACCACCAACAATACAACACACAAAGTAGAGAGACAAGTATTAGGAAAATGGTTTAATATTGGAGACAGAAGCAAAAAACTGCATCACACAATAACATACGTTACAAAAATAAGTCTGACTGTTTCAACTACACGGTTATGTTCACAATGAGGACAGAAGAATCAGAAAAAACTCTGATCTAAACAGCAAAAAAGCAAACCCCTAACGTTTTAACTAATACATTTATCCACGCAAAGTGACCGAGTACTCCTAATTCTAATTACCTTATTGTGTAACTGCACGATACAGAATAAAAAGTGAAACTTACCGCTTTTGTTAAGACAAAATTCTAAACACTAGATATAAGCAAAGGGAAAAAAAGAAATCAAGCCAAAGTTTTGAATTCTCGAAACAAAACCAACTCTCTTTCTACCGTCCAGAAATCAAACTTGAAAATCAGTCATGATCGAGGGGGCCCACAAGAGTAAGCCACAAAAATTTCCTTTTGTTTTTTAATCTCCAGTATAAAAAGTTCCACTGGTACAAAATGCATAAGTACAATCAAGTTGTAGAAATAGGAAAGCCTGCTTTTTTTTTTGCCTTTTTTTGTTCTTTTTTTTTTTTTTTTTGGCTCAAATTCCATCAAACAACAAAATCCAAATGCATCAATAAAACAGAAACAATACTCAAATGGTCTTACAGTTTCCACTAGATTGCATTAACTTTGGCTTTTCTCAGACAATACTTAAAAACTAGTTTGTAATTCTAAACAAAATGATAGTATTATTAATCTACAAACAACAATTCCCACAGCACGAAAAAAACACAAATACATAGGTTTGTTTTTTTTTTTTCTTTTTGTATGACATTATCCAAAAAGGTAATGAAACTACAGGATATTTTTTTCCTTTTGTTAATTAGCACTTAAGATAATAAAAACAGAAACAGTAAAATGATTCCAGAGTAGCACAAGCCAAGGAACTGTAACCCCTATGGTGAAAGAAAGATGAACTTGTTACTCCTTTGAGGACTGCCATTTCATTGCAATTAGCTAATTTGTTTGATAAAGCAACTAGTCTAGTCTTTTGATTAGAATTTTGTAAAGCAATTTCCCTTGTTTTACTTCCTCTCTTATTAGGCCCTTGCACCCTTGCAGCTTTTTCCTTTCATTATTTTGAAAGAGAACTGGTAGATAATTTGCCTCCCAGGAGGTGTACATTTGGGTTTTTGGTTTTGTATTTTAATTTTATTTTTTATTTTTGAATTTTTTTTTTTTCCCAGAGATGGACACTTTTTTAAAGCAATGACTCATCTCAGTTGCCTGGAAGTACAGAAACATTCCTTGTCTCCCACTGCTAAGCCAATGTCCCGTGGAGTAATTCAGGGCAGCCTGGTGCTGCATTACACTGCCCAAGGACCAGAGGCAGCACTGCTCTAACTGGACTGGAAAACCCACAGGACACACCAGGGCATCTACAAAAGCTTTGGAAATTTAGACGGTGGGTACAATGAGAAAAATTAGTGAAACAGTCTCTAAACAGTCCAAATGATGATCTCATATTATATATATATGTACATATATATAATATAACGTACGTGAGATGATACTTTGAATACGCACAATTGCTGCAAGTAGTACAAAATAGCCCTCAAAGGGTGTAGGAAGGCCCCAGCAGTAGTAAAAACGTGAGAAAAGTATATCATTTATTTATAAGTGCATGTGCTATAAGAAGGAAATTTTTTTGCATCACTAGAGGCTAGTCCTTTCCATCCCAGGGCTCTACATAAAGAAGCATTTAAGTTGGGGATGAGAGACAAGAGTGCACCAGCTGATGTTGCTCATATAGGGCTTCATTTTTAATTTTAGGTGGCTTCAGATATAACCAGATAGAACTAGGAGGTGGAAGAGGGTATGGCACTTTATGACCTGTAGCAGGTACTGCTGCTCACACACATTGGATTGGCAATGAATTCGCTAAACCGGTGGCAAAGAACCGAATTTGGTTGTTGGTCACTGTTTGTGCGGTAGAAACGCAACCCAATCAGACTTACAAGGCAGTGAAAAGGGCTACCAGCATCTCTTTTCTGGTTCCTTACAAAGAGCTTCCTCCAGCAAACACCCACATCAGTCACACAGATATTCCCATGGACCACGGGTACGAGTAAAGTTACTCCCCTCTGTACGAGTGTCTGCAGGAGTAAGCCAATATATTGCCGTGACAAATAATGGCAAATAACACCAAACATTACAGTGTATGTAAACTTTATCCATNTATAGATATAGATATATATATAAAAATAAACAGCAAAATGGTGAATGTATAAAAGGTATTAACACTCAAGACAGCTCTGGGTGGAAAGGGTTAAAAGTTCAAAACTTTCTCACCTTAGAGGTTTCCATACAATATGAAGAAAATACATAGTGAGGTTTGCTTTCACAGCATTGATGTGTGCAGAGTGGTTAAAAAAGTGAAACATGGGCACTTATACAATGTTTTACAAAAAACATCAAAGAGAAATAACAAACAATAACAATTTCAGGCAACAAGACCACAGGATAGCAAGTTAACAAACTTTTTAACCTCTTTTTTTCTTTAAATATTAGGGATTTATACAAAACACATAATAAAATACCCATGTTATCAAATTACTTCACACAAGAAACACACTGAAGCTCTAGGAAGAAAGTACCTTTGGAATTTGGCACTATAGTTTCACTGATTTTTTTTTTCTTTAAAAGAAAAACTGATCACATTTTGCTGAACACAAACACACCTAAATTGTTCACAATAAAAAAATGACATCAATGCGTCACAAGCCAACACAAACTTATTCTGGAATATTTTTTCATTTTCACATGAAATTATTTTTTTTAAGCAAACAACTTTTTTTTTTGTTTTTTTTTTGAATCTTCTTTTTGTTCTTGTTGTTCAAGTAAACCAATTTTAAACTTGTCTTTTTATAAACATAGAACACTTAAGACCATAAGACTCATGATGAAACCACAACTTAATTCACAGAAGCACCAACGTAACACATTTTACAGTAACCTTTCTTCTGTACATTGAAACAGTATAAAATATAGGTAATTTCATGTGCATTAAACCATGGATTGTCTAACTGTGAGTCAGTTCAGCAAAAGGTGACACAAGTAGGTAGCATTTGCCCTAAAACAGGGTAAATATTTTCTTATACTAATCTACAAAAAGTGGTTCTATATATATACTTTAATGAGAAAGTGAGCCACCTAAAATGGCCTTATCAAAAAACTTTACACTGCCTGAAAAATGTAAAAACTATTACAGACCTCTAGAGACTTAAAATCAGACAGTTTTATTTCTCAAACTGTTTTGGAAGTAGTCTGTTAGAAACCAACATTCTGTGCCTCTGGACACATATTGCTATTGTCACCAGTGACCAGGCAGAATGCCAATCCCTGTATAATACTTTCAAGNTAAAAAGTAGTTTAACTGCAGTGCACACTGAATTTTCACCCAGGAAGATCTAGTGCATCTGATTTAAGCAAAAGTTCATTTATTTAAATTACAAAAATATTATTATTCTGTTTTTTTTTTTTTTTCTCCTCAAGGTTTTCAAATGGTGGATTGACCGCTCCTGGCTGGGAGTGGCTCACACAATAGATAATTAAAGAATTGTTTTCTTTTTCTTTTATTTTATTAATACTGAATAGCATATTCCAGCAGCATATTAAAAGCTCTTTAAGAAAAGACAAAATCCCCAAAATCTAAAAAGGAAAACCACAAGTTAATTACGGTTTTAAATAATTTTAGTTATAGATACAGAAGAANTGAGGTTTGCTTTCACAGCATTGATGTGTGCAGAGTGGTTAAAAAAGTGAAACATGGGCACTTATACAATGTTTTACAAAAAACATCAAAGAGAAATAACAAACAATAACAATTTCAGGCAACAAGACCACAGGATAGCAAGTTAACAAACTTTTTAACCTCTTTTTTTCTTTAAATATTAGGGATTTATACAAAACACATAATAAAATACCCATGTTATCAAATTACTTCACACAAGAAACACACTGAAGCTCTAGGAAGAAAGTACCTTTGGAATTTGGCACTATAGTTTCACTGATTTTTTTTTTCTTTAAAAGAAAAACTGATCACATTTTGCTGAACACAAACACACCTAAATTGTTCACAATAAAAAAATGACATCAATGCGTCACAAGCCAACACAAACTTATTCTGGAATATTTTTTCATTTTCACATGAAATTATTTTTTTTAAGCAAACAACTTTTTTTTTTGTTTTTTTTTTGAATCTTCTTTTTGTTCTTGTTGTTCAAGTAAACCAATTTTAAACTTGTCTTTTTATAAACATAGAACACTTAAGACCATAAGACTCATGATGAAACCACAACTTAATTCACAGAAGCACCAACGTAACACATTTTACAGTAACCTTTCTTCTGTACATTGAAACAGTATAAAATATAGGTAATTTCATGTGCATTAAACCATGGATTGTCTAACTGTGAGTCAGTTCAGCAAAAGGTGACACAAGTAGGTAGCATTTGCCCTAAAACAGGGTAAATATTTTCTTATACTAATCTACAAAAAGTGGTTCTATATATATACTTTAATGAGAAAGTGAGCCACCTAAAATGGCCTTATCAAAAAACTTTACACTGCCTGAAAAATGTAAAAACTATTACAGACCTCTAGAGACTTAAAATCAGACAGTTTTATTTCTCAAACTGTTTTGGAAGTAGTCTGTTAGAAACCAACATTCTGTGCCTCTGGACACATATTGCTATTGTCACCAGTGACCAGGCAGAATGCCAATCCCTGTATAATACTTTCAAGTCTGTTTTTTTTTTATTTTTTTTTTACGAAATGAAAAGAAAAAACAAAACAAAAACTCAACCAAGAAAAAAACCCAAAACAAAAAACCCAAACAAAACGAAACAAAAACTCCAAGGAAAGAAGAAAACCAAAAACTAAAACTAAAAAAAAAAAAAAAGGAAAGAAAAAACATTTTGCCACAGGTTGTTTTTAAATCCTATCATTAATTTATCTAATAATAAATTTCAGTCTTGCATGAATGCAGCAATGTTTTTTCACATTGACTTCCCAGAATTCATAGCTAGATGAGGTCACATGCAAATTTCAAAGGTCAAACTAGGTCAGTAGGAGAACCAAATATGATGTGAGGTCAGAAAGACATCAGAAACAATGACGGGACGATGAAACTTTTTTTTTTTGAGACGCCACAGGGACATGCTAGGCAAACGATGGGCTAACGGGCATGGAGATGTCTAGGGAAAAAACAAGGAAGAGGAAAAAAGTTACACAGAATCTATGCAGCACAAACAAAATCACTTTTATGGGTGCAGGAGAAAACTAATGCAAATCTTTTATCAGTAGAGCCTACGAGCCGTTCACATAATTTGCATTAACTTACAATACTTGTCAACAAGAACACAATGGAACCCCAAAAGAATCCATCTGAAAGGAGTCAGAGAAAATGGATTCCTCTTTGGGGAGAAAAGAGAGGAAAGAACCAGTTTCTACAAATGTAACAGAAAGGTTCAGGGAGCAGGTGGGGGAAGGAAGGGTCAGACAGCTGAACTTTAAACTAGGTAATGGAAACTACGAACAAAATAACCAGACAAATACAAACAAGAGGATAAAAGCATGAACTGCAGAGGGTGGAGGGTTCAACAGTGAAAAAGTGCCCATTCTTGGCACAATTACTCTAGAGACTACTTCAAAGGATCTAGCTAGCATAGAGAGCTGCTCTTTAGGTATCCAATAAGTTAACAATAGGCAATAAATAAATTCCATTATTTCTGAGGCAGTAAAAATTTTGTATAAAAATAGAAATGCTTTTTACAAATAAAATTTACAGGCCTGTGGCTTTCTTTTTTATTATTATTATTAAATTTATCTCTCAAGAAACATCAAGTATTGTCACTCATTTTATTTTATTTTTTTTTATTTTAAACCCTGTAGCTTTAGAAACAGATCTCTAAATCTTTTTTACATTAATCCTTTCCAAAAAAACAAGAACTTAAAAAAAATGAAATATAAAGACGACCAGTGTAAAATCAGACTAATATATAACAATACGTTGATTTGAACCGAAAAAAAAAATCAGATCTTCTCAAAAAACAAGTTGATGTAGTGGAAAGACTTGTTTCAATTTTTGTTGCAAAATAAGTGCTTCAACTGGCATGAAGCCATTTTGTTTAACCTATAAACTGCTGGTGCCACCCTGGTAAAATACGATCCATCCATAGAAAACAACTTTTATTGTGTGCTAATGGCACCAGGGTTCACAGAGTTAAATTGCACATTTTTTTTGTGTCTGTGTGTGTGTGCTGTTTGGAATTTCAAGACGTTTATTTTTGTTTCAAAAAGGAGATAAATTATGCTGCAAAACAAAATACAGTAACACAACTCAGTAATTACTTGGCAAGGAAATGGGAGCCAAGTGTAGTAAGGACAAGTGGGGAGATGGAAGTGGTAACTGTAAAAATAACTGTCTCTTGGTGAAGGTTGGCTCTATGTTCTTTCTTAACCCCCCTGCAGAGGACAGGTTTGCTCATGGGACTTACCCTAAGAAAGCTAAAATAAGAGCAGTAAGCATCTGGGGTTAAGATCAGTAAGGTTTGCTGTCATTTTTGGAGCGTTTCAGCTGAACCTTCAAGCGTTTCATGCCAATCTGAAAGCCGTTCATTGCCTGGATAGCAGCTTGTGCAGAGACTGGATTGTCATAGCTAACGAAACCTGCGAGACACAGAACACAGGCAGGAGACACAGTCAGCTCTAGGTTACAACAAATGTCAGAAGGCATTTTGTTAGAATGATTGCTATTTATTTGACACATTTACCTTGCTTTCAATTAGTTCTTTGATCACATTTCATATCCCATTTCCTCTCCTGTTTCCTTTTGCCTTCCTCTTTACCTTCATCATATTTCTTTACTAGCTGGGATGCAGTTGGCCAATTTTGGTGCAATGCAGTTTCCATTCCATTATTTATCTACCTACCTTAGAGACTGAAGGTGTTTATTACTGTAACACTTTTCAATGTAGTATCTACATACTTCCCAGTCTATTAGGAAGTGCTATTTAGGCCAGTCTGCAAAAGGGAAGCTGAAACAGCAAGCCTGCCTACAGAATCAACCCCTAAACTGCCTAAACCCACTGGCACACCTGGGTGTGAGTTCATGTGTGCTATGGAACACTCATCTCCTTGGGCTCGGCCTAGGACAATTGCAATATTAATATTTTGTAATTTTACAGCTCCTTGCAGTTCAAGATCTCAGGGTACCTGAATGTTAGTTAATTCAGTCTCTTGGTCTCCAAAGGAGCACACAAACATCAAAATTAAGCAGCATCATAAAGACAATGGTAGGGTTTGATGAGAACTCCAAGATCTGCTCCTCATGTGTGAGCACTAAGGAGGATAATGCTTGCTTGGGTAATTCAGAATGGCCGGACTGGCTCAGATTTCTTTTCCCTGGGAGACTGAAAATGTTCTGTTCATAATATATTCAAATCTCCCCGATTCTGGAAGCTCAAAGTTCATTTTCATATCTGGGCCTCCCACTTGTAATTGCAAAGCTCGCCTAACTGCTGCTCTGCCTCAGCTCAGGCTAATTATTACTGTACTCAGCCTGCTGTTATGCATCTGTTTTGAAATGCTCCCTCTTCTTTCCAGTTGAATTTGCCTTAACATATATCCCTTCACACTCCTAAAACATGGATGCTACATGCCTTTTCTTCAGTCTTAACACACAGGTTTCTCAGTACCTCTCTTTCACCAACCAGCTTTTTTCATTTGTGCTTAGGGTCTGTGCACTTCTTGGATTCATAACCTCTTTTTACCATTACTTCAACCTATCCTTTCATGACTCTTGCACTGCTGCCCTCTTCCAATTGCAGAGTCAGTGTTATTACGCTTTACCCACTGCATTAAATCCTCCCCCCTTATCAAGGTATCCTTGTCCAGCTGTTCTATTTCATAGATCATCCCTGTGACTTCACCTTAAATTAACTTCACCAAACTATTTAAGACTCTTCTCTGACAACTCAGGCTAAATTCTGTTCCTTCCATTCAAAACTACCTTTCATTTAAATATCTGCAGACCTTCTCCTGGCCAAAGTCAATATGCTCTATCCATATTGTCCTGTGGCTTGTTATTTGTTACCTCCTTAAGGGACAATAAATATTCCTCCATACCTTCCTTGGTTTTAGTAACTCTTGCTACTTCCCCACTTTCTCCCTGAGATCATTCCCTCTTAAATTTATTGCCAAATCCCGAGGAGCTTCATCAGTATCTTCCTTTCTTCCTTTCCCCTATTTGGTTCTAGATCTGTTCACATGACTCCAGTCTTGCTCTATGTCCTGTGTCTCCTTCCACTGGCTCTAGGATTGCCTCAGAGACAGAAAAGGGAACTAGCATGATTTTAGAGGCAGCTGTAGCACTGTCCAGGCAGATGCTCCACAACTGAGCTATAGCTACTCCTACCTCCCTTGACAATTCAGCATTTCCCTCTACAGCTTTCCTGACCTTCACTTTTTTCTCCTAAGTGCATATTACTGCTATGAACTTATCATCACTGTAGTTCCTTTCCTTTGTGCCTAGTTTTATCCACCTGGAAAGTAAGCAAGTGATCTAAACTAGTCACTTGGCATCTGTGGATGGTGAATGAAGAGAAGGAAGCACACTGGCATCTGCCCCTGCCATTCAATTGTTATTCTGATACACAGTTTGTCTCTACACAGAACGCAGTATCTGCATCAGCTTGTTACACTCTCATCTTCTTCCTTATTGAGAAACTACATTTATAAAGCTTACTGAGGAATCTGGAATTCCTTCCCTTTATTTATATTTTTTTGATTGCACCCATTCACCATTTTTTGTCTGAATTTTAAACCACAGGTTACATGAAGTTGGAATGATGTTTCTTACTAATTCTCAAAGACCCTGTCAAGAGACAACTCTGATTTTTGTTTTAGATCTTTGGGTATCTCTATAATCAGGATAAATAATTTTGATAATTCAAGTAACAATTTTGCTATAAGGCCGAATGTATTTTTGCTCTAACTGGGTCCCCCTCCTCTGCCTTACTTACATATATAATTTTTCTTATTATAAGGATTATGAAAGGCAAGAGATAAGCTTGAAGAGTGAAACCCTTTGTATGCTGAGTCAACTAAAGCCCATGGAGCATGTAAGAACTCATGGAAGAGCACTTCCAGGTATAAACACACCGTCCCGTCATCCTCAGCATAATTTAATCATTTGAGCATTCATTCTAGTTTGGACAAGAAAAGAAAATATGCCTAAGACCTTCTTCTGCAAAGAAAAGGAATTTTTTATTTTGTGAAGCAGTTTTACATAAAGATTCATCACTGTCTATCACTCACTCAGAATGAAACTTCCCTTCTTATTTCTGCCAGTGGACAGACTTGGATAATCTTTACACCTTTTGGATATTCAACCTGTTCTTGTCTGTAATTTGATTTCCTCCTCCTTTGGGCAGGAGATTGGAAACTCCAGAGTAGGAAATCCTGAGCATGTGCAAACTATTGCAATTACAATTACTGTCATAATTACTATTACTATTACTATTGCTATTACTAGGGGCAAAAAGACCAAACCAAACCAATAAATAAAAAACCAAAACCCAAACTGTACCCAAACAGATGCAATGACCATTAAGATTCAGCAGAGAAATGGGTTCTTCAGTAGCACTAATGTCATAGTTTTTGGATGGGAGGACAGAAAAAAAAAAAGCTTTTTAAAACACAAATATAGGACTAAAACAACAAATAGACAATTCTTGCTAATAAAGCTGAGGAGATGCATGCAGACTGTGCCAGTACATTAAGCTAGCAGGACTAATTCTGGCTTTGCCGGTGATTTGCAGCATCACAAAGTAGTCACCCACTAAATCAGAAAAATCAGCTTCATCTGCCACTTCTACTTTTTGTTTTTAAAGCAGAGCTCCCTCCCTGGTGGCAGAGTATCTGGGAAGGAAGACAGAAATGGAAATATCAGTGAAAGCTGCCTAAAACTGAAAAGACAGAGGATTCCTCCATCTGTTTGGTGTTGACACCTCCATTTTCCCTTAAAGAAGATAACTTTCTTCCCTTTAAGAAGATCACTTTATATCAGGCAATTGTGTCCCACAAACCCAGGAAAATGTGTAAGAAGGTAATCAAAGAGTAAAAGAAAATGCACAAAAAGCAAGTATGGGAAATGCTCTGATGAATTGAGCCACCTGCCCAAACTAATTTACATTCTTTCAGCAGTCACCACAATTGCTGTATTTCGATTAACGTAGCTTGATTTGACATTTCATCAAGATTCCTGGAGATCTCAACAACGATTTTGTAACCCCAACATACTAACAGAACTGGCTCCAGATCAATGGGGAGTCCATTTCAATTTCACTTTTCAAATTTGCAAGAGCCTCAGGGACTGCTTTAACCCATTGCAGACACAGGCTGGACTATACTAGTCTAGATATGAATAATTTTTTGTAAGGCCTAAATAGGTGAATGCTTCAAAAATGAGCTGTCAGACTGTGGGAAAATGCAGAAAGAACGTCACCTCTTTCTATGAACTGAATCAACTTTCCAAGTGTACTATCCAATCCTCTTTTGTCATATACACAGTTGCATTCCTATACTCTGGGAAAGAATTGCCACTTTTAAGGAAATTACAATATTTTACAATTACAATTTTAAATTTTTTTTATTACAATTGTCAACCCTTATAAAACTCATGTTTAAGATATTCCTTGCTCCTCCTAAGTCCTCCCTGTGTCTTGTATAAAATCATAATTATTAGACCAACGCTCCAGAAGTTTACCACTCACATTCTCTGCTCCACTCCATCAAAGCACTAAACTGGTACATCTCTGCTATTCCAAAGACATCAGCCCTCTTAATCAACCCTAAAACTATTTTTATACCAGCACATCATCTCTTCCTCTGCTGTGATCTAATTTTCTGACAGCTCAAAGTATTCTCTGGGAAACTTGACACTGATCTAGTGAGGCTCTCTTCATCCCTGCCCTAAGGTAAGGGAAATACCACCTTCCATAACACACTTGACTCACCCACAACAGCTGGAGCTGCATATCTAGACATCAACTGTCTGAAAAATATTCTGAACTACATGTACACACCATTCAGTCACTAATTGCAAAATCTTGTACTTAATTCAGAAGAAAGAAATTCCTGAAATGTAGAAGCAATGGGTTAAACATAGAGCTTTTTTAAGTGGCTCAGCTATACAATAGAGAATAATTAAGTATCCATAATAAGGCAATTTAATAGTATACTAAATGACATTCCCCCACATAGGGTGTAATTAGTTTCATGTACTTGACACATTCATGCGAGATGTCAGACTGGAAGATTATTATTCTTTTTTTTCATATCCAATTTTTAGTTAGAAGTAGTTTGTGCACCTTCCTGCTCATTTGAGGATTAACAGTCCATTATTTTTGGAATGATTTTCCAGTATGACATTTCTCACATTGCTGTTAATTTTTTTTCCTGCCCCCTTTTCAGTATAGTGCATATGGCTTTTACTGTTTGATTAATTAAATTTGACATACCAAAGCACTTGCTCAAATTGGTCTGTTTGTCAATGAAGACTTTAGCAGAGATAACATTTCCAAAAGGCATGAACATCTGCAGAATGTCCTGGTCTCCAAACTCCTGGGGGAGGTGGTAAATAAAGAGGTTTGCCCCTTCTGGACCTTTAGGAAAATAAATAAAAGAAAAAAAAAGTATGAAAACAGCTATTACAAGCTATTACATTTAATCTGTTTTTCCATAATACTTACTGAAGCTGATGGTCAGAAAGCATTTCACTTTCCAACTCTGAAGGAACAAAAGCAAGTGGATCATCAAAGGAGCACAGCTGAAATGCAGCTCTTTAGAGCATCCCATCTTGAAAATGTTTACTTTGAAAAGTGTTTATTTCATAACTCTACTACAGAAGTAGTTAAATTCATTCTCTTTTTTCAATCTACATGAGTGTCTTTAAGTATAATTAAGGTTAGGAAAACAGGCACAGAATGTATTGGCTCTCAAAATACCCCAGGAACTGCACAATGAGTCCTCTGCTGCTTCCAACACCTGTATGGGTTGTCAGTTTAATTCCAGTTGCAGGAACTTATGGAAATGGAAGGAGGTGAGCTCAGATTTGAGTATCACAGATTTAAACTCAAAGGGCAAGAAAATGGTGCAGATAGGAATAAAAATAGAAAGATGAAGCCCATCTTGTGACTTAAAAGTCAGTGAAGTCAGTGAGAAAAAGACATTCAGAATTAAATTTGTACTGACTCATTTCAAAATGAGGTTTGTTTTTTTTTGTTTTTTTTTAAAATACAAAACCCCCATAGAAAGCTCTGTCTCCTGGAAGAAGCTTTGTAAAGCAAGTCTTTTAAAGAAGTTCAAAATTAGGTAGTTGGATTGAAATTAAGTGGCTTTAGACTTAGTTGAGTTTGCAAAGAAAGGTGTAAACTCAAAGGTGCTTTGAATCTTTTTCTTACAGACAAGATTGAGATACATATTATTAAAGGTGTAGGTTAAAACATTAATCCTAGTACTGATAGGTTATTTTTTTCCCTTAGCTCAATAGCAACACACTGGAAATGAGCAATGATGCCAGGAAGAGTGTGATATATGATGGAGCCAGATGTGGCCTCCCCACGCAGGCTCCAGCAGCGTAAGTGGTATACAAAGGGAACAAGCATTTCTGCTAAAAACACACCCAGAATAGCCTGATTACATGTTCCCTTGCTTAATGGAACCTAAATGTGCCTCAGATGTGATGCCCTTGGTTTTCTGGAGAGGAAGAGGAAAGCGCTCATCAGATTTACAGAGCTCCTTCTGCAGCAGAGCCATGGAGCCTCACCTCTCCCACTCAGAAACAGGCTGTCTGCTCTCTCTCAGCCTGAAGGAAAAGGTAGCAGAGTTAGCCCAAAAACGAGGAGATAAACAAATTAGATAAGAAAAAAAAAAAGTATTCTGAGGAGGTGGGGAAAAAAAAAAGATTAAAAAAACTTGTCACTTGGAACTTTTTTCTTCTTGTCACAAGTAAACTATTATTCCCAACAAATAATACTCTTTAAAATAGCAGGGAAAAAAAATACTAAATATTTAAGAGCATATGCACGAGGCAGTTCACTGTGCTCCAGCATTTAATATTTATATAGCACTTTTCTCTGGTACTTGTTTATCCTCAGCCACTCCAGACTCTTCACAATTCCAACAGAAATAATGGTAAGAGATAAAACACTTTTGTCAGTATTCAATAGTGGAATCCACTCACTCGAACTTAATCACCTACTAACAGATACAAGATATATAACAAAAATACCATGTTTTAAAAAGGTTGCTGGCAATCAACGAATATAAAAAGCAAGCCTAAAGTTGATTTCAATGTTTCTGAGCAGAAAAAAATTAAAATAGTTAGAAAAAAAAATCAAGCTGTCCTTCACTATATATCTTGCAATGACACCAAATAAATAATTTTTTTCTGGTGTCAAATAGTCCATTGTCATTGACCAAAGGGCCTGAGGTGAAAGATAAATGCAGAAAACAAAAAATATGGAAAAAAATATTTTAAAAAATCCCCTTTCATTTTAAATAATTCAAGCTTTTAGCAGGAAATGAAGGAAAGGCTTCAGAGAACATATACATTTTAACTCCAGTGTCCCTATACAATAACTAGAGGGAGGAATGCCACATTTGTCTTCCTAGGAAACAGATCCCATAACAGTACCAGCTATTTCAAAAGTGGATAAAAAAGATTTCTCTTGAGGATATTATACTAGGCTTATTTTCAAAGCAAGAGAAGCAGAGACAATATACATACATACAGTATTAGAAAGCATGCAGCATTTTCCTGTCTTTGCAGAATTAGCTGGAAATTAGGACAGTAGAAAGTAATGAAAACAGAAACAGCCCCCCTCAAAATGCCTGGGAAGTATGAAGGGGAATGGAAGAGGGGAAAAGGGTAGCCTCATTTTCCTAAACACCTTGTTATTAGTATTCATTTATTCTTGGCAATAACTTCCTGAGGTTTATTTGCTGTTGGTGTGGGGAGAGGGGAGCAATCATTCACTTAGCTGCTTCCTCACAAGATCCACAATTAAGCAAAGAACCACTCAAAGTGAAAACGGATCTTGTCATTAGCTCAAAACCTTAATCAGATTAACTCCACTATGACAGAAAATGGAAACCAGAAGACAAAACTTCATCCACAGAGGGATGACTTTTGTTAGCGGCGCCTTTTTATGTGGTAGCTGGTAAATGCTTTTACATATGGAAGGGATGGGTGGCAAAGTATAACTCGGAGGACAGATGGCTGAAAAGTGAAACACATTAGAGGTTAAAGAAGGTGACAGTGCTAGGCAGGAGGAAACTGGAGGAAGAGGAAATCACAGATTAGACCGCCCGAGGCCTTCCGTGAAGCCTCGAAAGCATGGAAACAGACGCGTGGCAGTGCTGTTTTCCTCGGAAACGTGGAAACAGACGTGTTGTTCTGGGTTTTGTGGCGTGGGCACTTACCTTCCTTCTGGCTGCCCGCGGCACTCTGCTGCTGCAGCAGGCTCTGGCTGTAGAGGGTGGGCAGCGCGGCGGCCGCGTACTGCTGGATTCCTGAGTAGGCCTGGGTGAGCGCGTCCATGGTGCCGGCCGTGCCGTTCGTCAGGCCTGTGGCGCCGAGTCCTCCATTCAGGGCCGCCATACCTGAGAGCATTTGAGCAACTTTACAAAAAACCCAACAATAGAGAAAAGAAATTGCACTTGTTCATTAGTGCTTTCCGAAAGTCGTTGGTATTATACGACACTGACAATGACAGCGGTGCATGCAGCTCGGCACTTCACCAAATGGGACTGAGGACAAAGAAACACGACTTTGGCATCAGAATCACTTCAGCACAAGGGTTGCACAGTCAAATGGACTCGCATGCAGCCTGCTACTGGCAAGTACTACAGCTCCGTGCTCCTGAGAGCCTCTCTGCTCATCCTCCTGGACACCTGTGCTTCTGCTGTGGGTGTCTGAGGCTGGCAGTGTGGCTTCTGTATGACCTGTGTCCTTGTGAGATGGCTACTGGGAAAAGCAGTCCGTGAGGAAACCTGCTCTCTCTGACCAGAGTCTTCAGCAACAGGCCATCACAACACCATATGAGAAGTGTTTATACACAGTAAGCTGAGAATTCTGATTAACTGCATTTTAAACCGGGTCTTTCTCAACCTAGATGACTCTATTATAACCTTCTGTACAATTACAGGCTTTGTCCCTTAGGCTTGTGGTAGAAAGATGGACTGATATGCTCTTTGCTTCCACCCTCCTCCTCTCCCAGCCTCCCTCATCTCCACAAGAGATGAACAGCAGCACACCCAGACCGACTAAAAATACTTCATTCCAGACTAGGCATCTTTCATGAAGAAACAAAAGCATTTATTTCAAGCAATGTTTTTCATCACAAGGAAAGCAGAGTCACTTTTTTTTTAAACTTACAGCAATTCTAAATCCTGATAAGTAACAGAGTAATTTAACTGGGATGGCTGCTAAAGAGGAAATTTCAGATGGGATTGCTAGCTGTGCAGAAAATGACATCCCTCATCCGTGTAAACAGTGTGGGCTGCATAAGGAGTTATACTACTCTGATTTGATGGTGGACAAACTCCTGAGCTACAGCTTCCCTCCTTTGATTCCACTGCTCAGCATGGCTCCTAAATGAGTTATGTTGAAGTTAACAGTGCTAGCATGTCTTTCAGGAATTCCAGAAAAAGTGAATTTGCTGTTGGAAGTTGAAAGCATGGCAGGGTTCAGAGCCATGCTCATCTTCCACACGCCCAAGCTGTGTCAACCTGAGCACTGAGAGCCCATCAGGACTGAGAGTCAGGGCATGTTTTCTGCTCAATAAGCTATCTCGGTTCCCCAGTTTCTAGGTGAACAGCTCACAAACAACTTAGACGGCTTAACAGGCCCATAGAGGTACAGAAGATCAGTCACTAGAAAAATGGGGGGGAAGGGGACCCAGAATCACCAGAAATCGTTTTTTAGACATTGTGTAATGTTTTGATTGGTAAAATGGTGGGTGAAGATGTGACTGGTGGTGTCATAGTAAGACCCCAAAGTGAGGAACAGTAAAGAGAAGGAAAGGGCTTAATTTCAGAGCAATAATAAAGGTTGGTATGTAAATTGGTGAAAAGTGGGGAAATTAAGCAGAGGACACTTTATAGTAAATTAATAATTAAATTGATTAGACTGGGAAACAATCTTCAAGGAAGATGGCAGAAACCTTATCACATGTGTAATTTAGATACAGAAAGAATACTGCAGGGAATTATCCAGCATTGACAGAGGAGGATAAAGATGCTGACCCCAGTATCCTTCTGCCTCTTATGTAGATTTGAAAAGCATATTCCTATGAGTCTCCAATAATCAGGACAATTGCTCAAGTGGCACCTTTTTGGCTCCACCAGAGTCTGTGCCAATTAAGAGAATTGTACTGCATAAATTATACCTTTTGATCTTACTATAATTTGTGTGACTAAACACTTGACAGAGATGTGATATTCTTAGCCTTTCCTTAATAAAATGTCTCACTTTGAAGACTTCTCTTTCCCCTCCACCCCACTTCAGAGCATTGCTGTACCCTGATGGGAGGTACTGGCTGAACAAAAATCCCTGTCAGAGCTCAACAAACTCAGGTATTTCTTGTATAATGGTTCCAGTTATAAAACTGTATTGGGTTTGGGCGGTAGTGGGGGCAATACAGGAGAAGCTGCTGGAAGCCTCCCCTATGTCCTACAGAGCCAATGCCAGGTGACTCCAAGGCAGACCCACCACTGGCCAAGGCTGAGCCCATCAGTGACAGTGGTAGCACCTCTGAGGTAACATGGTAGAGAGAAGAAAAAACCCTGTGCAATGGTAACTGCAGCTAGAGAAGAGTGATAAAGTGTGAGAGAAACAGCTCGTCAAGGTGGGTGGAGAAGGAGGGGGAGGAGCTGCTCCAGGGGTCAGAGCAGAGATTCCCCTGCAGCCCCTGGTGCAGCAGCCGTGCCCTGCAGCACATGGGGGTCCATGGGGGAGCAGAGATCCACCTGCAGCCCATGGAAGAGCCCACACCAGAGCAGGTGGATGCCCAAAGAAAGTTGTGACCCCGTGGGAAGGCAGTGCTGGCAGCACCTGTGGAGAGAGGATTGCACTGGAGTAGGTTTGCTGTCAATACTTGTGACCCCCTGGGGGAGCAGCTCTGGAGCAGCCTGTTCCTGAAGGGAAGCACCATGGAGCAGACCCACGCTGGAGCAATTTGTGGAGTGCAAAGGAGCAAGTGAAGAACTCTCTGCTGTGGGAGAGACCCCATGCTGGAGCAGAGGAGCAGTGTGAGGAGTCCAACCCTGAGAAGGAAGGAGCTGCAGGTGATGAACTGACCCATTACCCGTCCTCCTGCACCACTGGGGACAATAGGTAGAGAATTCAGGAATAAAGTTAAGCCTGAGAGGAAGATAGGAGTGGGGAGAAGGTGTTTTAAAGATTTGGTTTCATTGCTCATTATTCTACTCTGATTTGATTGGTAATAATTAAACTAACCCCCCCAAGTCAGGCCTGTTCTGCCTGTGATGGTTGTTGGTAAGTGATCTCTCCCTGCCCTCATCTCAATCACAAACCTTTTGTTTTCTCTCCCCTGTCCAGTTCAGGAGAGGGAGTGATAGAGTGGCATTCAAAATATTACAATAACAATAATAATTTAAAAAGAAATAGTAAATTTTACAATAAATTATATGTATTCTATATTATGCATTATATATTATTATATATTATACTAATAATTTGATCCTGAGACTGCCTGTAGTCCCCTCTGATGTTTTATACTTAGATTTGTGTCACTGCTTGCATGGGTGTATACACAGGATTGGTTAAAGTAAAGGCTCCTGATAAAGCAGCTTGTATCCCTCTTTTTATTAGTGTTGAAATAACTTGATAACAGAGGTAGCATTAGGATACCATGTTATCTTTGGTTAGTCATTGGCCTATTAGATAAAACATGCTTTGTGTTGCAGTGGGCAGCATCCTCCCCCTCCTTTCCCCGGGAATCAATAGCACCTTCCCACCCAGCAGTTCCAGGTCAGATCAGCCAGACAGTCCAGCCCACAGCACTGCTCCTGGGAAGGGCACAACTACTGCTGCCACATCCCACAGGTGGCATTCACCTCCCTCCTGAGCAAAACAGAGCTGCAGAAAGCACCCAACACTTTTTCTGTTACATTTTTATGAAATCTGCAAGGCCCAGCTGCTGTTACACATCTCTGCCATCTCTTTATTATCTCTACCAATGCACCTCAGTCACACACTGAACTCTGGTCCCTTCCTCCCTTCTGTGAAATAACCTTTTGGAGCCTTTCTACTTTTCTGAGTTTCTCTACATAATACAAAAGCAACAAAGCTTGGCAAGTCCAAAGGTCTCTCAAAGTGCTTTTCAAGCACCTTCAAATCTATCATAAATAGTTTTATCTCTGTTTTACAGATGTAAATAAGGGGGCAAAAAGGCTAAGTGACTGCCCTGGGGTCACACACAAATACTGTGCCGTAGCTGTCCAGTATCCTGAAAGTATGGTCTTTCTTAATTGCAAAGAATTGCTTCCTCCCTTTTTAGTAATTTTTTTCCTCATAATTCTTTTTATTACTTAGAATTCTTAAGTTTAAGTGCTCAAAGCAGACAGTTAAATGTTTTCCAATTTAAAGTTTTAGGTGCTTCAAGAAAAACCGAGAGAAGACTGAATCCCCACACTTATGTATAACTACTGCCAAAACCTTGGAGACACTTAAACTTACCATACTCCACTTTATTTAAGGCCTCCTGACATAATTTTAAAATGCTTCTCTCTACAATGACATCACTATCAGCCTCCATAGCACAGCTTCTTTTCACAGACCCAGACAGGACTGAAAAATCAGATAAAAGTCTTCTAGTGAGCTCAGCATAGAAGACATTCTTTATGTGATTCTCACATGCAGGGCAGGACATGGCTTAGGCAGAAAAGCATCTCTTCAAACCTCTGTATAAATCAATGCCCAAGTCCAGTGCCACCTTCTGATTAGTTTTTGGGTTAAGCTCTGCTTGACTTGTGCTTTGGATTTTCTAATTTCCCAACTAGAACCCCGTCACTCAGTTCCCAGTTTGCTGCACAGTTACTTCAGGAATGACCATGGCCAGTGAATATTTTTTAGTGGCCTGCTTATGACCATGGTAAAAGCCATGCCAGTGTAGAACATCAGACTTACTGAACATGAGGTTTCCCAAAGGCAATCTCCCAGATGGGTTTGAGTGTGAATGTCTAAGTCACAATCATCAGGAAAAGCCCCAAATTTTCATTAAAATAGACAGGGGAGGTTATTTTAATTTGAGAAATTCACTGTCATCAGCATAATGAGTACCAGAAAGTGACAATCAAATTCTCTAATGCTGAGCTGTGTCATGGGAAAGCAGTTTCCCCTCTTTAGCTCTCTCTCATGTATGTATATACATAGACAAACATACCCACATACATTTTGTAAGCACTATACACATATCCATAGAAACATCCATGAAGAAGATTTGGGACTGCAGTCACTGTCAGTACAAGTCCATGGAAACAATGGTGACTTAAAACAAACTGAAATTTGGTACCAGGTTGCGAATACATCATTAATACTTAAAATGACACATGCAGATAAGTTTGCACACACATCACCTCAAAATACCTGCTGAGAAAATGTAAACTCTTTGCTTGCAGCCTAGCAAGGGGTGCTAAAAGGAGTGCAATAGAAGGGTTCCCACACAATGAGATCGCAGGGTCCACTCCTGTTTGGTTTTGGTACATTATGTTGGAGTGCTCCAGTGTGCCTGGGTTCTTAGCACTTGTGGAGGGAAAGGACTGGGATGTCATATTTTGGTCTTGATATTGTGATTTTTTTATACACCAAGTGAAGCACAATGACTGTTAATCAGAAAGGACATTTGATGATTTCTTACTCATGACAGGGTAGATCTCTTACTACAAGACCTCACAAAGGAGAGGAGGTAAATTAGCTTTCCATGCATGCCATTTCCAGTGGCTTGATTTGACACTAATGGAATACGAAGAAAGGAAACTAACATCTGCCATTTTGGGACCTAATACTAATTTTTCTTATATTGTCCTTGAGTTGTATTTACAAAGAGGTTGTTTTGTGTGAAATGCACGTCCTTGCCAGAAGCAAGTCCTGTTTTACACGAGACCCCATGCAACCATTCAACATTGCTACATGGACATCCATAAGCCCCCTTCCTTCCCAGCTCCCAACAATGCCAACCAGAGATCACAGAACAAAAAGATTGGGTGAGCAGCCAAGTAACAGTGACAGAAAGGACATCATGCACAGCATCAGAGTGAGCAAGAGATACTGAGGAGGACATCCATTCCTGAGGGTACATTATGATGGGTCATAGACTGGCAATGACCAAATAGATTCCTTGCATTGCAAAAAGAAATGCAAGGAGCAACAGCAGCTAAAGAAAAAAAAGAGGGGGGGGGAATGAAGCTGGGCAAATCTCTTCTGTTACAGGCAAAGGTGAAATCATCATAGCAGAAACAATAATAAAAAAAAATCCTTCTTCTTCAAGAAAATCTTGACCATGGCTAAGAACAAAGAAAAATGTTCTAACAACTACTGGCATCTTCTTAGCTGTAGATGCCAGGTTTGTTAAGATGTCATAGGATAGGTGTGCGTGCTCTGGCATTACAGGTGACTGAGTGCATGTTCTCCTATACTTGCCAATTAAAAGCCAAAGACTTGCCTTCATTTTTAAAGCATGTTGCTCTCAAGTCAATTAGATAATTCTTACAGATGTTTTAAAGGACTGCCTCTATGGCAAACATGTTTCTTAGCACTACATTTCTGAGTCAGGTTTTGTACATTGAGTTGATAACACCTGTTGTCAGACTCCCTCAATGAAAAAGGAGCCTCTTCTATAACCTAGACAACCCAAATCCCCTGTGACAATTATTTTAATTTCTGTATGTACTGCAAGAAGAGGAGTCTTTATGCAAGGACACAAGGAAATTCACTTTGCAGAATAAACTGTGTGAAACTAAAAGACTCCAGAGAAGTACATATGTAGTAGTAGTATGGAACTGAATCTACTTGACCCCTTTATTTGGTGTAGAGATTAAAAATCATATTATCACTTTACAGTTGATAGTTTTTGTGGCATGATTATTGGGGAAGGCTGTCCACCACAGCAATAAATACTCACTGTTTACGGTACCTGCTAGTGCATTAATATTATTCAGTCCAACAGTGGCTCCAGCCAGTCCTTGGAGAGTACCCAGAGAAGTCAAAGAATTCATGGCCGCACCAGCTGTGGAATTAGCAGTTGATGCAGCCACTGAAAGGAAAAAAAGCAAAGCAAAATTAAGACAATTAAGTTTGTTTATTTTATTTGATCACAGAACAGCTTACTATCACACACAGGAGCACAACAAGGCTATTTGCAAGAAGGAAAAGAAAGAAAATGAGATCAACAAGACTAGTCTTGTTCAAGACATTAGCAGTATGATTGTTCATGGGAAGTGTTGATGAGTCTAGAACTGCAAATACTGGATTCCAAAATTCAGTACTGTGCTATTATTTGCAAACATAATACTAAACCAGTATGTATGGGATCAGACTTTCTCAAAAGTTTGTCAATCAACCTAGCAACCCAGGCTGATCAGCTAACCAGGCTTTTGGGATTTCACCACTCACCTTAAAGTCCATCGTTAAGCAAACCAGAATTAATCAGTCATTTTGTCATACAACAGATTACTGTTCTGGGCCCCAAGTGTTCTAAGAGTAAGTTTAATTATTCTAAGTAAAAACACTATGCTCTAGGACACTATATGAACTTCAGTTAAAGACCTGAAGATTAGAATAAGGACCAGGCAAATACAAAATGTAACTACCATTCATTTATTGTAGGCTTTTATCCTGGCGTTTGTATATAGATAGTAATGTATATGCACCCCTATGATACTGTATGTATCCCCAAAAGCTTTGCCAGAGGGGAAAAGGTGGAAAAAATGTCCTTGATGCTACAATGTCAAGGAAATGCTGAAGGTGGGTGAGCTGAATCCATCTAAATTATGTGTTTAGGGAGAAATTCACTCTCTTGTCATAAAAAAGTAATAGAGTCATAATTTGGAATAGGTTAACTGAACTAGAAATACCTGTCTGTCTCACAGAAGGGCCTTGAATAACCAGTGTATATTAAAGACTTAAGTCACAGGTAGGTAAAGGTATAGCAGATGAATCACACTTATAAAAGCTGCAGAAGCAATTAAGTTTTTAGCTCGTCTCCTAAGCCCTACTTTTGTGTATCACTCATAAAGACTTCAGGGTTTTTTTTCCTTTTTTTTTTTTTCCCTTTCTGATTTAAAGTTGCATTATCTTAGGAAAAGTAATTTAAAGTCAAAGTTTTGTTGATGATGTACTGGAGGCACAGCATGTCTACAAACAGGTTTTTTTTTGCTCCTATTCATTACCTAGCTATGAAATAGTTAAGACCACTTTTATTTGATGCTTTTTTGGGCTGTCAAACACATCAGACTACTCAGTGAACCCTTAAGAAAGTTAAGTCTCTAGAGCTGACAGGATCCAGTAAGGAAAGTAGGAGGTAACTTTTTCACTCTGTGGGTAAATCTTGAAGCTCTAACCTACAAATAACCTGCCTTTGCAACATTAAGACCCACTGAAGACAAGTTTTCACACTCTTGGGGCCTCAAAGTACAACGAATATTCTTGCTGTGGGGCAAGATTTCCAGACTCAGTTGTGCAGTCCTTGTCTCTTAGCATCTGTGATGTTAACTCGAATAATTTTATATGTTGCAAACAGAAGCAGCTTTGATTATTCAATCTGTCCCCACAAAGCAATAAGAATCCAATAATACTTTTGATTTAAAAAGTAATTAACAAAAAACCAAGTAAAAAACTCCACTTTTTTCAGATAATTTGGGCACCAACAGAGAAGAGAGGAAAAAAACCAAAGTGAATTCCCTGTGACCAACACTGGTCTGTTTCTGTCAGTGTTCATTATCAAATGATTTAAATGAAATATATAACACTCAAATCTGAAGGATCTTATTAATTTTGACTGGACTAAATTCCATCAATTTTCTGTTTTAGAGGATTATTACCATTTTCTCTTGAGGAAACACATATAGTTAAGAAATGAGAGAAATGGGGACTAGGAAACTGCCTGTAAATGACATTAAAGCTGGGGGCAAATAGCTCCTGTGAACAAGAGCCATATGCTTATGGATTGTCAACACATCTGTTGGAGAAGGGAAAAAAATCTGCTTAAAATCTTCCCTCTTGTGCAGCCCACAGTGAATTATGGAGGCTCTTATTACTGGCTGCTCAAACACATGCTCCAGGGATGGTCAGTGTCTGGGGCCAACATCTCTTTTCTTCTTTTTTTTTGGTTTTGGAAATCAAAGTTCTCTATTCCATCAGGCAAACAAAGAGCAGATGCCTCAGTGCTTCTCCCACTTGAATCTTGCAATGCAAATTATCTAGTTTGCCTGAATAAAGACTTGGCACATACTCACTGTACAATACTGGTTGCAGCCCTACAGCACCTCAGGAATGAGTGTTATGTTGTTGTGGTATTTCTGCTTAGCAGTGATCTGCCTCACAGATACAGAGGGATAATGCTCTTTCCTCTTTGAGTTAATATTTCTTTGAGAAGAAAGAAACTGAAGACATTGTGTGGTTTCCACCATCTTATTGAACAGGGAGTGAATAGAAATGATTATTTTAGGGTGCTTTGAGAGATCATGCAACCTCTGCATGAGACATCACACACTAATTGACTGAGACCTGCATGTATGAAATAAAGAACACAGTGATGAGCTAAAATATTACCATAAAGGGGCTATAAAAGGTCCAAAATATTAACAGAGGTGAAAATTTCTAACAAAATGCTGTATAAAATCAACAGATGAAGCAATGGCATGCCTGAGAAATCTAAAAGAAGATGAAAGAAAAGTTAAAAGGTCCTACAAGATAACTGTGAAGGCTTAGACCAGCTGAAAGTTTTTACTTCTTGTGCTCCCAGGTGAAATCTATCTGGAGACAAGGACAATGCTTCTCCTGTCCTTTGCCATTTTCTAGTTCCTTTCAACAAAAAAATGGTAATGTATATTAAACTGAAAGGAAAAAAGAAATATCACATGCCTTGTGGTAACAGCAAATGACTACACTACTTTGGGGAAGCCTGTATAATTCTCTTGTATCAGCAAAATTCTTGGGTTCCACAAATGCTCAGAGTAATGGCAAAGGAAGACTAATTGACTGTCAGAATACTTTCTATATTTATGTCTTTTAGTTGTCCAGAAGACAAAAATAGATTGGCTACCTACATAATTTATAAATTGGATTTTACCATGTTCTTCTGATACCAAATGAATGAAAAAAACAATAAATTTCATAGCTCCTTCCAGCCTCCATACCAGAACATTCACAGAATCACAGAATATGCTGAGTTGGAAGGGACCTACAAGGATCATCAAGTCCAACTCCTGACCCTGCACAGGACACCCCAAGAGTCACACCCTGTCCCTGAGGGCACTGTCCAAACACTTCTTGAACTCTGACAGGCTCTGTGCTGTGACCACTGCCCTGGGGAGCCTGTTCCAGTGCCCAGCCACCCTCTGGATGAAGAAGCTTTTCCTGATATCCAACCTAAACCTCCCCTGGCACAGCTTCAGGACATTCCCTTGGGTCCTGTCACTGGTTACCACAGAGAAGAGTTCAGTGCCTGCCCCTCCTCTTATTGTGCTTCCTCCATTTAACTGATGAAATTTTCACTATCAGATTCAAGCTTCAAGCCAAGACACTTGGACTTTGGTTAATATATTCTTTGTCAGAGTTCTCTTTGATACAGAGAACACATTTTTATTTGGAGTGGCTGCTCTACACAGATATCTGTGTTTAACTGGTAATGCTGCACCCACGGAGATTTTTAAGGCTGGAAGGAGCTGGCATTTTCAAATGTTCTCAAAACATTCCCTTCTGCCTTTCTGCCTATAAATGGTTATAACACCTAAGAGGTCAGTTTTTTGTTTTTTGTTTTTTTTTTTTTTTAACTGAAATATGAACTAGCAATGAGCCATTTCTCTTTTAAATTTTAATTTAAATAACATTTCAATGCAATTCCTAAAAACTATGCCAACCTAGAAAACCAACGGGAATTAGCATAGAAACTTTTGGCCATTCTTTCAGCTAGCTTGTGTCAATAGAGTAATAATGATTTACATCATCTGGATTTGCCTCAACTGGAAAACTAGATTCATGATAACAGCATCTAGGAAAGGCAATGATGTGTAAATATTTCTTTGGCTTTGCTACACACACTGTGGATAGAATTAATTTCCCCACCTTTGCAGGCTTGTTGTTAGTTTAAGCTAGTCTAGTCAAAACTAGACTGTTTCTGAGATTTAAAGACCTCCAATTCAGACACCCTACATTTAGATTTCTATTTCAGGTTGGGCTGGATTGCCATAAAGAGCACATGGATGAACTCAACTACCAAATACTACTGGAGCCTTTCCCAGTTTTCCCTCAGACTTCTTGTTCTGCCCTAGATAAAGTAATTGCTATGATTGTTGTTGAAAGACTTTTCTGCTTCCTCACAGTTGCTGCCTGTCTCTTAGAAGGCTGTATCTTGGAGGCACAGGCACATTTTTGTCACACCTATTTACTTCCTACACCTCAGACCAAGGAGAGCCCTTGGTAGAGCTTCTTGCTATATTGAAACCACAGACCTGTGCTTGTCTGTAGTACAGCCTTGGGCAAATACCACCCCTCTCATGTCTCAGGCCAATTTATAAAGTTACTCATAGAATCAGAGAATGGTATAAGTTGGAAGGCATCTTTAAAGATGAGAAATGAGTGATCTTCAATTAGAACAGGTTGCTCAAAGCCCCATCCAACCTGACTGTGACTGTTTCCAGGGATGGGGCATCCACCACTACTCTGCACAACCAGTGCCAGTGTCTCACCACCTTCATTAAAAAAATTTCTTCCTTGTATCTAGTCTAAATCTACCGTTTCTTAGTTTAAAATCATTGCCCCTTGTCCTATTTCCACAGACCCTGCTAAAAGGTTTGTCCTGATCTTTCTTGCAGGCCCACTTTAAGTACTGAAAGGCTACAATGGAATCTCCCTGGAGCTTTCTCCAGGCTGAACAACCCCAACTCCCTCAGCCTTTCCTCATAGGAGTGATGCTCCATCTCTCTGTTCATCTTCAGGAATCCTTTTCCCACAGAGGAGGTCAGGGTGCAGGAAGGCTGCTGAAGAAAAAGAACTAAATAAACCACCCTCTGACTGTTACACTGAAGGAAAGGACCTATTCCAATCACGTATGTGCACTATGTTTTAGCAGAGAAATGGTTTGCAGTGTGTCATCAGGCTTGTTCTTTCCTTAATTTTTTCGGTAAATGTCTAAGTAAAAAAAAACTCCAATGATTTCTCAGAAAAGTCCTGTACCACAAGACCCCCTGGATCTCTAGGAAACTCCCTGCTATATGTGTTAACTTGGCACTATTTATGGGCAGTGTAAACTGTGCACTTCTCCATTCCTCTCCACCTTGTCCTGTTCCCTTCCTCCTCTGGAACAGATTATCCAGATTGCTCCAGCCGTGTCCTTGGAGGTTTTTAAGACTTGTTTGGATGCAGCCCTAAGCAACCTGATCTCACATGAGCAGAGAGTTGGGCCACAGATGTCCCAATTAACCTTCCAACCTCAATCTTTCTGTGGGAATTAGAGCAGCATAGGAGAAAGTCAGCTCACACTAAGGTGGAATGAAAGAAGGCTGAAGAATGAAGATGTGTTGAAAACTGAACAATAGAACCAGTTTATGTTCTTGGGTCTGTTAACAGAAACAGAGATTGACATTAATTATGACACTTAACTCTCATCTGTGGTTTTGATTCTAGGCTACCACAACTACACTGTGTGGGTGAAGTTTCTAGGGCCCAACCTACATCTAACAAAAGAAATTCTGACATTAGATCTTTCCTTGAAGTTTTAGATTCTTCTTAGATTCAGCAGTGTGCAGCAGAAAATAAAATCACAGTAGAAGAATGTAAAGAAAGGATATAAAGAAATCATACAAAAAGAGTGAAGGTGATAAAAAATGCAAATAAAAAATAATATTTCTAACAGTTCCTCAGTCAGCGACAAAAAAAAAATTAAGAGTTTATAAGAGAATTATAAGGACAAAATAAAAAGAAATATTAAACCCAAAAGTAGAAATCTCTAATTTTAGCTAGCTGAATTTAAAATCTTTGTTTAGTACACAAAATCTCTTGTGTAAACAAAATATGCCTTTGTCCCTTGCTTAGTCCAAGAGGGATAATAAAGCTAAGAGAAAACACTGGATTTAAGGATAATCAGATTAGGCCTGCATTCTCTGTTTTCTTTCTAATCTTTAGTTGCAATAACCAATGATGTTTGGAACTGTGTCTTGAAAACTGTATCTAAACATGAGGAACACCTGCTGGCCTGACTGAAAGACCAAAGATACTGGACAAAGTTTTGTTGTGCTGGACAAAGCTTGTGCAAAGCTTCCAGCTTTGGTTTATATGGTCTTAGTTTTGTGGTGGTACTCTCTTAAACAGAGAATGGCATCCAGCTGTAGGAGGCTCTTATGTACGTGGGAGTCTGGACCAACTCCTGGAATTAGGAGGGATTCTGCACAGATCTGATCTTATATATTTAAGGTCAATGGATTAAGGTGTGTTAGCTTTATGTAGCACTAACACCAACTGATTGTTTTGAAAAGATGGAGACCACAGAATTTTCTCCTAAATACACAAATGAAATGTCTTATGGAAAAGGGGAATGATTCAAATATAGTAATGTTGGAGCTTATGAAATGAGGATTATAAACATGGTGTGGGGGAGAAGTGGGCAAATCAATCATGGTGCCCATGTGACATTGCTCTCAGGAATTTGCAGTGGTGTTTCTGGCTGAAATGAGCGCATTCTACGGGCTCTGACTGCAGAAGGAACATTTTAAAGGGGAAGAATAATTAAGCAATGACAGAGTCATCATCATTATTAGATAATCACAACCCAGGGGCATTAGCAAACGTTGAGTGTCTCTAATCCCATGGGGTCTAATTATTCTGTGATAATAACCACACCTCCAAGTTTTAATTTATTCTTGTGGAGAAACTGGAGGGGGAGGGGGAGAAACGGGGACATTTTAATATTTTTTGCTAAAAGAAGATGCAGTTGGCCTTTCACTAGGGCTCATCAGTATTCTAATCTAACTAGCATGTGTGATTGGCATTAAATTGTCTGCCCTTTACAGTGATCTCCAGCCCATCCAAATATTCACCCTTGCACAAACTGGTGGCCTCCCTGTTGCTAACAGTACCAGAAAACCCTGGTTCTATTTCTCAGGGCAGATTTTGGTAAAGGTGAGGTAGATTTTCCCAGTCTGGAGAGGTGTATTTTCCATAATGTCCTCTGACAAACACATTGCCATTGGTATGGAGAAAGAAGTAAAAAACTTGCACATTTTCTGGTATCTCAGAAGTGCTGTCTGACATGTCAGAAAGGAAGATTCTAGTAAGTTTAAGTGCTCTGCTTGTGCTTGGATAGGATAAAATTAAAGTGACAGATGCACTCCAGGGAAAGAGCACCAGAAAAGCAAGAGAGCAAGAAAGAGTCAGGGGAAACAAGAATGACAATACAGAAGGACGTATACCAATATCACAGCCATTCTCCAATAAGTCAGTGGCCCTCTGCTTCTTCGTTACTCACAGGTGAACTGTGCCCATGAAAGATTGTCCATTTCTTCTCAAGGAACAGGGAAAGAGAAGCATCAATGAGCAAAGGAGGAAGGGAACACCATGCACTCAACATCTGGTTTCTTTTTTGTATTTGTGTGCATGCATGTGCAGATGAGAGAAAGTATAACAGAGAGGGAGAGAGAAGAAGGAGTCTTTCCCCATGGTGATCCTTCTGGTTCTGGCTTTCTGAAAACAGCTTTAAATTTTATGAAGTCTTGAACACTGACTTATACAAGAATAAAAAACCCAGAAAACATAAAGAGGTCAGCAAATTAATTCAAATTCTTTGCAAATTCAGAAGCCAAGGACTTCAACAATGCAAGAATAACTGTAGGCTCATAAATCCATACTATTCAGCACTTCATGGGTTTTTGAGAGCTAAGAAAGCTTGGGAGAAGTGCAAATCAGGGACCCTAATTTTAATCACTTGTTTATGTCAACACCTAACTTGACATTTATGATTGTCATGAAATTACAGTGTCTACACCATGGACCTTCCACAGCAGTGCAAAGAAGGAGGAGAAAATAGAGCATGCAAAGGTACTACAAGTATGGCAGACAAACTTATTAATTTGGTTATTTTTGTAGTTTTCTAGTCCTCTGTTCCATAATTTCCCCCCAAACCTATTTATCTAGCAGAAGGTAAATTAACAAAAAAGCGCATTGATGGGGCATGTCTTTGTGAATTTAGGCTGTTTTTGTGAATCTTGGTGTTTAGGGGCACATTTTCCTATGGGATTTTGAAGATGAAGAGAGAGAGAGAGTAAAAAGCAAGTTAAAGCTCTGGGCCAATTCCACACTGATGCTTCTGTTTTGTTGAAATGCATTTCTCAGTGAAGACCATCCACCTCTAGAGTAAACTACAAGCTGTAACTCAATACTGTGCCTGCAAAATATTGTCCGTTCTCCCCAGGACACTACAATGATAAATCTCCTTTGGTTTTGGGTGGGAAGTACTTTAGAGTGGCTCAGGAACAGAATAATAATGCACAGTGGACTGGCTTGAGTTCAGCTTCATAGCTGACCATGGTATATTTGCAACTGTAACTCTAACTGAAATCAAACCAAATTCAATCACCACAATATGAGGAAAACAAAGAAGAATTACTGAGCACTTATGACTCTGTTTCACTCAGTGGGGCCAGGGGCAGTGGCTGTGCTCGTTGAAGCACCACTGAGTTCACATCAAAGCCATTTCTACAGGGCACTTCCAGCTGTGCTCTCATGTTTATTACAGCTATCTCACACAATTTGGAGCAGGCTATTGTTCCGAGATTCATGCCCTGATGCTGAAATGACCTCCATGTGGAGCCACTTCAGAATACAGCCACTTATAAATCACTTTCCAAAGAATTTCTGATCTAAAAATCAAGAAGGCTCTACTGAGGCCAGGATCTCCTGCCTGGAGTACAGGTTCCTTCACATGGCCCCTGGTGTGCCTGCAAGATCTTTGACACACTTTCAGCACTAAGCATTGACAAATAACATGCAGTAGCATCTCTCCATAAATAAAAGTATAACAAAAGAAAAGAGAGTGTCAGCAGAGTCCAAGGCTATCATTCAAGGCAAGCAGTGTTTTTGTTCTACAAGTGCTGACCACATGCATATATACCAACTCAAATTCTAGTACATGGGAGAGGATGGCCTGATTCCTCTTCTTTTTCACCTCTCTCATATATCTGTCTTAAGCTCAGGTAAACAGTCCTTGGAAGGTGTTTGTCTTTCCATTGCAACAAGATGTTTCTAAAAGACTTGTTTCCTTCAGACACTTAGGAGTCCGATCCATGGTATTTTAGAATACAGATGAGCTAAACTATATATTGAAAATTTCAGTTTGTAGTTAAAGAATTATGAATCCTGAACGTGCATGCAATTATTTCCATGGCAGATGGGTTTCTAAGTGGGGTGTGCAAGCACAATCTTATTGCAATAGCACATTCACAAAATGCAGTTGTTTACCCCTGGGAGCTGCAGAACTTGAGCATTATCTTGCCTCATGTAAAATTACTCAGCCAGGTCCTTTGCAGACCATTTGTAAAGTCATATTGAGTTCACTGTGACACTGGTTCTTTTCATCCATATTACACATTTTTGTTCTGCAAACAGCAAAGGCAGCTGAGGGTTTACTTTACTTGATTTTAAACTCATGCAGTTGTTTGGACATTGCATAAAATAATTCAGTAGTCCCATATTCAAGCAAGTAGTTCTTTTGAGAAAATGTTAAAACAATTAGGTTAAGACCTTAAAAATAATAAAAAAATTGAATAAAATTAAGATTTTTAAATTATTATTTTTTATTATTAATT
>VXBI01000145.1:315201-334300 GCA_013397375.1 Toxostoma redivivum | reverse complement strand
GAAAAATTCAACCCCCAACACTATTCAAACCAAATAGATTTGAACATACGACATTTTTGAAAATGTGGTTTTAAAAGATGAAAATAAGAGGTAATAGTTTCAGCACAGCTGCCCTGAATTTCTTTTGTTGTTAAAGGATCTACAACTCTCTGGGCAGCTCCCTATAGAAGTAAGTTTTGTGCTTGATTATCTTTGATTATGCACCTGCAGTTATATTTTGAGTCCACCTAAATTGTATTGTTCCTTTCCAGAACTGATATTTCCAGTATGTTACTCTGCCAGTACTGTTTAAATTATATAAATATGTTTGTGTGTGTCTAGATATGTTTATGAGGTGATTTTTCTCCTTCTAAAACTTTTGCTTTTATGGTTTTTTGCAATTTTAATCCTCAATCACTAGTACATGATCCTTTGTAGGATCCTTTGAGGATGGACTTCCCAAATTGTTAACAGTTTTGCCTCAATGCTTTTGCTTTATTATTTGTCATGCCCAAAGTCCTGGCATAGCAGACAAATTAGGCTGTCTTAGTTAACGTACTAATAATATTATAGTTGTGATTTGCCAATTTAAATATATTTATTTTCTGTTGTGAGACAGAACCAGGAGCAAAAGCAAGGCAGTCTAAAACTTAAAAGGGTATAAAAAGAAGTTTATTAACTACACAAAGAAAAGAAAGAAAACAGTAAATTCAGAATGAGATCTTTAGACCACTCCCTCTTCCCTCTTCCTATTATTTCTTAACAACAACATACAAAGACACTTCAGACAGTTCTTTACTTAAATAATCTTATTCAGCT
Organism: Toxostoma redivivum; assembly: GCA_013397375.1. Taxonomy (NCBI): domain Eukaryota; kingdom Metazoa; phylum Chordata; class Aves; order Passeriformes; family Mimidae; genus Toxostoma; species Toxostoma redivivum. Next base: position 333,502 of record VXBI01000145.1, on the reverse strand, counting down.
TACTTCAGAGAGAGGAGCTTCTTCTTGTTTGGCTATAGAGATTCCTTTCCCAAGAGGGGAAGGAAACAATTTTTCTTTGATTTCACTTTTACGAATAGCAACTGNCAAGAGGGGAAGGAAACAATTTTTCTTTGATTTCACTTTTACGAATAGCAACTGCCCAGAAATCTGGAATCGTGGCACTCTTCCCAACTTCACAGCATTCCCAGAGCTGTGCCTGTGGGCCGTGTTAAACTCATGGGGTATTACTTTTAAGAATGAACTGTTCCAAAGGAAAAATTCTCTCTATCTCTTTGTTTTCTGTTCATGCTTCATTCTCAGAAAACTGAGATCCCCTTTTTCCCTTGGGACAAATATCACAAATGATCTATCACATGGAACACTCCAACCTTCCATGTTCTTCTCCACAGTTTATAGGAATTTTCAGTTCATCCTTACAGCTTGCAAAAGGATTTCCAGCCATCTTCACAGCATTTTTTTATTCTCCTTCCATTAAAGAAACTTAGCTCTTGCTTCATTGACTTTGGAATATCTTCTTTTTTCCCCTCCGCCTCATTCAAAGGAGGGTCGGAGGTCTGTAAGCCTTATCCGAGCACTAAGGAGTTAAAGTTTCACACAGCTGCAGGGGCTGGGCCAGGCCCAGGCCGCACTGGGTGAGGGGCAGCTGAGATCTCAATCAGCCTTTCTGGGGCTTCTCTGCAGCCCCACACTGCCCATGGCCACCCCTGCTCCCCACACAGGGCCCGGCTGCCTCCCCCCGGGCCGTGCAGGGCTGGGCGGGCCCGGCCGCTCCAAAGCTGCTCCGAGCCAGCAGCAGGAGCCGGACACCCCCCCAGATCCACGGGCCCACGGGGGAGGGAACAGGGCTAAGGTCTTATCAAAGAGCCTTTCCTCCCCCCGCCATCGGGTCCCCTGGTTTGCAGATGGGGCCCAGCGGCCTCCCGAGCCACCCCCCATGGGAGGGAGCCCGGGCCGGGCCGGGCCGGTGTTACCTGCTCAGCCACTAGAAATAAAAGAGAACTTTTTTCCCGGGTTACCACCCTCAAAATGTGTTTTCACGGAGTGAACTAACTTTCTCCAGTTGGTTTCTCAGGCTATCAATAACCAAACCAGCCTCCAATTAGTTCCATCAACTCACAAAGGAAGTCCTCACAGAGAAAAACCTCTCTGAGTCTATCCTCCCCCAAGTGTAACCAACACATAGGCTAACCATCCTTTCTAATTAGTCATTTTATCCTAAGCAATACCCCCAATTTTACATGAGAATTACATATTAGAGTTATATATTTTCTAATTTTTCTTTTCTAATCACAAATATTTGCAGCATATCATTAATCTCGCAAGATTTGTTATATTTCCACAATGCAGTGTAAATAAAGTATCATTTATGGTAAAAAAAAAACAAACAAAAACAACGCAATCACCGAATTATCTGAGAACTTTTGTAACTTATTTCTCGCACAGAAGGAGTCCAGTGCTTAAGATAAATTGAGGGGGTTGCTGATAACATTCAGGAAGTGTGCATGGGAAGTTACAATCCGAGCTCTCCAGTGCACTGCCTAACATATTTCTAATGCTAAATGAGTATTTTAATACTTAGGTGACTGTGTAAACTGAGCAAACAATATGCAAATCACCCATCTTCCTCATTTTATGGAGAAGATATCGGCAATCTCATTCTAATGCCAGTCACAGCTTCATTCTCTTCACATATTTAATTTGTATCTTCTGCATTTGAATTCTGAAGGTGTTTTGCTTTAGTTAACATTTTAATACATTATTTTGTTGCTTCAAGAGAAATAAGAAATTAGGATTTTGCTTAAGATTTTTGGACAAGGCTTTTTTAAAAATATTGTTTGGTTCTAGAGACCAGAATTTCAAAAATCAATGTCCATTTTACTGATAAGCAGTTGAAAGAAGAAAAATAGGCAAAGCAAGGGTAATGATCAGCCTGGTTCCCACCTAATTTGAGCTTTGTTGATTTTCTAAGGAACAAATGTGCTAATTGCTGTGTTTCTTACCCCACAGATGTTATACTAGTCAACTAGAATCCAGCTAAAAATACCCAGATCCATTGGACTTACAGAGTCTCCCAAATAGAGCAGACCTTGGTCCTACAAGGCTTCCGGATTTCTGACACCCTTATGAGAAGTGCAGTCAATCAGTAGCACATTAGCTAAGTAGGACCTAAGAGCAACCACTGCTTGGTCTGATAATTCAGCTGTTCAAACTCCTCTTATCTCCAACATCATTTTTTTTGAAGGGTGAAAAGAGGAAGGCAAAGAATAAAAAAAATACTCTAATAAGTGCTGAGGCACATTTTCACAAATACTCCACATTTACAGAACAGAAATTACATGGGAAGAAAACTTAATCTTCTTGCTTCATGATAGGAAAAAATAAACTTATGAGGGGATACAAACTTCTGTTCCTCTCCACTAAGAGACAAAGTTTTCATTTGCTCTTTCTCTGCCATGGAATAGTTCTGCATACTTTCACTTGTTTGGATGAAAGATCAGACTTTAGTGCTTTAAATTTCTCTGATAATGTGATGTAAAATGAAGAAGTTTTGTCTTGTTTCCTCCAGACTAATGAATAGAAATGAATGATCAATAAATTAATGAGTGAGTTTTAATTTGCACTTTTATTAAAAAAAATAAAATCTGGTCTTAGGTTCTGTATATTTATCCATTAAAATAGCTAAACAGATTATCATTAAATGCTTTCTGCATAAAATAATTGTACTTACAAAACTCTGTGTGGAAATGAACTTTGTCCTTTTGCCCATCTTGAACTTTGTTTTTGTTGCTTCATTAGGGTATTATTCCTTGTGACTAGCAGAATTTTCCAATTACTTGTGGTGTTGTCTTCCTCTAGTGGCTATTTGAACACTCAATCAGTATTACTTTCACTGGGAACTATACAAATCCTGATGCATTTTAGAGTTTGGAACCATTATAGTCAAATCTTGATGAATATTTTCTGTCAATAAAAACCCAATTAAAAAAAAGAAAAGTATGTATTGTCTACATAATATTAATATGAACAGTAAGCTATGCCTAAAAAGGAAATTTATGCTATCATCTGATATTGAAAGACCACTCTTAATTTTCCATTTCCATGTTTTTAAATATATTGGGACTAATTCTACTCTGGTCACCAGCTGATGCCATGGACCTGCACACAGGCAAAAGAGAAACTGGGAAGGGCTGGGAATTTCATAATTCTCTGAATGCCAACTGTCCTGACATTTTTATCTGGTAGAACAGTGTACATTTCTGAGTATATGGATTTACACTGTTGTCTGGTAATGCCATTTTTAGATTATTTTTGTCTAATCTTTGCCAAGATTTACGCTTGGCAGAGTGTAATTGAACATTTGTACACATGACAAATAAACTGCAACCATCACTTGCCCTTTTAACATTTGTAGTACATTATGGTATGATGTCTGCTATATTCACCAGACACATACACAATCTGTTTGTGACAGAGCACTGTAGATGAGATTGGTAAGGATTAGGGAAGGAAGTTGCCATTTTTGTCTGTTCCAGACTTTGCATACCCATCCTAAGTGTAGAATATATTGATTGGAAGATTCTGACATTTCACTTTCTATTATAGCAGCTGTCCCCTGTTTCCTAAATGACAGCCAATAAACATGACTAGTGCCCTCCAGATATTTAGGCTTCAAATTTTCTAATGGCTCATTATACATTCGCCATATACTGTGTTTGCTATAGGATCTCTAAAAAGTAAGATATGGCATTACATCAGCCACTTAAAAAATCCTGCTATGACTCCATGCCAGTAAGAATATTACTAAATCCCCAGTAAGAATATCACTATTTGTTCCTTGAGTTTCAGCACTCACCTCTCAGGGTGATGCATGCCTTCACTTTGCTTGAGTTGGAGATATGCAGCCCACTAGGGTAAAGTTTAGCTACATCATTGGATCGATGGGAAGCCTTGTGAAGTTACATCTGCACATTGAATTGACATCATTCAATGGAAGGTGTCCTAAACCCACAAATGTTACTCTTATTGTTCCATCAATATTACATAGGATCTCTTTAGCTGAAGTCTAAAACCCTTTTAACAAATAGGTTTCTGTATCCTACATTAAAAAGTTCTGTTTAAAAATCTATTAAATAATTTCCTTGTTTACCTAATGCAGATCTCCTTTTTCTAAATGTCTACTGGTCACTTCTCACTTAATGGCAGAATCTAGAAGTATCATAAGAAATGGAGCTACTGAATCATTCTGGATATTCAAAATGTAATTTATGTGATTTCCCTCACTGATTAAAATAATTTTTTCTAAAGAAATACTCAAGGTATATATCTCTTGCATCACAAGGCGACAAGTAATGGGTACTCATGAAGCCCCAGTTGATGTGATGCATAGCCCACTGGCCCCTGCACCTGGAGCTGACAATGCAGTACATTTGTCTTTGATCTTTAAAACATTTAGCACTTGCTTCCCTGGAGTGATTACTGCAGAACTGAAGATGATTCAGTGCTCCTTTTGGTAAATGATTCTTGAAAGCCCAAGACATGCTCTGTCTGGAAGAATTCACAACCATCTGCTGGGAAGCTAATGTATTCATCTTGCACATACAAATGGCTTTGTGGGTGATGTTTCACTGCTTTGCACTAATATGACTTTATTGGCATTGAAATCAACCTACACCACTGCAAAAATGGAGTAGTAATCTGGCCCATGGATTCCATTTAATGACACAAACCCCTCAATTACAGCAGCAGTAAAACATGTGAGAAGAAGGAATTCCTGTAGTCTCTTCTTTTCCTTCTAATTTTTCCTTTACTAAAATTTGCATTTGTCTCACATTGAAGAATAAACCTAAAAGACTATGCTTCTCTCTTTTTTTGCCTTCTGCCCCCTCCTCTCGTCTTCCCCCCCTCCCCCCCCCCCAGTTTAATCCAACTCCTTTGGTTATTCCTAATTTTATACATAATTTTGTAACTGAATATGAATAGTTTTTAAATGGGCTAGGAAATCCCTCAGATATTTTCATCACTGGCATAGGGATAAATGTTTCCAAGGGATATGTATTATTTTTGATTGCATGTTGGTGATGAATATAGTTTTTGTCAAGCTACAGAGATTGTACTATTTCACCAGTGTCATCTGTTTCTGAGACTTGTCTTCTATGCTAAAGAAAATGTATGGAAAAAGCTGAGGCTTGCACCTATGAAGTGTGACATACTGCTGGGTATCTTTCACCCTGAGAAAAATCTCATGTGATGAAGTTCTTCCCTTACATCAACCCTCTTGAAGTCACTGGAAAGAGCCTATTGACCTCAAGGGTGCAACTTTGGATTTGAAACTGATGCAGAATCCAAATCTGCTGTTTCAAGCCTTCACTTAGTAATAGCCACATGAATTATAAAGTCAATTATAAAAACATTTTCAAAGCCAGTGATGCAGAGATCATGCACTCCTTTTCTGATGCCTCATCACATCAGATCCTTGGTTTACAGCCACAGCAATCCCACTGAAGTCAGGGAACCCACCTTGGATGTTGGATGACACAGGTGTAATTGGAAATAATACTAAGTGAGACAATGTGTTTAACAATTGTAAACCAATTAACTTACAACACAACCAGGGGCATATGTTTGGGCTTATAAGTCCATAAACATCAATGGACACAACTTTTTTTGCTGCAATGAAATTAATTTAGACTCAGAGTCAATGGGGAATTTGGCCCCTCTGTTTGGAAATCCAATAGCTATTCCATAATCTCTTTGCAGTTTAGGTAAATACAGCTTAATATCTAATTGGTGTTGTTTACATATCTTTTTGTGGTTCTAATAAATCATAGTACCATTTTAATCATCAGTGTTTCTGGATAATTTTCCAATTAATTCCCAGGAATTAAGCAGGACTGAAGATTTAATGAAATAGCCTTTAGCCACTCCCTAATTTCTTACTGTATTCAGGTGTTCATTAAAGAGCTAGGTCCATAGATGTCCTTCTAACAGCTTTACTCATATATCAATAAAATGTGTTTCCAAGCATAATATTCTCTTGGCATAATCATCTGTTCATTCAGAATTACCATCTGTGCCTTGCTGGAGACTTCATTCTTTTATGAAACTGGCAGTGATGACAAAGTTCATTTGAATTCCCAGGACGTGCAACCATCAAACAGTTTGAAATTCTCTTTTCCAAGCCAGTTTTCCACACTGATAGAACTTTTAAGAACAAACAATTCATAATTTTTTGTTTTTCAATGTTTCACAGAAAACTGTCCACCGTCCTTCCCCTCTTCCCACCATCATTTTCTCTACCAACTTACAACCAGCTAAGGTTTGATGGATGAGACTCCCTGTGAAGGCCATCAGCACTTATTTTTAATCAGCAGTACTGATTGCTGTTGACTTAAATGAAGCATATTTCCCACCCAGGGACTGAGCACATTGCCTTCAAGCAGATCATATTTAAAAATAATCCTACAGAAAGATCCTATATCATATAAGGCCTGAGAAAAAAAAAAGGGAAAAAACCTAAACCACAAGCAAATACCTTTTGAATGAATAGGTAAATATATTTTCCTTATCATATTTATGAGAGGGATAGGTTCTTTTTTGCTTCCTTCTAATACTTAAAAGCACTGAATTCACTGCTAGAGTCCTGTAGCTTTTGAACCTAGCAGCTAGAAGATCAAAAAAGGCTCAACTTTTCTTGCTGTTGATTCTTTCCACTAGATATTTTCAAAATTTCCAAGTTTCAGTCAGAGAATTCTGTAGCAGGTGACATGGTAATTTACTTTTCTGCTTATTTTAAAGGTATTTTTACAAGGAAGATAAATGTATGGCCTTGGTTCTTGGTACTGTGCAGGACTTTCAATCATAAATGGAAGAACTAAAATCTCTGATTCCTCACTAGAAAATATAATATATTGAAGATACCTAGTCCTTGAGTTATGTCTGAATCACATCCCCTTTTCTTTCAGAGCTTTCTGTAACTTATTTGTACAAGGTTATAATATACTACTCCCCGCACATTCTGTTGGCAACCTAGAAACTTGACTTGGAAGGTGAATTCTGAGGTTTTGAAGCAACCAAGTGGTCCTTATCAAGGTGGAGCTCTTTAGGCCAGCAGAAGGAGTTATACAGGAGCCTAGAATCTGGAACTGGCCTCAGCCTCCGTCTAAAGAAGTCCATCTCTCTACAGTGATTACAATCCCTGATGTTTTGCTCAGAAGGACCTGAATTCCAGGTCACCACAATGGAGTGGTATGCTGTGATAGGTAATATCACAGGATATTACCTGGATTGCGGAGGGGTCTCTGGCCTGAAGAAATAGGCAGGAAAGTAGGACAAGTTCATGCTGTGGAGCTGAACTAGAAGTTCAGTTTCACTGTCTGTACTGGGCTCATGCCAGGGTGGTTCACTGTGGTCATTCACTAGAAATTTCTTTCCATCCTGTTTCCCTTTGGTTGTGTGAGACATGCTCAGAAAGCTGTACTTCTTCGTGATGTGGTTTAAATTCAAGAAAACAACTGCATGAGCAAAGACAATCTGGACATTTCAATTTGACTCAAATATAAAATAGTTTTCTAGAAATACCTAGAATGAAACTGAATTACAAGCTGGAGTGAAGTGGGCAATGCATAAGATCAGGGAGACATGAACCACCCACTGCTTCCTTGGTGCCACCATACAGAGTCCTGTGCAGTGGACTTCTGTGTGCTGAAGGGGTTATTAACTATTATCTTGAGGAACAGTCTTTCCATTACCTGAAGTTAGATATTTCTTCTAGAAAAATTAAAATGTTTCAAACTGTTAATAATTAAATAATCACTAATAATGTAAGTATAAATTCAACTGTAGGATTTTCAGGATGTGTTCTAGAAAGGTAGCAGAGCTCCTGCCTTCCATTAGCTTACATGGAAGTTTTCTACAGCACTGCCACCTTCTTCAGACCCGAGGAGGCAGCCAGTACCACCAGGGTGCTGCGAGGGCTGGCTGCTGCTCCAGGTAAGCCAGGAGAGAGTGCAGAGAGGCAACAGGGCTGGCAGGCACTCAGACCTCAGCTAGGAGGGGCTGGAGTGCTGAGCAGCACATCAGGGTTGGACTGGGTCTGGAGACAGTGACCAGCCCAGTGATTGCCCAGCCAGTCTGCAGGGCTCAGATGACACCAAGGCCAAGCCAGAATGCCCCAGCAGTGGGGCTGGATCAGAAGAGGAACAAGAAGCTACTCCAAGCCCCTGCTGCCAGAGAGGGAGCTGGCCTCGGGCTTTCAGGACCCACACCTTCACCCTCCAGCTGTATCCCTGGGAAGGCAATGCACTCAGGGCACTGGCAAGGTCTGGGGTAAATAGAAGCTTCAAGTTTTAAGTAAAAACTTTCATAATAACCAGCCAAAATAGCTGAAGTGTATTTAGAAAGAAATTTGTTAAGGTAGGCAGTACTACGAGTCTTTTATTGATTCTCAGTCTCAAAATGCCGGTGATTAATTTACACCCTGAAGGATGACTTTTACCACAGTCATTAGTGGGAGCATAGATGTTGAACTCTCAGCAAAGCCAGTGATATAACTATGCTGTTTGGCATTACTATAAGGGAAAAAAGTATGAATACTTATAAAATGCCTAGCTTAATGACTTCTGTGATACCAGTAAAGGGCTCCATAGCTTTTCTAACACTAACAGGGGGCTTTTATTTTTTATCCATAAAACCTCATCTCCCTGCTGTGTTGTACAGATCAGTTTAGTCATATCCTAGCTATTAATTCTCTTCCAGCTATGGATTAAGGGGAATAATAAATATGCATTTCCAAGATCTACCAAAGCAAGGAGAGTAACCCTCTATATGCTAGATTTCTTGAATCAACAAAAACTGACACAAAAGCTCCCAGGCTTGATTAGGCCACTGGTTTATCTAATGCAGTATCTTTTTCACAACTCACAGAAGTCAAACAGCATGCTTTTGAATTTTAAACCTATGCATCATAGTGTTCTACAAATTCATTTTATATGGCATAAATAGCCCAAAGTGATCTCGATAGCTTGGAAAATCTGGCACATCTTATGGTCTTGCACAGCTTTGACTATTTACTGGGGCACTTGCCAATTGACATCATAAGATGCTGAAAAACACTTCAGAATTTTACTGCATTTTTCACCTGTAGCTTTGTGCTAAAGCCACTGAAGTCTGGAACATTTCTGGATCCATGCCCACAGCTCACAATGGCTAGTCAAAGATTTTGTAAGGCCTTCTGACTTGACTTTACAAAATACACTCCAAAAGCAGATCAAGATTTTCCAGTAATATAGACAGAACTGTATTGTCATCAGAAGAAAACAGCTTGTCAAATACTTAGTATGAGGAGAGAAAGGGGAACAGGCAGAGCCAATGTTCTGCTGTGCTGAAAGGAATGCATGACTTGAACGCCCCAGGATGGTATTTCAGGTTAAGAACCTTTGTTCAGTAGATACACTAACTTTGGAAGTTAATACTTCACCATCTACCCTGAATAGATGGAAACTAAGCTCTAAGCTCCAAAACTAATAGCGTAATTTCAAAAAATTTTTGGCCAAAAGTGGTTCTGGCTGAAAGGCTCCGTAAGTATTGTTTAAAAACACTGAGCTGACAGTCCAAAGACAACTTCCTAAAAACATCTAAGAAAAGGATCAGGTAGAACAATTGATAACTTGTCTTACAGCTTTCTTGCAGATAAAATGAAGCTTTGAAGATTTAATGTATCCAGTATAATAGAATCCTCCTTGGCTCCTTAAGTTGTTTTTGGTGGTTTTTTTGTTTTCGTTTTTGTTTTTGTTTTTGTTTTTTTGGGTTTTTTTGTAGTAGTGAAGAAGCTTTGCAGGTACTGAGCCCATGGTGCCTTTACTAATATAATTCGTCTCTTTAGGTTCGTACCTGATGCTGCTGTTAGGTTTGTCTCCAGATCTGTAGCATTATGGGGACTGAGATGAATTAGGTCTTCCATCATAGGCTGCTCCCCTTCAAAGTTGCATCAGACTCTGCAAAACCCAGAATTACTTGTTTTGCTCAGGAAAATTTGTACAAACATTTTTCAACTAAATAGACCTTACCACAATAAATTCACAGTATATGGAACTGGTTATATAGCTATGCATTCTTTCAGTATAGGAATTACCTCAGCCAAGATTGGCCATAGAAAATACTCTTTTGATACATAACACTTGATGATGTTCTTAAAAAAAAAGGAAAAAGAGAAATTAGCAATAACATCTTTCTAGCAGATTCCTTGTGGCATACAAGAACACACAGAGGTTACAAAATCTGCTCTCACACAATGACTGTTTTACCTATCTTATTGCCAACAGTGGGTTTGAATTCTGACTTTATAGCTGGTGATGACAGACCCAACACATTAGCAACTTGATTGGTATTTTATACCACGTAGCTATGGTGAGGGAAATACTCACAATGTCACCTTGACATGTCACTTACCAAGTTACATGAAAGCTGAAAAAAGGCAGGAACTTGCTTTTCATGTAGTGACCTAGTAACTTTGAAGAACTTTTTTTTTAGAAATGTAGTGCAAACTGTTATGTTAAATACACAATTAAGTTAACATGAAATTAAGACTCTTTCTTGTTCTTACAGAGGACACATAGTCCTGATTGTCACTGCTGTTATCTGAGCACTACACAGCCAAATGCTAACAGGCAGACAAAGTAGTCACATTAGAGAAAGAATGTCAGCATAAGCAACTGCATGTTGCAACTGCATAAGCAATCTGCCAGCAGTGCTGGAGCCAATGCATTGTACCAGATTATTCACACTTTACTCAATTTCTTTATTCTTTAGACCTTTGTTTCGTAAAATGTTCTTTTAATTTGGAAGCCGAGGGAATGCCTTACACTTCCTCATCCATGCAACAAGTTATATATATTTATATACACACTGCACACATATAAATAGATACATATAAACACAGGAACAAATGAAGAGTTTTTTGGGTTTTTTTTCTTTCTTCATGACTTTAAGCATCAGGAAGGGTGATATTGCCTAAATAACTTTTATTCACAGCAAGTGATATAATTATGTGATGCCACAGTTATCAGCTACTAGGTGGATTGTTGACACCTGTTTATTCTTATGTGTGTCATTTTTGACAGCTTGAAAGGAAAATTATATTTGAAATTTTTAAAGAAACATGATTCACACAAAATCAGTGGCAAAGGGAAAATGTACTTGAAGAAGTGTAGGCTTACTTCGTTGTAGAAATGGCGGTTTTCCTTTTCTGCATAAAATATTTTATGATAATCACTATGAATGGCAAATATATCTAGTCTGACTTTAAAGTTTCTTATCCCAGACACTAAAATGCTACTAATAATTCTTGTCAGGAAAATTGCTGTGAGTAAACAACCAAAGGCTGTGGCTTTACTTTTCATATGAATTGCCAGTGGTGTCATATCAAAGATGTGGTAACTGAGTAAACTAATGCTGAGGTTTGCATAAAAATTATTTCTTGTGAGACATTTGCCATCCATTCTAACATTGGCAGTCATCTTCAGCAGGAATGAATGAATTCTGAGTTTTAAACTCAAAACCTAGTGATAGCAGAGAAGTTCTCTTTACATTTTAGCAGGAATAGAGTTCGAGTGTATATTGGGTGCACCAGGTCTGATAATAGCTCATTTCCCTGAGTGAGAAGAGGATAAAAAGTCTCAATATATTGTTATACCCAAAGCATGAAATTACTTAATTTTTAGGCCCAAATTACAAAGTTCTAAAACAAATAAAAGGAAATTTTTCCTGAAAGATTAATTGTTATGACTGAAGGTTTGTACCAGCAAAGTAACTGACACCCTACACTCAAAAAATCAAGCATATATGAATGTTTATTTTTCTCCTTCTAATTGGTTGAACATGATATATTTTCAGCAAGATCTTAAATAATGAACTCTAATGGAGACATCTGACTGGGAAGCACTCCATGTGCATGTTGATTAATATGCTCATGTGTATTTTCTGTACGTGTATATGCATTGTAAATCTGATTCCACATACCCAGAGCCATACGTTATGGCACTTCACAAAATAATATCATATTATACATTGTGATTTTACAGGATTACTTATTATTTAACCATCCTTAAGATTATAACTATTCCAAATTATTTAACTGCAAGCACAAGCTAGCTGGATGATTTCTTTACCAGGCTACTGGCACATCACCTTGCACTGGCATTGCTTCTCATCCAGTCTTATCTATGATTGCTATCATTCCTCTGTCATTAGATAACTGGATTTTTATTTCCCAAAGCAATTCTTTCACTGTGAGGATGGATAATTTTTAAGAGGGTGAAAAATCTTTTTTTTTTAAATATACAAGTAATAACCCACACTCACATTTCATTTTGATCTTTATTTAACTCCCCAGCTGCCTGGGGAAGGCAGGACAAGACATTTGGTGCAGGTGAATGACAGAGCTTAGGAAGAGCTGGGACATGAATGTGCTTTCTCTCTCCCTGCAGATCTTCTCTCTCCTCTCTCCATCTGAGTTTCTGAGCCACATCTCAAAGACAAAGAGTGACCATTGACTACATGGAAATCAATACTATACAAGATGGCACTTAATTAGTTTCTAAATTAAGATGAATTTTTGTTTTCTGTTTTGAAACAGCTGCCAAGGCATGGCTTGTGGTGAGCCTTGCTGGAGAACCCTACAGGGAGCATGAGGAGATCCTCAAGCTTCCATGGATAAAAATTTAAGTCTTCCCATTTCACCATCATAACTCATGCACAGAAGATGAGAAAATGAATAGCACATTAGTAGCTGATGACTAACATGGAGGAGTATTCATAGGCTCAGTTAGTTACAGGTAGTTTAGAAGAAATTACGCCTAACTTTTCTTGCAGATGAGAATTTCTGCCTCTGACCCCGTGTATGAGCTCAAGCTCACCCAGGAAGGGCCTTTGACTTTGAATCATTTGTAGGGTTTTAAGACATAGGGACACTCCCTTCCACCGTTACAGGTGTGTTTCTCTGGAAAGTCAGTTCATGACTGGGTCTGTGAAAACCTAGCTTTTGTTTAATAAGCACTTAGACTCTTCACACATGGCACCTTGGCACTACTATACCAGAAGTAGTTAACATTTGCTATAATGTGTATATTTGTTGTATTTTTTCATGTATTAATGAGAATGTGCTCAGAGAGAATACACATATTAACAGTGCAATATTCAGACAGTGTAAATTTTTCTTTGCTCTCCTCTACAACTAAATTTTATTCTTTTCTATACAGCTGTTTGCACTGTACACTTTTTGCATGACACAGCATCTTTCTGAAACTGCAGTTTAGAAAAAAAATCCTGTTTGAAAACCCACCCTTTATGGAGAAATTGGAAGCATTTCAAGTTACTGATACAAAATAGCAGTGGCAGATGTGCACTGATCTGAACAGACTAACATAAAGTACAAGTCTTAAATAAACTACACCAGGAAAAAGAAGAAATCACAGGGAACAGTTTCTAGGAGTTAGACTCTCATGTTTATTATCCTCTATGTCATAAAACCAGGAGGACTTTTTAGAACAGATTTTCCAAAAGGTCATTTTTTTGCATACCGTATAAATTGACACAAAATTTCATTATGAGTCCTACAGTGTTTTAGGGGAGTGCATTGTGATTACCAGTACTCTGCATCATAATGACAGTGTGAGAAACCAAGACAATCAAAGGTCAAGATTATGAAAACTTCCCCAAATTCAGAGCTGTATCCCAGGTGTTTGCCAGGTCAGCATAGGTAGCAGTAAAGGAGCTGCAGCATACAATCAAACATTCTCCTGTGATTAGAGGCAGTTCCCTGAATCTGCAGATGTGCATCACAAGTGAACACATTTAAGAACTCTGCCTGAGATTGTGTAGGTTTGCCATGACAATTCTATACTTGTCTTTATGGCTATGCAAGCCTAATTATTTCTTAATTGGTGTAAGAAGAAGAATCTGACACTGTAACAGCCCATAAAACTGCTGTGAGAACAAATGAGGAGAAAAAGTCAGTCACATGGGCAGTTCAAGTTACCACTGAATTCTTTGCAGTAGTCTTCATACAGTGCAATACACTCTGAAATATGGTATCAGCTAAAGCTGCACACCATCTTGAGTGTAACATTTGAGGGTATGCAGCATTGGGTTCTTATTTACTGTACTGTGTTCATGTGGCAGGGTTTTGGTGGCTGGAGATTACAGGGTGACTTCTGAGAGAAGATGCTAGATGCTTCCCCTATGTCCAACAGCTCCAAGACAGATGTACAGATGTGCCACTGGCCAAGACTAAGTCCTTCATCAATGGTGGTAGTGCCTCTGGAGTAACGTGCTTAAAAAGGGTGAAAAATCCCACCTATGAGACTGCAACCAGAGAGAGTGAGACTGTGTGAGAGAAGCAGCTCTGCAGACACCAAGGTCAGTGAGGAAGTGGGGCAAGAGGTGCTCCAGGTGCCAGAGCAGAGATTTCCTGTACCCTGTGGTGAAGACAGTGGTGAGGCAGACTGTCCCCCAGTCCATGGAGCCCGTGGTGGAGCAGATAAATGCCCAAAGGAGATTGTCAGGGCCTGTGGATCTTTGGAAAGAGGAGCCCACGCTGGAGCAGGTTTATTGGAAGGACCTGTGATCCTGTGATGGACCCACATGGCAGCAGTGTGTTCCTGAAGGACTGTACACTGTGGAAGGGACCCACTCTGGAACAGCAGCAGAGCTGTAACCTGTGGGAAGGACTCACACTGGAGAAGTTTATGGAGGACTGTCTCCTGTGAGAGGGACCCCACTCTCGACCCGTGTGAGAATCCTCCCCCTGAAGGAAAAGGTAACCCCCACCCCCCATCTCCCTGCACCACTGGGGACGACAGGGTAATAGAGAAAATCAGGAGTAAAGTTAGACCCAGGAAGAAAGCAGGGATGAAGGTAAGACATTTTTAAGATTTGGGGTTCTTTCTTCATTATTCTACTCTGGTTTTTTCCTCAAGTCAAGTCTGCTTTACTTATGGTGGCAACTGCTGAATGAACTCTCCCTGTTATTATCTCAACCCACAAGCCTTTATTTATATTATCTATATTATCTTTGTCTTCAGTCAAGTTGAGAAGTGATAGGAAGTCTTTGGTGAGCATCCGGCATCCCATCAGGGTCAACCCATTCCATGCAGCAAATTCGACTGAGGTAACTACACTGATAAAAATATTGATCATACAGCAGCTGGTTTTATCCATTTTACGTTAGAATTTATGCACATGGCATCTTCTTCACAGTTGTGCAAATATTTATATGCTTAGTAGTGCAAAAACCCATAATAAGTTTTCAAATAAGATGAGTCTTTCTTTAAAACTGGAGGTGAAATGTTGAAATATACAAGTCTGTGACTCATCATTGCTATCCACCATTGTTGTCACATCTGCACCTAGACCAATACCTTTTGAAAGCTGCTTATTCTCAAGGACTTACATAAGTGAAATGACCAGGGGTTTATAGCACGGTTTAGTTCTCTTGGAAGATTTTTTTTTCTATATTCTAGCACTGTAAACTTGTGACCTCCCTTCTGTCTTTTTCTTCTGGCTACACAGTGCATGATGTGTATTTTTTGATATTTTAGTTTTCTGATATCTTAATTTATTGTCATGTCCATTTAATTTGGTTCTCTACTTAATTCCCTCTACTTCCTACAGGTGGTAAGAATAAGTTTCATTTTGCTTTTGACAGACTACCTCTTCAGTGACAGAATATCAATGCTGGAGAAATTGTCAGGTTTGGGTTTTAAATTTGTGCTAAAGAGACTGATGTGCAGAACAACTATGAATGTACTCTAAATAGATCCTCTTTACATTTTGCTTCTACCTGAATAGGTATCAACTTTGTTACTGTGTAGGAGTTCAATATTAGGTTTACAAGATTACATTTTTACTGCTTGCATTCCATTTTCTTTAATAGATCTTGGTCCCCAGGCTGTTTCTTATGCTGCAGATCCTGAGTTCTCTCAATTATCTGACCTTTTGATTTGCACAGGGTCTTATTTTGACAGCCTCATTTAAAATAAGCAGTCCTTTACGCCATTATTACTCACTCACATTGAAATCAATTGGCATCATATAGGTCATGTTTAGTGCAAAGATAGCAAAAATTTGTTTTCCCATATCTGCAGAAAAGTAATAGTTTCTACTGGTTTTTATTGAATTATGCATCTCAGGTTACCTATTTGCCTATATATTGTGGCCTTTGAACTGTATCCATGCATTGTACCTATTGAATAGCTTTCCCCTCTGGAGTCCACTGATTCTCAAGAGCGATCACTAGTACCATTTTCCCTGAGACAGGTTTTTTACAAGGTGGTGATGTCAGTTTGGTTTTCAAAAATTTATTTCTTCTCTCTTTTTGTCTGTTTTTTCTTCATACTCATTTGCTTCTTGATTTCCCTCTTGTTTTGTTTTAATTTATTCTTTATTCAGCTACTTGGGCAAGTTAACTTGTGAGACTGAAACCCTGATTTATCTCACTGAATTTTAAAAATTGGAGGTTCCAAATTTAGGAATTTATGATAAATTAAGGAAAAACCTTCAGTGATTCAGGGTTTCTAAAATTTCAGTAGTCCCTTGAACATGATTATTCCTCTGCACTTACTATAAAGCTCCTGAAATAGGTACTTCAGTAATTGAGAATGTAGGTGGAGTGAATCGAAATGCTATTTCAAGATTTCATGCATCAGATGAATGACTGTTTTGCTGGAAAAGTTATGTCAATTGATAATCATGTTTCTAATCTGGGTTTGCTTGACTTTAACTTCCAGCAACTGCATCTTGTTGCTCCTTTGGTAAAACAGAATGGGATTTTTAAGCAAATTATCCAGTCTGCAAATAAACTTGATATCTGTCTTGAAAATCTCTTATTTTCCTACTGTTCTTCCTGCAGTGCTGACAGTTTAACAGACAGCAAGCTTCCAACAGTGCCACATGCTGCAGGAATGCACAAAGGTACCCTCCCGTGTTTCGGCTGTTTTCTCTTTGTCTGTCCAACAGCTCCATTGGGTCTCTCAGGCATTGGGGGTATAGATCCTTCTGAGCTCCTAGATCTTCTTTTTCTCTCAAATATGTCTTCTTGTGCAAGATAATACCCAGTTGTTGCTCATCAATCCTTGAATTGAGCTTGGCTACTCTCAGCTGTGTGCTGTTGGCATGGGCGCCCCTGGGCAATGGAGCCATAAAGCCCTGCAGAGCTGTCCCCCCTCTGTAGAATTCTCTCAAATTATGACTCTTTAACATTTCTGTTCTGTTCCATTTTAAGAAGACAAAATATTTTAATTCAAAACTATACCTTGATTATGTTTGGGCAAATTATTTCTATACAAGTGAGCCCTAAGAAATAAACCCTCAATGGCCATCAATGTCTTACCTTTAGAAAGCCATTCTCCAGAAATTCTAGTTGAGTTTAGTAGCAATGGAAGAACTGATACAAAGAACAGTGTACATTATGTACATTATGAGAAAAACATTCTGTAATTGTAGTGATCCTAGTATCAGAACCCCTTCCTATGCACAATACTGTATTTCAGGACAAACTAATGCACATACATTTCTGACTTCAGTATTGCTCTATATCCGTTTACAGAACCAGAAAATCTGTCTAATGTTCAAGTAATTTTTTTCTTTATAAATTATGCTGATCCAAATGTTACTTTCCAGCTATAGGGCTCTGATGCAGCTGGTGCTGTCTCATACCAGTAAGTCTTTTTCCCGGACATTTCTGTCATCTGAAAACCATATGTACTATTTAAACAATATATTTATATCTTTTAAGTGATTCATTGAACCAGCATACTATTGCTTCCTGTTTTTCTGTTAAATTCAAATTAACTTTTGCTGCAGTGCAGGAATGAAAAATAAATGCATCATGTAATCCATTTTTTATACATAGAATCAATACATCTGATAGAGATGTAAGCTCTGTACTGCATGTGAACTTTCTGTCTACCTTTCTCAGATTCTGTTTTGCTTTTTTCCTCCAAGATGTGTGAAAGATTTTGTCTGGTAGTTCGTGTGCCCAAGGAGTAAATGAATCAGAGCTCTTCAGTTTCTCAGTCTCAAGGATTGTTTATTATTTTCTTATCTATAATATTTTTCTCTCAGCCCTACCAAGGTCTATCTTGCTTGCAACCATGCACACACTGTGTTCTTTCAGGACAGTACTATGTTTTTATATCACAAATTGCGTATATCATGTTTACAATAATTTTCCAATAACTATCATCTATGTTATACAGTGAAATTTTACTTTAAACCAATCACAAAG
>VXBI01000145.1:281607-314225 GCA_013397375.1 Toxostoma redivivum | reverse complement strand
GACGAAGAAGAAGAAGAAGAAGAAGAAGAAGAAGAAGAAGAAGAAGAAGAAGAAGAAGAAGAAGAAGAAACCAAACACGTGCTTTTTCCTCCATCTTGTGTTCTAAAATCCCCACTCCCAAAAATCCTAAAATCTATATTTCTACTTTGTGATAACACTACTTAAACTTCTGTGACTTTCAGGTTCTCATATAAAGCTGGTAATTTTTCCAAGGGCTATAATCAAACCCACAGATGTTTTGGGCATCATTCCAGAGTGTCAGAGCCCCCTGACAGGGTTCCCGGCAACTCTGGACTCCCAAAGGGATGTCCTGAGCTCCAACATACCTTGATCACTATTACAGAATATTAGAATTGAAAACACAGGCTTCTAACAGGCTAACAGTTTCCATGGGATTCATATAACATTTTCACTTCTGCAGGTAGACATCAATCATATTATAGTTTACCACAGTGGGTAGATTTTTAGTTTCTCTACAGGTGAAGCATGGTAGATATAAAAAGGTACCTACCCAGTAACCTCCAAAATCTTATCTATATTACAGAGTGCATAGGTAAATATGCAGTATTTGTGTTAGTAATTTACAGCAGCGTAACTACTCTGAAGCTGTTCTGTCATATCAGCACCAGAACAAATGTGGGTACTGACCAAAGCCCAGCTGCTCCCTTTTGCAGCTGACAACCCAGGGTTCAGCTGTCCAGGAGCAAGATCCATTTTGGTGAAGCTCAGTTTGGTAACTTTAAACTGATGTTTCAGAAGAAGAAAATATTCTCTAGCTGAAAGTGGATTCATAGGCTAAAGACATGTGACAGAAGGAAAAAACACAGGTGCTTATTGAGCTAGTATTAGTAAGTCAGAAACTCAGGAAAAAAAAGAGTAAAGGTAAGGTATAAAATCATGAACGGAAAAAAAAAAAAGCAGAGTCAGAGGTTTAGCTCAGGTTTCCAAGATAAGCAATTTCCAATGAGTGACAGAAGACACTGACCTCTCTGCCATCAGTCACCAACAATCATTCCTTGAACGCCTTTGTTTGGGTCTCGAAGAAATTGATGTTTAACCTTATATCATTTTAGTCTTGCCTTTCTACAGAGTAAATAACTACTGTATACCTCTAAATAGTTCATGAACTTGTTTTCAGAAGGTCTTCATGCAGTAGAATACACCCAAACCAAATTATTCAGGCATTATGCCTTTTTTAAGGGTAGGAAACAACACGTCTTAGCCCTGACACTGTTGTGTTGCATAGAGACATATACAGACATTGATTTTTTACAGATTATTTTCATTAGTAATTCAGTGATGTGAATTCTTTTACACTGGTGGAAATAAGATGAGATGATGAAAAGCAGTGATCCAAATGTCATTTAGATGCATCAATTCCAAGAAATTAATTTCCTACCTGTTTTCTCTAAGGCCCTTGAATGGGTTTCAATAGTACCAGGCTCTGGGAAGATTAAAAAAAAAAACAAACACATGTTATAGAGGAAAGAATTCTTTTAACATAGCTTTCCCAGTGGGACACTTAGATGTATTCCACACAAATATAGAATTTGTGTCTGTGTGTGTATGCATGTGCATGTAGAAAGGTAAGGGTATTTATGCTAGCAATCCTCGCACTGCTTCAGTCATTTGTCACCCACAGAATATATTCCTATGAACACTGAAGCATATTACAATTTCCAGTGGGAAAAGGGAGTCTTTCAAATGAACACTAACAGCCAAATGCTAGGATTATCACTTGTCTTCTCTTTGTAATTGTAATGTAATTGACATCCTACATTATATTTCCATTTCAAAGAAACAAGGAGCTCTATTCAGCAGCTGTGCAATCACTCGCCAATTACCACTCCCATTTAGTCTATACAGATAGTCCTGGTGGCCTAGGTTTTAGATTTCGCTTCTATATTAGAATAAAACAGATTCATTTCAAACATCAGTAATTATACAAGTTAAAGACATTTTTAATGGCAGAAAAAAAAATTCACTTTCATTCCTGAAATTATGATGGCCAGTGCAGTGCAAACTGTCCTATCAACACAGGAATCTAATAATAGAGCTACTGTCATGGTTAGTTTTTGCTTAGATCTAAGCCACTGCTTATAGCAGTTTAATGCATGAAGTATCACTTACCAGTTTTCCTAATGTAGTTGTGGTCAACATATCTGTGAAAAAAGAATATTCAATACCATTACTTTTTATCCAAAGGAGACCAGATTCTTCCACTTCTATGATATCTACTTCTTCAGATAATTAGTAGCTTTCCCTCTGGAAATTGACAAATTAATTGTTTGCTATTCAGGCAGTTTTTCTCCTAAAATATATGTTCTGAAGGACATCATCATAGGAATAGAAAGTCAAGTTTCTGAGTAAATTTTAACTGTGGAAATTTTAGTTCTGTATTAGAATACAGTCTGAAGAAGGTGATTTTCACTGATTTGGAGAACAAATAATACAGTCTTGATGATTTAGAGAACTTAACAAAAATTAAGATCCCTGCAGGCTGCAAAGGACTGAAGGCCCCTGCACAGCACACGTAGCCCAGGTTTCAAGCACATAAAGATACCATTAATACTAGGACAGAGCTTGTGTGCTCTAAAAGAAAAAAGGCTAATAAAAATACAAAATACAGAATTACTGAGAGACAAAATTTAGATTAAGAGGATATGATACTCTTAATAAAAGCCACTGCAGGTCTGATTTTTTCTGAAGTAATCCAAAATATTTATTACTACCTCAGAGCTAAGACACAAGAAGAAAAAAATCCCTACTTCACAATTGTGAATGAAGAAAAAAAAGGTGGCTTACTTATTTTTTCATTCAAGTACCATAGAAATGTTCTAATTAAATGCTTATTCTGTATGTCCTTCAGGTAAAACTCTTGCAATGGTTTTCTCTAGGCAGTTTTCTATGTAATACAACAAAGAATTTATTTATTATCTTTTACAGGACAGGTTTTATGAGATTTATTTTGTCTCCTTCATTTGTGAAGATGCTTTATTAGAAAGGCCCCATTTCCATTTGTCCTGAAGTTCTCACAGAAAACTTTCTCTGAGAACTCACACTAGATAATCTAGTGCAGTTTCAAAACCTGGCATAAATGAAGGCGAAAACGTGTGGATGAGAAAGAAAGAGCAAATGCTGCTTGAAATTAAATATCTCAGTTAACAGATAGCTAAGAGTTTAGATTTTCTCAAAAATATTAGTATTTCATGTTGCATATAAATTGTATATTCCATATGCCATTTAAGGAGCATAGGGAATTCTCAGAGGAATATCATGTGTGGATATCAGCATCCATGCTGCTTTTGGATTTACTTTGCTCAGGAAACAAAAATGTGTCTATCCAGGTGTTTTGAAGATACTTTGAGCCTTAAGTCTTATTTCTGAATCTCTGTACAAGTAATCTGTAATTTAGACCTATTTTCTATCATGTTTGCTAGCTGTACACTCAACACGGTTGCCTCACCAAAGAATCACAGATTCCAGTTCCTAAGTTAGCTGTCACAGGGATTGCACTGTGGAGTCCCTGTCATGGAGTTCATGAAATGAGCTTTCTGAGTATGGAAGCTCACTTTAGGTTCTTTTTTGTGCCTTAAGCCCACCCATAAAATAACGTATTTATCTATCCACCAGACCTTTTCCTTTAGAGGTTCAGGAATCCAAAGTTATGAAATTATTAATTTATTTCTTTTATTTCCAAGTGAAAAAATCCGATTAGTATAAATTCTAACAAATAAGTTAGACGTCATTAAATATGTCAGTACTCTATACAAGCCTTTTGTATTTGTTGATATGGAGCTTCCCAGTGTTGTGGCTTAACCCCAGCTGTTTACTAAGCCCCACGCATTTACTTGCTCAATTTCCCTTCTCTGCCTGGTGGAGAATTAGAGGAGCAAAAGTGAAAAAACTCATGGGTTGAGATAAGGACAATTTAACAGGTAAAGTAAAACAGTGGAATTCATTCACCATACCCCAGGGGCAGGCAGGTGCTCAGCTATCCTTAGGAAAGCAGGGCTTCTCCCTGAGGGTACCTTGGGAAAACAAATGGCATCAATGAGTACATCCCCCCACCCTTCTTCCTTCTTCCCCAGCCTTATATGCTGACATGACACCATCTGGTGTGGGATATCCCGTTGGTCACTTGGGGTCAGCTGTCCTCCCAGCCTGGTGGGGAGGGATGACAAAATGAAAAGGCCCAGCAATAATGAATATATCCCTGAATTATCAACAATTTCCAACACAGATTCAAAACATAACTCCATACCAGCTACCGTGGAAAAAATTGACTCTTCCTCAGACAAAGCCAGCACATGCAGTTTCATTACTTTTTTCTCTTATTGCAGATAAAATAATTCAAATTACATAAATGCTACATTTTCAATAAAATATACTGGATATATGATGGGAATACATTTATAAAACATCTATGGTTTGCATAAAGTATTAAAAATATCTGCACAGGGTGTTTCATCTGTATTTATTCTTTGAGTATGTTTCTGGGCAGACCTACATTCCAGAGAAATAGTGATTAAAAAACTGCTGTCAAATACAATCATGCTAAGAAAAACTGAAAAAACCACTTGCTTAATTTAATCATGTAATGACCTTGATTTTATTAATTTTGGACTGGATGTAATTGCTTCTGGGGAGTCACAGGACTATTTCCTTCCTTGTACTGGAAAATTATGTTCCTAGATGAGTCAACTATGAGTTTGAAGCTTTGCTGTAGAGTTAACTCACATAATCCTAAACTGGGTTAAAATAAATGGTTCTCTCACATATGTCCCTCAAAAAAAGAAAAAAAAAAGAAAAGGAAAAAAAGAGAGAGAGAGGTTGACAGAAAAAAAAGAAAATTCATGTAAACTACCCATTTACACTGCTGAATTGAACCTAGACTTTGAATTTGTAAGCAGGAAACAAATTTATAACATTTCTTTGCTTGTTTAGTCTCTGAATTCTGTTCCTGTCATGGAGAAGGACAAGTGGTCACTAAGATAACTATCACCCATAGTCAGAAAATGCCAGCTATTTCTTCCTGTAATGAAATCTTCCCTCTAGCAAACCAAGGTCACCAGCTAATCCACACACCTCATTGGAAGGATTCTAGGAAGGTTTGAATTAGCATCTCAATTTCTCAATCTCTGTACCAAGGTCACAAAACCAAACTTTCTGAATGATGCAGTGGCTCCTCACATTCATGTTGTCATTATCTATCAATAACCCGTGCTCACAGGTCAGATCAAAATGAAGTAAAACATTATTTTTTCAAATTTCAAACAAAGTAACTTGAAAGTCAAGAAGAAGAAAATATTGATAGGTAAAGGGAATAAAAATATTCACCCTTTGGTCAAAATTGCTTTTTCATAGTAAATGGCATTCTTTGCCTTGTGTAACATCATGTAAATATTGATGAGCAAGCAATCTTTTAAATTCTTAAGTGTGATGAAATGTTTCCATTAATTAGTATTAAAAATGTGTATATGTTGTGCAAGCTTCTTTTTTTGTGTCTTCTATGTAATTAGTTCTTTTCAAAATTTTTGCTGACTGGTAAAAATAAGCTCTACATATTATGATTTTCATGTAGAGAAGTGCAGTTTAAGAATCAAGATATAATAATGTCTTCTATATCATTCTTGTACCTGTTAATAGATTTTTCTCATATAGTATCAACTTTTTTTTAGCTTGAAATATTTGATAAATTTTAATTTAAAAATTTATTTTTATCTCAATCAACTCTGAGTAACAAATTATCTTAGTGACAAATTTAATGAGCATAATCTTGGAAATTTGCCTATGCAATATTCTTTTATTTCTTATAATCTGTTTTGCTTCCTCTGCCTGAAAAGGATCTGCAATGACGTGACCTTTTTTACTGCAATGACATCTAAAGTTAAGTACAATCAGGGACATCTTAGGCTTTTTGGGACTTGTCTTCAGGAATCAAAAGAACTAACGCTAAAATGTATCAAATTAAATTATGATCCATCTGAAATAACGAGTCGTAGGTGTTCAGAGAATAGAACCAATTTGCTCATCTTAAAGTAAAATTACTGTCACCATGTGGTTTTCTGACTGAATCATTCAACTTCTTTTATCACACATACTTTGGCTGATATAATATTAATATTCCATTCTCACAATGTTGCACATTAGTAAGCCTCCCATTGTTTCACATGATGACATTTCTAAGATGAGCAAACTGCTCACTGAGAAAAGATGCCTTTCCTTTTGCCAGACCATTAGGAATAAAATCTTGATCATCTGGATGCTACTCATTGCTGTCTCAGGGAGTTTATGTAACATTGCAACCAAATAAATTATATTGCATAATCAAAATAAATAAAGCAGGGACTTTTATTAAGAAAACTTCGAGGGGAACTGAAAAATTTTAAAAAATAAAAATAGACTAAAAACTAGAAAAATTCCTCTTTTTTTGCTGTTTTTTAATCCATCTAAATTGCCAGTTGGTTGGGTTGATAGAAGAAACTCTGGTATCCAGTCAGAACAGATAAGAGAGTGAGAATTTGGCTTATAAGACAATTTGTTTTATGCTAGATGGTCATACATGGCAGCAAAATTCCAATTTCACAGTAAGTCACTAGAAGACACTGACATTCCCATAAGTCGTTGCAGGGGAGGATGACAAACCTTTAAAATAGGAAAGGAGGCATAACCCAAACTTTCTAAGAGTGGCGATAGTTCCATTGGGAAGCTCTGCCATCTTGTGTTCAATTAGAAGATAAATCTGGCTTCCCCAGAGGACAGGAAGTATAGGATAGGACTTCGTAAGTTCTTACCTCTTCTAAAGTAAGTGCAGGCATAAACTATTTGGCCTGTGACTACAGTGTGGAGGTAAATTCTTAGACTGGATTTTCTTTATGAGCATGGGTGGTACATTTAATGTCACACATGAGTTTGTGCTATCAAACTCCACATTGCCTAAACTGGACAAGATTAATGCCTTGTGATAAGTAACACAGCTAGCCACCTGAGTTTGCCTTCAGATTTACAGGATTATGGCACCACTTAGAGAGTTCATTTCTGTAGATTCCCTCTAATAAGACAGGAGAACAAGTTCTTCTTTACTTGCTGAAATGTTAGTCATAAATTAAATCAGACTATCACTTGTTTATGCTAAAGAAATTGAATCATGTCAGTCATTAATGGCTTAGCTGAAAATGCCGTTGAGGTACAGACAAGATTTTGTGAATGACTTTTAGAGCCTGCAGAAAGAAAGCTTTGAAGTCCTGCTTCTGAAGAATCTCTTGGAGGTCCTTCTAGAGAGAAATCATGCCAAAGTATAGGACATTATGTAGCAAAAAACAAGAGACAATACTAAATTGTTAGAGATACAAGGCAGAAGGGCTGCTTTTCCAACAAGTGGCATATGAGATGTGTCTGTGTGTTGCAGCAGACCTCTTATTAGGGGTAGAAATGAGCCAAGACACAGACTTACTTATCAACAGAGAAAGGGTCCTGATTTATTCCTATTACAGATTATCCCTCCTGACTCCAACCAGTCACAGATTTGACTGCAGCAAGCTCCCACAATAGGTTTCCTT
This sequence comes from Toxostoma redivivum, assembly GCA_013397375.1. Classification (NCBI taxonomy): domain Eukaryota; kingdom Metazoa; phylum Chordata; class Aves; order Passeriformes; family Mimidae; genus Toxostoma; species Toxostoma redivivum. The sequence continues at coordinate 306,663 of VXBI01000145.1, read as the reverse complement.
AGCAGACTCCGAAGGCAGGATATTTCTTGCTAGAAAATAACTGCAAGTATTAGTATGCAGACTCCAACCACAAGCTTTCACCTTGCTCAACTCTGGCTGCAGCCCCAGGCTGACCTCACAGCATGCCCTCAGTTCCTAAGGGCTCCTCTGGCTCCAAGCACCCCTGAGCAGCCAACCCACCCCTTTTATCACACTTATTGTTATTAGTCACATCTGTGACCCATTAAGGGCAAGGCAATTCTTTGGTAATTAGTACAGCTATCAGGGACAAGGTCACCTGTAATCTCTTCTTCCACACCTACATCTGTGAATAATGAGTTTGCTGGTTTTGACAGTTTGCTTCCCTTTAGCTCATTTGTTTTAGGAAATTTTGCTTCATTTTAGACATTTGAGAGCTGGAAAGTTGACTGAAGACTTGAAGAGGACAGAGTAGGACCATTGAGAAATATTTTTTTCTAGTGCAAATTGTAATTGCTGTATCATTATTCTATGTAGCCCTGTGTTTATTGATATGTCGCAAGTTGGGTTTTTAATATGCTTGCGAAAACTTGTTTTTGTGGCCGTTCCTGAAAGTTTTATAAGTTTCTAGGTTGTCTAAGTCATTGTTGATTACAGAGTTCAGGAAACAGATGTTGCTCAAGTAAGCACAATCAAAGCAACAGTTTGAATGAGAGATCATAGCTACTGATTTTGTGGAGGGGACCAACTAAGTTTTCAGACCTTCATTATCTGGATTATGTCTTAGCTGTACTCTTAGCAAATCAAACTTACTAACTTGAAAATCACTGATAGTCTTCAATGACTACTGGGTATAAGTACATATACACCTTAGTACCTTGTAAGAGGAATTCCAGGGATTACATTGATGCAAATGAATCACCTTCTGTAGGTATTTATTAACTCCTTGCAAAGAGATGATGCTCTTCTTCTCTGCTCATGTGGTTGATTCTGCCCATGTTACTTTTCCAGGGAGGGTGGTCTTCAGAATACTGGACACGGCACATGTGGAAGTGCAGGGTGCTGTGCTATGTGCTCAGGGAGTCCTGCTCCCTTTAAACCGTGGTCTTGCAGATTGGAGCAATGGTGGTTCTAGTTTAATGCTGATCAACAAATAAAATAATTCTGTGGCTTATTTTATTTTTAGAAGCACACAGGTAGCAATGAAGTACTTCTGTGTATTTATAACAGCCTTTTGCAACTTTTTAACAAACTGGTACATATCACCTGGCCTTTCAGTGTCAAGGAAGTGCATAATAATCTTTTTCTGGTCTCGTTTTGAAGCCTGAATTGAAAAAGTGTGACTCATCAGTTTAATAAGCAAGAAATGGCTAATGTGATATTTGTAATACCACTCTCTTACACATTTTTGGTTGTAAAACTAGAGTGTTTTAACCTCTCTAACCCTGTGAGCTATTTTGGCTTGAAGTGTAGATTAGCTTGTAATCTCCAGTGTTTTCTGCCCTGATTATCTGTTCACACTGCTGCTTCCTAGAATTTCTGCATTGCAGGTATTAGAGTTTACATTAAGTTTTCCTGGGTATAATGGTTCGGCATCATCTCTGTCACTGTTCTTTTTGAGAGGATAAGTCTGGATTTACTGGGAATTACTAGAGCTTGGTAGCCTTTTTTTGATAAATGGCATTCTACTTCATGCTTTCAAGATGTTATATAATTTTGACATCTGTCAATATGTTTTCAGTGTTTAAGTCTTATCTAACTTGTTACACAAAATTCCTGTCTTCCAGAACCAGCAGACTGTCACCATGAAACTGAACTTTCCTTTCTTTTGAAAATATTTCATACCTGGATTACTATCCTACCTGAACTAAATGATTCACCTTATTTCTGAAATCCACTTCTGTTTCCATGCCAGGAAGTGAGATCTACTAATAATTTCAAATTAAAGGAAACTAGTATTTAGTTCCTGGCACTCATGCTCATTCTATACATATTTGCATGCCAATGTTTTATAGAAGTGAAGCAACAGAATAAAATAGATAAAATGGTGTTATCTGCATAAATAATATAAGAGTTTAAAGTATCATTTGTATATCACTGTAAAACTGAAAGATAAAGGATGTTACTTTAGAGAAGCAAAGGGATGGTACAGGTTATTTTTTGGAATAAATATGCAGGGAAATATACTGACATATGATCAGAATTTAAAGGCCAGTTTTCAGACATTTTCTCTACCCAGAAGCTTCTATTAGGATATTTCTGGTCAGGCTAATTAAACAGTTGAGTACATAAGGTACTAAATTCTTGAAAACCTGGTTACTGTTTTCAAAAATGTATAGAGGTGAGCTTCTGAAAAAATGGATCACATAATGAGATTCTTCTGCTCCTTGAATCTGAGTGTAATCCAAAACCAATAAAAGTCACTGATCTCAGTAATCTCTGAGTCAAAAAAGTTCACTTTAAATTTCTAACTGGGTTGACATTATTCTGAAACACATGACCATATGTCCTCGTTAAAAAAACAGAAATGAAGACAGAAAAGGGGTCAGTACACTGGTCCATTGGAAAGATGATTAGAGGAATGTGGTTTCCAGAGAAGTGGACAAGAGCAATTTTGCTCTTTTGCTGGAAATAAGCGTTTTTTGTTTTAGAGCATGGGTTCAGCTAGACAACTGTGTTTCATGAAAACACATAGGACAATAAACATATGATTATGAGAAACAGGCTCTACTCATGTTCTTGTGATTGTTTTTTCTATTGTATTTCATTCATCATATACAGCTCTTATGTAAAGCCAATGACAAGCAGTTGCTTGTTTTTCTTGACTAATGTTAAATCCATAATAATTCATAGGAGAAATTACTGGGTATTTTTTAATGACATCACAAATTGAGTTGACCTAGTGCTACAAACATACAAACATACCCTGCTCTAAGAAACAATTCAGAGCATTTCCAGCGAGACACCATCCTGAACATCTGCTACCTGGCACTCTGGGATGTTTTGTGGTTTACAGGCTTTTAAGGTTGGAAAAGAGGCCTTCATCCTGACATTCTGCACAGACTCTAAAATTGCTGAAGAAAAAGGAATAATTTCTACAGAGAGTACCTCAAGGAAATGTAGTTGGAATGACAAAATTTCTCAGGAATTTTTAAAGTTTTAGCTTTTCTGTTTTATGGTACTAGGGAACAGAGGTTTGGCTAAAATGTTCCATTTGCATTAATGCCATCAAAACATAAAACTCATTAACCTTTCTTCTGCTTTTATTTAAACTTCCATTGGTAGATGCTTTGAGTTTTTGTCGTAAGGAAAAGAAAGGTTCTTCTAAGCTGAAACAACTTTTGTCTATAAAACAAACATGCAAAAATTTATTTCTAATAAGTTTTCCAACTTGTTCATCAAGTAAAAAGCTCCAGAATAAGTACATACCTCATCAAAGATACATTTCAGTTTTAAATTATTATATGTTTGGCTATTTCACAGGGAAGTAGTCAAATGTGCCTAATTTTCAAATGTAAATGTATTTTGGAGACTTTTTACCCTATTCTGTGCTAATGTGAAACCAAATTATATAAAACATATAAATTACTTCAGTGTACTGTTGACTGGAATATATGAGAAGCCATTCTATGCAGACTAAATTTAATCAGAAGTGTGTTACCAATCTACTGCTGTATCTATTACTCTAAGTGTTTCTAGAGTAGGGAATGTGATTTCTCATAGACATTGGAGATTGCTGTTTAATTATCCATCCTGAAATTTAATTTCAAAGCTTGTAATCATTTAACTGTTTAAGATGGAATTTGTCACTGAAACAAGCCAAGAGGAATTAGAGCGTTATTTAACACTGACTCATTTCAGTTTCAGCATGCTTAATAACAGGCTCATTTCATGCAAAATCTGTGCAGGCCCCTGGAACAAGCCACCTATGATATTGATTATTTTGGTTCACATAGAGTCGCTGAATTTCCCCATTTATGAATGGAAATGTTTTGTGCCTGAGGTGCACCGTCTCTATTTTTCCTATTTTATTATTTATATATGAGGGTGTCTCCTGTTAGTGAGAAAAGGATAGATCTTTCTTCTTGTCACTAGTTCCAGCCTATCAAGGTAGCTTTGCAATACCCTTGATCAGTGTGGTCTTGCTAATGCAAACCAAAAGGTTTGTGACTTGAAACACAGATTTCACAGCAAATGAAGTAAACTTTTTTTTTTTATGCTCCCAAATACACTTCAAAAATCAATACCTAGTACATCGGAGAAAGTCATCTCTGTGTGGTCAGGTTTTTTTCTCAGAACAGTCAGAGAAGTAGGAGCTAAAGCTGCCCCTGCACTTAAAATATGTCAGTATGTGGTGTAAGCATAAACTAGTGGCAAATAGCTGTTCTTTAAAGCATCTGTCTTGTCTCCTAAGATGGCTTACTGTAGGCTGGAGCTCTTTTTACAGAGATTTGCTAGGAAGCAAGAGAGGTCATGATGGGACAGATATTGTGATGCCACCATAGAAGTGCATTCAAACTTTGCTTCCAACAAGACTTGCATTAGCAGATGGCTTCTCCATCCTGCATCTGAGGCTGACTGCAGCAAGTGAAGGCTGATATCACTGTGGCTGGCCTGGTTGTTGCCATTGCTGTTGTTGACAGAGTTGGTGCAGTGCATCCCATGGCAAGGGAGCGTGAGCCCAAAGCAGCTGTTGCTTTTTCTGTGGTGTGCAGAGCATTAGTTCTTCAGAAGGCACTGACCCCAGGCTGAGTACCAACAGTGGGGCTTTCCACACATGCCCAGCCTGTGAGCTGAACCACCTTGGACCCATGTCATGGTATTGGGCACCCTCAAGTATCCCACCCTTCTCTGCAGATCCCTGGCAAGTGCTTGTAAGGCAGTCATTCCCCCACACATCTGCCGTGTCCACATGGCTGCATGGTCCTGCAAACCCCTCAGAGTTTTGGTGCTAGAGGTTCTTGCACAGGGCTGTGAGAGGCAAAATCTGAAAACCAGAGAGCTCCCCAAAAGACAAGAGTGAAAGACATGAATTGTGTATTCTTCCTCTGGCTTTGCTTCAGTGCCTCTTTGTGAGCTTTTCTCAAGCATACATCTGTAAGAATGCAATGAATAGTTATCAGCCGTTCACAGACCTTTTCTCAGAGCATCTCAGAATTCTCCAGGATGCTGGAGCAGCACATCATTGCTGCAGCCTCTGTATGAACCATAATTAAGCCAATTTCACAAATTAAAGGTAACTCAAACTTATCCGAAACTTTGTTCAAACTTATCAAAAATTATCACTGTAGAAAGTTGGAAATACACTATAAATTAAAAAGCATCTTATTAAAGGACTCTGTGTGAAGCTCTCCAAAAGTATCAGGAAGTTTATATATGCCTTGACTTTTGAACAAACACATTTGTCTTAAATCTAGGCTGATCTTAAATGAGGAAATTAATTAAAAGTTAACATTTAGATCTTAAGTCTTCTTTTGTATAATTCCTACCAGATATGAATATTCTGCCAATTCAAAGTTATAATTCAATTAAAATTGAATACAAAAGCTAGCCTTGTTGGGCCTGCTTAGTCTCAAGAAGAGAAGATTGAAAGGAGATATCATTAATGCACATAAATATCTCAAAGGTGGGTGCCGAAAGGATGATGTCAGACTCTTATCTTGGTGCCCAGTGACAGGACACAGAGCAGCAGCTGGAAACTAAACCACAAGAAATTTCACTTCTATTTGAAGTAGAAATTTACATTGAGGGTGGCAGAGCACTGGAACAGGTGCCCAGGGTGGTGGTGGAGTCTTCCTCTCTGAAGACATTCCAAACCTACCTGTACACATTCCTGTGTCACCTGCCCTAGGTGACCCACCTTGGAAGGGGGCTTGGACTATTCTATGGTTCTGTGCTGTACTACGATCCCTTGTCTGAACTTGCTTGCAACATGTGAAAACATTATATTATGAAATAGAGACCCTTACCGTCCAGGGTTTTTTTCTCTTGGGGCTAATTTCTTCATCTTCCTTTCCTAAATAAAAATTGCAATAAGATATCTTTAATTAAATACTCAAAGAATATCCTTCAGATCTCTAAACCAGAGAGTTTAATGTACTCCTTAATGCAGATATTATGAAAAAATGATTGAACTCTTCAATTTTTTTTTACATAACTGGAAGGCCAGAGCTTGAAGTAGGTATGTACAACTGTAAAGTATTTCCTACATTGACTGTGGAAAGTAAAGCAAAATGAGAAAACATAAAATATTAAATCTTTTTGTGGTAAATTTCTCTGCATCTTATTTGTGAAAGAAAGGATGGATCTTTCCATTTAGATAGAGAACATATTTGTTGAAGTAATCACATCCTGTAACATAAATACTGCTTTCAGTTTCAGAAGAAATAAACAGGAATAACTATTTTCATACTATATGCTGAAGCTAAATTTTGCATAAACACTAAGTCATTTTGCTTTGCCATAAATATTTGAGAAAAGAATAAAATGCACCTTAAACTACTTGCAATTTTTGTTCACCTTATTATATTGGTTGTTATTTTTTGCTTTATTTCTAAGTTTCCTTGGCAAGCCATTAGGGTTTAACAGTAAATTCATCAGGAATAAACATGAAGAAGAGAGAGAAAAACAACACTATTATTACTTGTCCAATTGATTTGTAAACACCATTCTGTATCTCCTCTCACTATTCTTACACACAAGGTCATGAATATTCTGTATTTCCAGTGTCGATGTAAAGTTCACTAAGTCATAGATCAATTAGACCAAATGGATTCCTGTTGGTAGAAACCAGTGTATCCCAATTTAGAAGCTTATGTGAGAGAATTTGAGATGACAACCTGTCATCTATTGAAATACAATAGTTAGTAGAGGAAGCAAAACAAATTAAAGATAAGCTGCAAAAATCTGACTGGTCCAGGAGATTGTTCAATTGCTTTTGTGTAATTGCTTCCTTCTGGATGCACACGCACATTTCTTACAGAATTATTCTATTTGCTTCAGTCCCAATTTATATCACATTGGTTAATCAATTCTTTTCAGACTTATTTCATGCTAGAAACAGGTGGAGAGTCCTTAATGGAGGCAGAAATCCTTCTTCTGTTTTGGAAACAGTTTGCTTTTATCTTTTTGCAGCATCTATAATAGCTGAAAAAATATCATATATAGTTTAGTTACTAAAAATAACATTAAAATCAGAAGCTTTTTCACTGTTTTGGACACAGTCTGCTTTTATAATTTTGGTGGTTAAGAGAATCACAGAATCACAGAATGATAGAATGTCTTTGGTTGGAAGGGACCCTAAAGGTCATCTGATTCCAGCCCCCTTGCCATGGGGAGAGATGATACCCACTAGACCAGCTTGCTTAGAGCTCCTTCCAGTTTGGCCTTGGACACTTTCAGGGATGGGGCATACACAACTTCTCTGCTCCACCAACATGTTCCATTTCCTCACCACCCTCAGAATAAAAAATTTCTTCCTAATATCTAATCTAAACCTACTCTCAGTTTGAAGCCATTCCCATTTGTCCTCTCACTACAGGCCCTTGTAAAAAGTCTCTCTTCATCTTCCTTGTGAACTCCCCTCAGATACTGGAAGGCCTCAAAAAAAATCACCCCCAAATCTTCTTTTCCAGGCTGAAAAATTCCAATTCTCTCAACCTTTTCCTCATAGGAGAGGTGCTTAATCCCTCTAAGCAACTTTACGTCCCTCCTTCGGACTCACTCCAACAGAACAATGTGCTTCCTGTGCTGGGGACCCCAGACCTGGCTGCAGGTGAGGTCTCCAGGTGGGAGAACAGAGTAGAGGAACAGAATCCCCTCCCTAAACCTGTTGCCAAAGTTGCTTTTGATGCAGCCCAGTACATGTTTGGCTTTCTGGGTTGCAAGCACACATTGCTGGCTCACGTCCAACCTCTCATCCACCAGCACCCCCAAATCCCACTCAGCAGGGCTGGTCTCTATCTGCTTATCTCCCAGCCTGGATTGACATCAGTGGTTGCCCTAACCCATGTTCAGCACCAGCACTTATTATTAAACCTCATGAGATTCCCATGGGCAGCTTGCTTCTTGATCTTGTTCGAATCCCTGTGGTTGGATCCCATCCTTCAGGTGTGTCAGTCACCCACTGGTGTGTCAGCTTGGTGTCTTCTCCAAATTTGCTGAGGGTGCAGTCGATCCTTTTGTCTGTGCCATGAATAAAGATATTAAATAACACTGATTCCCAGGCATAGAGGTGAGGCTGACAGGAAAGTAGTTGCCAGGGTCCTCCTTTTTACACTTTTTAAGATGGGTTCAATGTGTCATTTTTTCCAGTCACCTGGGATAATTGGTGATTAAAATTTCATTGTTTTCACCTAAACAATGAAAGTTTAGAAACAGTTCCGGAGGAGTGGATATCATACTAGGAGCATGAAATTGAATGAATACATTGTCATATCAGCTTTTAAACAGTTCTGGCTTGTCTTGAATTGGTTTCTTAGGATGTTATACACAGAATTAAAATTTACCATTGTCCTAGTTTAGGGCAAATTTGGGAAAAAACCTCCGGAAGGAGCCCCNAAACAAACCTTCACTTTCAGAGTCAGTCCTGAAAGCACAGAACATAATACCAGGCATGAACAGAACACATGATTGGGGATACAAGCACCATAACATCACCCCAGGACACCATTAAATTTTGTGTTAATTTACCTACTTGGTAGTTGTTTGGACAGCAAAGGAACTAGTACTGAAGAAAGTAAAATAAAGTGTAAAACCCCTGCATTTACTTAATCCTAAAACCAACATTAATTAAATAGTGCTATTCATCTTTTATAATATAGAAATAAAGGAATATACAAAGGCAACATATTTATTAGAGTGTGTGTAAATAGTGCACATATCAACATAATCATATGTGCACAATTAGCCTGTGGAACTCACTGCCACAAAGCATAGGGAAATGGCTTTTTAATGAATAATTCAATATCCTAACTTAATAATTATAAGACATCAGTTCTCAGCTACATCCAGCTATCACAGTGACTGTAAAATTATGTCCACTCTATAAACTCTCCTACACAGACAATATCCTTAAATCCATGAGAAAATTACTTTTCTAGTATGAAGAAGATATTTGTCCCTGCACGCACCATTCTAGAGGTCTATCTCTGAAATAGCTGACAAAGACTGATGTCAAATTAAATAAATGTTTAGATCACTTGATATAGCAAATTCTTCACTGCCAAAATAGCTATCTGTCAGAATAGTTATACTTCTTCATTTGTTCTTTCACATTACACATAATGAGAGTAAATTATAAAGATAAATATAAACTTTTTAATGATGCAGCCTAGCTTACAAGCCGTATAGATCTCAGTACACTCAGCCATATAACTAAGCAGATGATGTCTATACAGTTCTTTGAGCACAGGCACACAGTGGAATTTGAATTCCTGCTTGGTTAGTGTTGTACTGCCTGGGCACAAATCTGTCCTCAGGGTCAAGAGCCTGGAGAAGCAGTAGCTCCCTTTGCTGCTCAGCCTGAGTTTAGCCTCAGATGCTCTTTATGCTGTGTGATATCATGGAACTAAATTCAGGCAAACAAATAAACCAGGAGCAGCTTCTCACAAATGTTTTAGCTTGTGCAGGAAGGAATGGCTGCTGTGACAGGAATATAGCAAAGGAAATGTACAGGGTATGTGTAGACTACATTGATCAATGAACAACCATTGGGACCACCCACAAAGATTATCCAGAAATAAACACAATCACTGCAGCCTGCAAGTGCTTTTAATAAAATCTTCATGACCCTAAATGTCAGTAATAAAGAAATTCTAGAAAAATTATATAGAATGAATGGTCATAAGACAATAAAATAATAAAAGAAATATTTAACTTTCAATTTATATTTGTTGCCTTTTTTTCCCCCAAGTTCCACTGCAGAATATTTTCATACTATATGTTGTGTTTTCACTGCCTAGAATCCTGGAATGTGTTGGAAGGAACATTTTAAGTCATTTAATCCACCCCCCCTGCAATGATCAGGGACATCTTCAACTAGATTTAGGCTGCACAGAGACCTAACTCACCTGACCTGGAGTATTCTCATATTCTACCACAACTCTGGGCAACCTATGCCTGTGCTTTACCACCTTCATTGTGGAAAAAAATCAACACTTCTTCAGTCTAAACCATTATGCCTTGTCCTATCACATCAGGTCCTGCTAAGAGGTCTATCCCCATCTTTCTTATGCTCTCTTTAAGATTGAAAGGCCACAGTATGGTTTCTTCAGACCTTTCCCTTGTCCAAGATGAACAGCTCCAATTCTCTCAGCCTTTCCTCACAGATGAGGTGTTCCAGCCCCCTGCTACTCTTCATGGCTCTCCTTTGGATCCATTCAAACAGGTCTGTCCAGTGTTGGGATGCAACACTCTGAGTGGGGTCTCAACAGAGCAGAGCAGAGGGGCAGAATCCCCTCCCTCCCCTGCTGCCCACCCTGCTCTGGATGCAGCCCAGGATACGTTTGGCTTTCTGGGCTGGGAGTGCACATGGCTGGGTCATGTCCAGCCTCTCCTCCAGCAGCCCCCCCAAGTCCTTCTGGGCAGGGCTGCTCTAAATCTGTTCATCCATCCAATTGTAACAATGCAGGAGGTTGTTCCACCCCAGCTGCAGCACCCTGCACTTGGCTTTGTTGGACCTGATGAGGTTCCCATGGGCCCAGTTCCTGGGCTTGTCCAGGTCCCTCTGGATGGCGTCCCAACCATCAGGCATACTCCTGTGCCAATATCAGTTGATTTATCAACTTGTGTTCCCCAATGGGTTGCCATCTTCCGCTACCTTTGAAGGATATCCCCAGAAAGCCAACATACAGTAAATCATCCTGTATCAAATTCCAACTCCAGCTATTACTAGACATGAGTCATATATTAGCACACACTAACCAGGTTTTGTTGGCAGAAGAAATTCTAAGAAAGGAGAATTGAAGATGAAAAATAATAAGAAAAGAAATAACTTTCGGCTTTTTTCTTTTCCTTGTTATACTTCTCTTTGAATTAAGGCTCTTCTAAATTGTCAGGTACTTCAAGCCCTCAGGCTTTCATTTTCTATTATGTCCTGAGGTATTTCTGCCCACAGAGCTACAGCTGCTGAATTGAAGATGGCTGCATCTCCCATCGTGTAAGTGCAACGCTTAGTTTGGTGAAAAATGCAACTCACTTGATAGTTTGGGTGAATCTTCATATCTGAAGTGTTGAATCTTTATGATTCAGATTTCAGCTTGTAAAGACTCATTTTCTAATCTCTCTTGTGAAAAGCTGAATATTTCAGGTTGTATTTCAGGAAACTGAGGCAATAATTCCTTCCTGTGCTTGGAAGGAAATAAAGTCGAACTGCACAGGGAGTTTTTTTGTTGGTTTTTTGTTTGTTTGTTGGTTTGTTGGTTGGTTGGTTTTGTGGTTTTTCTGTTTGTTTGTGGGGTTTTTTTTGTTGTTGTTTTTGTTTGTTTGTTTTTTTCAGAAATAGGCAATGCTGCTGTTAAAGATTGTAACAGTTACTAGAGGCAATCCCAATGACTTCACCTAGGGAGCTTTTTCCGAGTATGGTTTACAGTATGACCTACAAAACATAGCTTGTTACTGGAAAGGATGGCAAGGACATAGATTTTTCAAGGGCATTTATAGCACAGTCTATGTTAAACTTGCTGCTTCCTATTTGCTTTCATGTTTATAATCCAATAAGTGTTTTCATTGCTTCCAGTAGTTTAGTCTTTAATATAATTAGATGTAGTCATTAAGCTGTTTGATATTATATAATGCAGCAGTTTTTCTTTAAGCAATATCTTTATGCAGGCAAGATAAATTCAGATTTTATCCAAACAAGCAGAATTCCCACAAGACAATCCAAGTTATACTCAAATTAGAGATATGCTAGAGGCAAATTGATACTGTCCTTCATTAAAGTCTTTTTTGTGGTTTTGCATGCTTGGCAAAGCATTACTCGTAATGTAAAGTACATATCCTGAGGTGTTAGATGCATATATCTGGATTGTCTCCATGTGAATTATAGTCCACATAGTTGAAAAAAAATTCTCCTGGTGCATGGTTTCCCTCCCACTGGTGTGAAGATTTCTATTTGCTGTTTTGGACAGCATTCTTATGATGGCAGTAGGAAGAAATAATGGCACAAAAAGAGCTCCATAGGGATATTACAATAACAAGTAATATTACTGAAAACTAAACTCATAGAACAGTGTAATTTTCAGTATATTTTTAGCAGTTGCCCTCACAATTTAGCTGAATTAACTTCAGCACTTTTTATTTAAAGAAATTGTTCAAGAGGTGTAAGAGCCAATATCTGGATTTAAAAATTCTGGCTTTCAGTTCTGGTTCTGTCTGCTTTCTTTCAGATATTCTCTGTAGAAATATCTAAAGAAAAAAGTCGAAAAGCCTCTCAGACTTCAGTTTACTGCTCTTCCATGATGAGATACATACATCTCTCCTAAAGTTCTTTTGCTGTTGGTGTCACTTTCACACCTGCATTTAGTCTTTTTTGTGTGGTGGTTTTATTGTTGCACTGCTATTGGCCAGCTGCAGCCAGAGATTTCCTTGACCAGGGGTTTCCATTGCTTAGAGATGATTGCTGCTGCTCTGGTTCTGATTGCTGTGATTAATGCTCTCTTTCAGGTGTTTGTTGGGAGGTAGGTTTCCTAGGCTCTGACAGAGCTGCTTGACCCATCCATCTCAGCTGATTGATCCCTAATTGCATGAGTGATTTTATGGACTTTTTGATTGCTTTATTCTAAGATATTTAGTTTCAAGGCAGCATTACTTACAAATAGAATTTATAAGACAGCTACTAAGTCTCCAAGTACAAGATTGGACATTGCCCATTGACAAGTACCAAAACAGTTCATCTTTAAAACATTGTGATTTGAGCCTTGTGAAGGCTGAGAGCTTGACAGGTGTTCCAGCTATTCTTCCCTCAGCAGGGCAACAAGAGTAAAGGTTTTAGTTTCACTGCTCTTCTGGGAGAAATGATTACTGTGACTCCAGTTGCATTCCTGCTCTGCTTTTCTGGAGCTCTGCTCTTGCTGAAATGTGAACTGTGAAAGAAAGACTCTGAAAACTACTTAAGAAAAATAAACTTCTGCAACAAATTTATGTCTGTTCTCTTGAGACAATGTCCATTCTCCAATAGCTGAAGTAGATGTAATACAGAAATAGAGTATGTATGCAAGTTCATTTTCCTGCAATTCCAAAGTAAGGAAGTATTCAGGTCAGTGTAACAGCAGTGAGAATTCACACTTTTCCTGCCATCAGAGTGAAATGTCGTAACACAGTGATACATTATCATGGTAGAAAATCTTGTCCATGTCTTCCTACCATAGGGTTGGGTTTTTTTTGCTGCCACTTCCAAGAATTTCAATATAATCCATAGGAAGTCTCACACATGATGTAGCTGCCTATACTTAGAGCTATACAAGATCTGAAAGAGTATTGGCATGATTTTTTTCCACAACATGAAAGTCATAATCCGTGAAAGTCACAAAAATGCCTGTGGGTTTGCTTATGAAATATGGAAGAAGATAGATTTAATTATTAAAATGAAAACTTTCCTTCACTTTAAAGTATTTCTTACTTTTTTCATAAACATTCATTTGAGAGAAAACAATTTCTGAATCCAGTTATTTTTACTAGTAGCTATAGTTAGGTTTTTGCTAGTACTTTTATTAGGGTTTTTATTTAAAATCCCAGATTCTTGCAGAGAAATGTTCTTGCTACTTACATTGTGAATGCTGCAAAAGCAGAGCACCTGTTACAGAGTTTTCACATTTCCTTTGAAGTTTTATTCTTTTACCAATATTGATTTTTTATGTTTCTTTCAGCCCAGTCTTCTGCAGTGAGTATAAATTATTCTATAGCCCTTAAATACATTATCTATGCTTTAAACCAAACTTAGTGTTTTCTCTTACATTTTCTTTTAATCTTGTGAAAAAGATTCTAAAATAACTTTAATGATTCCATTTGGTAGTTCCCCTCTGAACTTCTACTTCATATAGTTTAGCTAATCAGGGAATTGAGCATAGCAAAAAAGCTCAGACTAAGAAAATAAATGTGAAAGGCTATCCTTAAGAAGACCATCTTATTCAGGTAGAAAAAGAGACAGAAACTTATTTTGTACTACCTGAAGATCCACATGAACACTCCTGCTGTTTTATTCATTCCTCCTCAGGGTGCAATTTTGGCCTTGAACCCATGAGAAAGGAACCTGTTTTGGGCACATCAGAGTGTACACCTCAGAGTGTACCTTGTGGTTCCTTTAGTATAGAAGTAGAACAAATTTGTGCACCAAAGGAACTCTCGAAGTACACCAAGTAACCAATATAGATCTACTTGATGTGACTCACAGCAGCCATGACCTGGTTAAATGGGAAGGAAAAGGTTCCTTTGGATAGTTATACACCTCTTTTTGCCTGGTTTTCTCCTTGCAAACACACCCTTGACCCACAAACACCAAATTTCTCCCTCTAGTATCTTGGATAATTTCATAGATTGCATTTGTCTGTGGCAATTTTTTATTTATCAGTTCACCCAACAGAAGTTTGTGTTTCATATAAAGAGGTTCCACTGTGAAATTTATAAATAAATTGCTTAAAATATTATTATTCAGGAAGAAGCAATAGGAAATTAGAATTAAGAACTTTGCAATTTACCCAGGGTAGGAACCATAGATTTAATGTGAATCTACATTTGCTATTTTGCTTAGGTCTGACCATGATTTCAGTTCTATTGATTTAATAATGCATACTTTTTAAAAGGGGAAATGCCATTGACTTAAAGGACCTTTGACTCATTCGCTATGTGAGAAGTGTTCTGAAAATGTGCCATTATCTCAGCTGAGATGTGTTTCATTCCACAAGCTAATGTGGTATCAATTCACAGGAGAATGTGTGTCTTCAGTCAGATCACCTTTCTTGGAAAGTTCTTGTTCCTTAAAACTGCATATAAGACTTTCACTGCACTAAGGTCAAACCATCTGATTTCTAATATTTTACCAGCCCTAAAGCAATTTTCAGATAATAAAAGTTTGCTTCAACTGTCCTTGTGGAATCACTTCTGAACTGTATACCTTACCACTGTTATCTGATTTCTATTCCCATCTTGGTTCAGAAATACTTCTTGCAATAACCCCTGACTTTTCAGGGACTCAGTTCAGAAGAAACCCGACTTTGCAGATCCTGTAACAGATACAAAGTAGCTAATTCAAGTACCAAAAAGCATACAAAAAAAGTGAAAATTAACATGAGTAAAATTGTTACAGATTATACTGTGATGGTACCCAATGCAGTACAGACCTATAGGAAGGCCTCAGAGAAAGACCAGGGTGTTGCAGGTAATAATGCAGTAGACACAATCACTGTTAACAGTGTAAATACTAAACTCAGACAAATAATAGCAAGACTATTCCCTTTCTTGAGACATACAAACGTCAATGGGACCAGTCTAGATCAGAGCTGTGTTATAAACCATACAATTTTCACAAAAACCACAAGGAACTATTTCCATTCTTGAGAGCTTGCAATTAAAATAAGTATAAGAAGGAGAAGGGCTGGGGAAAGGCAGTACTGTCAACCATGCTGTTTCAGATGAAGAATCCAATACATAGACAATAACACTAGAGTTCAGCTCCTGTGTTGCAGGTTGATATGTTAAACACAATATTGTCCTTCTGTTTTCCTGTGCTTTTAAAAAGTAACAATATCAACCACTTTATATCTATTGTTTAACATTTCTAAAGAGTATTAAACTTTAATATCTTAAGAAAATCTCATCATAAATCATTGCATTAATACAATGTCAGAGCACAAATTGTGCAGATTTTTTTACAAAAACCCAGATATTTGTCTCATTTAATGAAAGCAGAAATATTCTCAACAAGAACTGTATTTCCCAAGCTTCTGTAGTATTTAATATTACAGGTATTTCTCAGAATTTGCTATTACTTATTATAATGTCCTAGAAAAAGAGCAAGACGATTAAGAAATTTTTTAGATTTCCTTGTTTGCTATTAGATGCAAAATTTAAATCTCATTAATTAATGGCAGAAAATTTTACAAAAGAAAAAGCCTAGGTAAAACCACTCCATATAGTCCTTGAAACTATGTGTTATATGTGCCATATGCAACACTTTTAAAGGATACTGCCATTTGCAGTTAAATACTAAAAAATGCAGAAATGACAGAAAAATCAGAGCTAAAACTAGGTACAGCCCACTCATTTGTGCCTTGTGATATGGGCATGCCCACCACCACAAAAAGCACAAAGAGAATCCACATTTCTAGGGCCTTAGTCCAAGGAGTTACTAAAGCTTTTTTTTTTTTTTTTTGTCTTTCCAGTAGCTTGTACAACACATGGAAAAGGAATTCTGCAGAATAAATAATAAGCAGTCTTTTCTTTAGAGGCCATGACAATGGCAGCCATAGTTAAGTTGTGAAGATGAAGATTTTTCAGTTTGAGAACTGAACCCACACTTCCACCTTTCAACCTCATCATGTTCTCTCATCATATTTTAATGAGTTCTGGAAACTGATGAGTAGAAAGTAAGAGATTGTAACCTTCATCTGGGAATGAAATAATCTCCCTTTCCCTGGGTCGCTCAGTCCATAAACTGGTAGCTCTGGTTCAGAGTGACTTTCCTTGATCTTATTAATCCAAACTGCTTGTTGAGAAGTGTCTGAATGCTTTTGCTCACTGTCCCCAGGCTGGTGAACAGGGTGAGCTCCTGCAATGTGTGCACTAAACCTTTCCACTTGGAACTGTCAGCTCCCCAACCTCTACCATTTCCCATGGAGAAATTCTCTAGTCTTGAGGATGCTACACTAAAGATACATCTCATTGGTTGCTGTTGAATGGATCATCTCCATTCCTCACAACAACTATTGACACTGGACCTTGCAAGTGCTCCACTAGGATCACTGTAAAGCTTTGGATGAGAAATATGTATGAGAGTAATGCCTGAAAGATTTAGATCCCAAGACAGTAAGGCAGCTCTAGCTGAAAGCCTACTTTACTGGGCAACCAAGGTAACATAGTCCTGGATTCTAATATAAAGTGTTAAAGATACTGCAAGGAGATTAAATTGAAATCCCTCCTAATTTCTTCTCATATTAACATATTTTAGTTTATTTTAACATTGTAAGTTTTCTCATTACTATATATACCTTTCATTTATGCATAGTGGGGGTGAGAATGGGGAGAATATTGTTTGTATATGTGTTGTATGTTTGGCCAGAGAAAGCAAGAGATGTGACTGTGCAAACATATATAGCATATTACCTCCACATCACCTACATTTCTCTGTGTTTCATTGAAGTTTAGAAATGAGATCCTCTGAAGCACTCTTGAAACATATTAATTCCATTTAAAGGCTTTTACTGAAAGTCAGAATATTATAGACTAATATCTGACTCAGTTGCCAAGCTTCTAGTTCCAGTAAGAGCATGAGAGTATTAATTTGCTCTTGACTGTGTAAGTTCCTGGGGATATTTTTAATCTTGTACAAATATCCTGCAATAAAAAGTTCCTGCTAACTTTATTACCAAAGGACAAAGTAATTAAAGAGAAGGTCAATGGGAAAGATCTGCAAATCTTTGATGTTATAATATGTATCACCATTCCTCTGGATTGTGTTTTCTGTAGTCTAATTATATAAATCTAATTGTAAAACTTTATTTCTAAAAAAAATTTTACTTATTTTTCTAGAGTAGATGAGCATCTTTAGAACATAGTTTTTTAGGTAAAAGAGCAGTATATGCTATGTTTTTAATTTAAGGAACATGGTATGAGGAGTTGTGGATAAAACAGTGCATATACTTTACCCTTGCCAAAAAAAAAAATTCTTTTGCAATTCTCTGACAGAGACAAGGGGGTAGAAAGAGAACAAGTTGGTTTTTGTTTACCATTTCACTTTGGTTAGCTACAAACCTCATCATTGGCCAGGGCCCATGCCTCAAGTCTTTCCTTCAGTGATTTAAGCCACCCAGTGGGACCCACATTTAAAGTGTGAGTGAACAGGAAAGTGGAACAACAGGGATTTGTTTAAGCCCAAGCAATGCATCTGCAGCAGCAGCTGGAAGTAGAGCTCAAAAAGTTGGATCAAACTGTACTGTCCTGGAAAGAAAAAAAAAGAAAACAAAACCCCCCAAAAAAAACAAACCAAACCCAAAACCCAACCAAAGTTGCTTTACGATTGAGCAAGAATTATTGTACATATTAGTTTAAAGTATTATCAGACTTCCAGACACCATGCCATGCAGGAAAAACAACTGCAAATATCTCAGGTAAGTTTCTTGGTAAGCTGCCTCTTGTAAAATAGCTTTTTCTTCTGGGGAAAGAAACTCCTCCACAAGCAATCTTAGCTCTTGTTTTCAATGTGATCATACAGATTTGGTTTTGGTTTGTGTAGGCTCAGGCAGGTAGATCAGTAAAAGAAGGCTAAAAACACATCCAGATTTGAACAAATCTATTTGCAAAGAAATATATTGAGAAGAAAGACCAATATTTTCAGTCACTTCAGTGAAAGGATGAACTGGACATCGTATATCCTCAGTGAGCCCTGAAAAGCTGTGCTTCCTATCAATCTAAAGTAGCAATAAATTAAACATTTACTATCTTTGCCACCAGATAGATCATTGAAACATGTAAAGAGAACAGTACAATACTACTCTTTTTTTTTAGAGCAGAAATATATATTTGATGTTTAATGCAGGGCTACTCTCAACTGGGAAATATCTGTTCATTCAGTAAAAAGAACAATTTTTTGTCAGCAGGCTTTTTAAACCCATGGTTTTACTCTCTGTCTAAAGCAGTTTTATATTAAAGCAATGGGACTAAATATTTAATGGGGACATCTTAGTAGGAGTAACTAAAACAAGGCAAACCCCTTTTTTAAGAATATAATTTGCTGAATATTCCATGATTTTTAAGTTAGAATTCATGGTAGCTAATTTTAGCTATCCAAAAATTGAGTAGCTAATTGAAAAAGCCAATCAACAGAGAGAACCAAATCCAAGGATATTTATTTTCATTTTAAAATAGGTAGAATTAGTGACTGTTTTATCACAGAATTTCTGTAGGATGTCTCACCTTTGATTGTGGAGGGATCCTGTATGCCCATCTTGGACTGGAAGCTTAACTGTTAGATTGCTAATGCTGGCTGAGAATTGCATTTTAGCCTTTACCAACACTTTTTACATTAAAATTTCTGACCGGTGAATCAATTATTAATGACCACTGAATTAATTAAGGCCTTTATGTACTATAACCATAAAGACCAGTTGTTCAATTTCTTTATTAACAACATATCTGCTTTTATTGAAAATGCTGAGAGATAAAAACTTACCACAGTGAGATTCAGGTCAATGAAATCTTGAAATGCTCATGGTCAGAGATGTATAAAACTAACATATATGATTCTCTCAGCTGGAAATAGTAGGAAAAGGAAGCAGAAAATCACATATTCATATTTCCAGCCTTGCAGTAGCTATGTGCAGCATAGATATGTGGCACCCAGCACTTGTGTTATGTAATAGAACTAAACTAGGAACAAGGTTCCTGCTGATTTTTTTTCTGGGAAAGAATACTTCAAATACTATGCAGCTTTGAAGCAGTTGGCTGCTCAAGTCACGACTCTGGTGCCTGAGCATCTGCAAGAAGTCACATAGATCTATAGTGGCTGACTCATTTCCAGTTTTGTACAGAGATATGTGCGTCACATCTTTGATTAATGGCACTGGTGCTGAGAAGGATAGCATCTGGGAGAAGCTGAGGAGGTCACTGCAGTCACACTCATTTGTCAGGCAGAGTCTGGTCCTGAACATAATTGTTGTAATTGTTTTAAAATTTTCTGACTTGAAATATCATTCTTGCAAAAAATTGTACAGAATTTTCAAATGCAAAGAGAAGAATATGAGATTTCAGTCGAAGTCAAGGATTTTTCAGTATTTCATAAAACTTATACCTTCCCAGTTCTGTAGAAGTGCCAAGCACAAGATTTCTTTACAGAGGAATGTGGTGTCAAAGATCAGTTCAGCAAGTGAGCTTCTCTCTGCTCAAAGTAAAATCCTTGTGGATGTTCTTATAGAAGCAGAAGATTGTGCTTAACAAAAAATACACTCTGCATGGCATTTTCTATTTTGGAAAAATAAAGTAGCTTTTCCAGTATTTTTCTCAGCTCAACTAATTTTCCACTATCTGGCATCACCAGGGTTTTCCTTCTGGATATTTGTACAATACTGGATACCAATTTGGTATCTTCCATTCAGTAGCTGTTAGCTAGAAGGTACAAAAAGGCTTCTCAATCTTTCCCCTACTCTGGAGTGAGAGAGATGGGCAGAGGCATCCTGGCAGTAGGACCACATGTAGATTTTCAGACATTACAAAGGTGAGTCCATGGCCAAATGCCAGAAGATTCCTGCTGTTTGAAATATGACAGAGCCCATCTCAGCAATACTCCTGAGTCTGCCAATGGCAGGTGCAAAATCAGTGACAGATGGAAGACATTGAATGGGCTCCTCTGTCTCTTTAATCGAGTCTGGGGATTTGTGCATTGAACAACATTACTTAGATTTTTTTTTCCTTAATTCTGTTATTTCAAAGTATATCCAATTATCTCATGCCAGGATATATTTCTCAAAACAAACATTAAAGCAGAGATTAAGGCTAGCAAAAAATCAGTCACTTCTGTTCAATAGTAATGGAAATGAAATAAAAATGTGTCAGAACATTCTATAGACTGCTGGCATCTACTAAGTTTAGAACAAATTTGTGTACAGTTAATGCCTGAACTCCCCTGTAATTGCACAAATTTTAATAGTAAATTATTGTTTAACATTTGTGTGATTTGATCCTACAATTTGAAGTGTTAGATGTGCAAATTGAGTAGTACCCCAAAAAAAGTTGGTGGCAGTAAATATAAAGAAATTAATCTCTGTTAAAGTTTTTTATATTCAGCATTGGTCACATAATTCGAGAGCAATCACAGCACAGGGTAAAAAACTGCATTGCTTGTAGTATTTGCTCTGGGGATGTATTTTAAACAACACTTTAATACTAAATAGACCACATCATCTGTGCTGGCTCATCAACTTAAAAGTTAGTGTTGCTTCTCATGTGCAGTGGAGCAGGAAATCAGACAGTAAACACTGCAAGAATTATCAACACTCTTAGGCAGTACCCAAAGTTAACTGAATAAATCTGGGTTTTGTGAATATAATTTGTACTTGGAAAATGAGGGGAGCAGCCTGAAGGAATGAAAACAATGGTACATGCTGGATTTGCTGGAATAAACAGTCTTGTTCATTTGTAAATGAGGAATGAATGAAAGTAACGTTTTTTCAAGGAATATCATTGCAGGATTTTGTCTCAACCCAAAATTTTGGTAATTTTCAAGAAGCTTTTGGATTGACACATACACACACACACATATACACACACGCAAACCTTAAAAAATTACATACTTTTACTTTCAGTCTTGATCTAAGGATAACTCTTCAGCATTTTTGTCTATCACCTCTAAATGCTAGTGCTTTTTCTCTCCTCCTGTGCTTTAGCAAGCGTGCATGTGGGGAATGCTAAGAATAACAACTGAATGCTATTGCAGGTATTTTTTTTAATGATATTCAGAACACTAATTTATATTCATGCAAATAATTAATTGGAAAAGTTTGCATTAGAGAGAAATCCCTCCCCTGCTACTTCCTCATTTTGTCTGTGCAGAGCCAAAGTCTATTTTAAGTGCAGTCTGTTTCTCTACATTTTTAGAAGAAATATATTCAGTACTTACGATGAAAACATCTCATCTGCATTTATAAGAAGGAAATTTTCAATGTTTTAGTATTCTTAATAAATATAAATTAAAAGATGCATCTTATTGAACATGTCAACATAAAATTAGCTTGACATAATCTACATTAGTTTGTAGAGTAAAAACTCAGAAAAACTACAGACTTTTTGAAAAAGCAAAACAATTTCAAATTGGTTCTTTGGAGGTGTGTGATTAAATGACTCTATATTCTTTCATTCCCCAAGATGAAGATTTTGTTCTCAGAGATCACATAACTTGAAAAATCTCATTCTGTAGTCACTAATGCTGAAATGTAATATAATAATGAGGTCCCTAGTGCACTTAAATTTTATGAAGCCCAGACACAGTCAGGGAGCTCATATATCAAAAAGGAAAGGTCAGCGATATTTTCTTTTTTTAAGAAAGTTAAGCAGCCACTAAATTACCTTAAAATTGGAAGAATACCACTTATTCAACCTAATCCTCCAGTAATCTATTGACATTTTTTTTTACTTTTTCTTGCAGTGGAGAGGCCACACTGGGGCATCCTCTATTGGACTGTGAAGTGAGCAGTGCAGAGACACTCTGACCGGACTGGCTGCTGTCCTGGCTGCAGTCTGGGCTCATGCTGCCTGACAGAGGGTATCCAACCCGCAGAGCACCCCATGCTGCTCCTCCACAGCCTTCTTCCTATGCCCATTGCTTTGCATACGAGGGACTGTCTCCTCTGGAGGTGCTGTCTACACACCAGTTTTTAGTGTTAGCAGAATCTCACAGCAGCAGACCACATGTGATTGCTGCAGACTGGGCAGGGCAGGCTGCTTCCTAATATCTATTTCTTTTCCAGCTCTTACCTGCACCACATGCAAGGTATTTATCCTGTTACATGAGACACAAATATGTGTAGGGAGAATCCCTAAAGAGTAGAATGTATACCCTAAGTACATCTTAGACTATTTAGACTCATTTTATGTCCAGATGTATGGCCACACATGCCATGACACTGTGTGGTAACCAGTCAGCCTTCTAGGGTAAATCACTCTGAAGTTGCACATCAGACTTTGACTTGTCAGAACAAATCTGGTTCATTTTTTTTCAGTGTCCTTCATAATCTTGTTGTCTCCTTTGTCTTTGTCTGTGGCTCTTCTGACCATATTTGTAAACAATGTGCAAAGAAAGACAAGGTACTAATTAGATCATCAACTCTATTACCATTGTTCTATTTAAAAAGTGTATTTACTATAGTTCTTTTTTTGAGAATACTTATTTTCATTATTAGAATGTAAGTATGCATTCTCAAGATTTGAGAGAACAATCATGATTCTTAAGATCATAACTCATTATTAAATCATAACTCATTACTTAAAATCCATAACTCATGCCATGAGCTTACAGGTTTTATATTTGCTTAAGGAAGTAAGTTGCTACAAACAGAAGAAATACTAAAAGTGTATGGGAGTTGGGCAGCTTTGCTATTTTATGTTGAATGCATCAAAAGATTAGTGAGACGCACAAGATGATCACCTTAATAGGTAATTAATGACATTTTATGAGACAGCATAAAATTTTCAAGTGTGTTTGACCTAATAAATAGCAATCATAGTATCTGGGAGAAAGACCAGTCAGGAAGGAAGGCATTAAGGGTACAACAAGACTTTTTCTGTGACTGACTTAAATAGTTAAATGTCACCTAAAATAACAAACCTAAATCTAAAGGAGCTATTTCTATTGTCAAGGATGAGATAGAAGCATGTTTAAAGCCCAGATTCTAGTGTTCTGTAGGTACCTCCTGGAAAATTTGTTTGTTTGTTTGTTTGCTTTTTTTCCAAGTATTAAAAGAGGACTACTACTTCTGCTAAAGCATGACAACCGTGCCTATAGTTTTCTAGGTTTTTCTCTTAAAATTAATAGGCTTTCAAATATGGTAGACTCACTGACAGAAAACTAATTTCCTAATGGAAAAAGGAAGCCCCAAAGCTCTCAAAAGTGTTTCAGATTTACTGGTGTATCGTGAAAAAGAAGAAGCTGATTTTTTATTTTCCAAGTTAGGCTTAAAGAAGACTTCTATCATTACTCTCAGTGGGAGTAAATTCTAACTGGGAGCTGCAAGCTGGCCAAAGGCAGTCAGAAGAGTGACTCCTTTACCAGGCTTTGTTAAATGTGGATTTTTTCCTATGTTTGAAACACAGGTTTGTATTTATTGTGAATATCAAAGTGGATGTTATTCAATAAAAAATGACAGTTTGTGAATATAAAATAAAAATAATTACTATTTCCAGTGGTGGTAGGAGATATAAAATTGTAGGAGAGGATCACTGATTCCTGTAAGGAAGATTGTTCCCCAACTGGAGTGATTGTGAAAAATGGCAAAGGAAGAAAGAGAAAAATTATTTCTAATATCAGACAGAAATGACACTTCTTTCAGATAGAAAAATGACACTTCTCTCAATCAGGAGATAGCTCTGCTGATTGAAATCAACTGGCTAACTCAAATTAGTCAATAGAGGTGATTTATTCAAGCTGAGACACTATCCCTGGGTTTCCTTCAGAAGGCAAAGATAAGCAGGTATAATAGTAATAACTATGGCAGTTCAATGTTTCTCACAATGATTAAGCCTTCATTAGAGAAGTCAGAAAACAAACTGTATTGCTGAAATAAGGAATTTGCACCATTTGCACTTATTTGAACATTTCAAACAGTCTTCCATAAAGATAAAAGAACAAGATTTTGAGATAAACCTAGAATAAAATTGCCAGAAGTAAAACACCTGTGATTATGTTGATATCAATATATGAACGTTTCATATGTAAGTCTTTAATGAAAGGACAGACTTGATACTGCAGTTCCAGCACCTGCAATTAGGCACATCTATAATCTTGAGGATTATTATAAGCACTCAACCAGAAGCCTGTCAACAGTTTCTCTAAAAGCTACCCAAGATGATTGTCATATTTGGGGGTGGGGTTCATTTTCAATGGGAAACAGCATGAAGTTACCTAAAATGTAATCCTTAACAACTTTCAGACGTTTAAAAAGAAGAGTAATAAAAATAAAAGGAAATAAAAGTTCAATCAGTAACAGAAGAAAAGAGATCTTTTATCTTTCTCATGCAAAACAAAGTCCAGAGTTCTTAATATTTCGTTAAGTAGGGTGCACTCTACTGACAGTAGAATGAAAGGATGAGAAAAAAATGAGACTAAACAAACAACCATCAAAATCTTCAACATTATGTCCATGAATGCTATAGAATTTTAAAGTTGAACTTGCTAAAAAA
>VXBI01000145.1:215160-281561 GCA_013397375.1 Toxostoma redivivum | reverse complement strand
AAAAAAAAAAGGAGGAATTTAAAGAATGCTGCTAAAGTAGACAAAATAAATAAAGACAAAATAGTAGTAAAAGCCAAGTAACTGAATTGGCATATAGGAATGGGGTGTTAAGAGGTAGCTGAACCCAGCGTTCCTGATCATAATCTCTCCAGGATATGGCACTCCAAGCTCTTGTTCTATTAGCCCCATAACCCAGCTGGAACTTCTTTAGCAACTCACACAACTAGTCTCAGAACCAACACACACAGAGGATAGTTATCAATACCATTTAATAAGAATACAGGACTGACCACAGCGATCATGCACAGAACTCGGTGAGGCAAGTGCTCTGTGCAGCAGGTGACAAATTATGACCCTTGTATACTCCTCTTCCATTTTGCTTTGCCTGGTCCTCCCTGGTCCATCTTGGTTCCTTCTTTCCCCTGCCATTGAGCCACCCCTTGAAGATCCCATTATAAGTTTCGTACCATCTCCAAATTTTCTCTCTTCCCACAAAATATTGTCATTTAACAAACATACAATGGATCCCACAGCGAATCCTGTATTTTTGTACAGAAGTCCCTCTTAGTCTGCATAGCATTCTGGGTACATGGTTGCTTTCTCTGACCTGGTATTACATATATATATATGTATGTATATATATCTATATATATGTGAGAGTGTGTGTGTGTGTGCACATACACATATATAGTTGAAACATAGGACCATGACCTGATCCTTCTTTTTTGGTGATGATTTGATGTGCTGCCTGATCAGTTTACTTGAGTTTCTTAACCTGTCACTGTTCCTCTGGTCATCACCAATCTCTGTGGTTGATTTAATATGATAACCTAATGCACAAGACTGGAAAAATATCCCCAAGGACACAAGTTTGCTCTTCTTCTATCACTAGCAACATCCTCAGATAATTTTCTCCACAAACTTTATAAGCTCCACCTTAAAAGTAAGGCCTTTTCAGTTATTGCAGTGATTGAAAAGTTTTATCAAACCCCTGATGCTTTGAGTTTAGAAATTTTCTTCTAATTATCTCCTTAGCCATAAAAACACATTTGTTTTTCTGCCAGCTTTGTCTATTACATTAAATTGTTCTCCTTCCCTGTCTACACTTCCTGTATAAAAACTGATGATATCTCATTGCAATGCCAATTTACCAACTGAAATATTCAAATTTCGATTAGTTTGTCCTCATATAAAATGCTTCCAATTCTCCTGATCAGATTTTAGGGCTTTACATTTTAGAAAAAGGAATAAAAATTACAGTGATTCCCCCAAACACACAATTAGGCTGGAAGAGTCTAATGGTACCATCTCCAGTCTGTGAAATGATAACATAAAACCTCTTCAACATTTTGATTGTATAAGATATTAGAGTTTATGATGTAGCTATTTCAGAGAGTTATAAATGATCATGTTTTTATGATGTAATTTAACTTGACAAAGGGAGATGATGGGTTCACAGCACTCTTTGTTAAGCAACTTTCATATAATTAACACAGAAATTAATAAATTTTGAGCATTTCCTTATGGATCAGTTGCTTCTTAATACAGTGATATAATTAATAGCATTGAAAATAATTTTGTCAGATACTTTCTCACTAATTAACTAAATCAACATGTTGTTGGAGCCTGACTCACATGGGATCTTCACAAATATGTCTTAACCAGTAAGAATATCTACTACATTTTGGTTGCCATCTTAACATCAGTTTGAAAAATTACAATTAAAGGTTAAACTTTACTGAAAATCTGAAATTAAGGAACACCAGGTGACACCAGGGGACTTGGTGACATCACCTCAACTGGACTCTAGGCCTCAAAGCACACAGCCAGCTTTCCTCCAGCTGTGTGAGAGACCGGCTGCCATCGGCCCTGCTGCTAGGGAGGGCATGCTGGAAGCCTACATGGCAACTGGCTGAGGTGTGAGCAGTGCCCCTCTCCTCTTGGATGACACCTTCTCATGACACAGAAACAAAGACTCTCTAACCAGTTAAAGTTAGAAAGGGGTATGTTTATTACCTGGGCACTCCCAGGAGAAATCTCCCACAGGAATGTGCAAAGCACACAGGGCTCTTGCCTTCTTTTATCCACAAAATCTCACATTCATATAATATATATAATTTCATTCATATAATTTGTATAATTATCCAACATGCTTATATATGCATTACCTAATCCCTCTTATCCCTGCTTCATATTAAAATCAGCTCAAAGTCCTTTTATGCTTGCGCAGTTCCTTCCTTCAAATGGGTCAGTGGATGTTTGACATGGGTCAGTGGTCTCCTCATGATGAAGTCAAGGAGTCTTCCTCACCTTCAACTTTTCACCTTCGTCTTGTTGCTAGGCTCCCAAGGCCCCTTGGAAACAGTTCAAGCTCCCAACATGGTTCTGCTGATTTTGGGGTCCAAGTGAAGTTATGGTTTCTTCACTTTGACGATATCCCAACCACCCACCTTGACACAACAAAACCAAGCAAGTGATTTATTGTCTTAGCTCTAGTGGCTCAGCCACTTTCTGCATTGCTTCTACTATAATCATTATATGTACAGCTTTTATCCCTCAGCTAAGCTCTTAACCCTTTGATTTTTGCTTCACTCATTCAAGAGCAGATGCTCTGGAATGATGTGAACACAGAGCCAACCTGTCAAATACTAACACCTTGGCCCCCTTGTGCTTCAGATCCCTGTAGGGGGAGGTATCCAAAGGTAGTCCCTTCAGCTTCTGTTTAAACTATTACATCAAGTAAAAAGAAAATGTTACAATTCTGGTGCAACTTGCCAACTGGTCAAAGTGAAACCTACAGGAGGAGGACAGTGTGCACAGAAATGGAGTTCATCCATAGAATAGGCAAAGTTTCACATTTCTGCAGTCCTCCAGGGAGATGTCTGCCTTGGGCACAGGAACAGAAATGGCAGATGCAACCCAAGATTAGAGCTGGCCCAAACTTTAATCCTCCAGTAGCTTTTACCATATGATCAGTGGAGCAGAAATTTGGAAAGGCAGCATTAATATGGTGTCTGGACCAATGTCAGCAAAATGGCAGTTCAAAAGTTACTGAGTTTTGTGTCTGACTATTGTTTAACCTCAATTCTCAACTCAGCCCCACAGAGCCATTTGCTCACTCTTCTACATTGGGATGGGGAAGAGAGTTAGATGATTAACAGTGAGAAAATTTGTGGATTGAGATAAAGACATTTATTACACAAAGCAAAAGCCACACAGGCAAGCAAAACAAAGTAAGAAATTCACTCACCGTTCTCCATGGACAGGCAGGTTCAAACATCCCCAGGAAATGATGACCCTTCATAATGGTGACATGGGAAGACAAACACCATCACCCTGAATGTCCCCACTTCTGCTTTGCCCAGCTTTATAGACTGAGCATGATGCTATATGGTATGGGATATCTCTTGGATCAGCTTTTGTCAGCTGTCCTGGCCGTGTCCCCTCCCAAATTCTCGTGCAACCCAGCCTCCTAACTGGTGGGATGAGGTGAGAAGCAGAAAAGCCTTGACTCTGTTTTAATGCTGCTCAGCAATAATAAAACATCCCTCTGTTATCAATACTATTTTCAAGAAAAATCCAAAACAGTTCCACCAGCTACTATGAAGAACCTTAACTCTGTCTCAGACAAAACAATATCCTGCATGATCAACCCTTCATAAATTCTGCTGGAGTGAAAAGATTGCTGATGAGCACATGATGTGTACTGCAAGGAGTCTGGAGGCTCAGAACCAGTGTAGCTATGATATCAGTAAGGAAACTGGAGCCCTCATGTAAGAGTGATGCTGAGCTTGCAACACTGGCCTTGTATCTAACAGATGAGCTGTGCTATTTTCTCATTGGCAGGGTCTTGCTGCAAACATCAACATACTGCTTGGCTGAGGGGACAAAAAGGCAGGACAAAATCTCTGCTTACGTGACTTAAATGGACACATATTCACAGAGCAGCTTTAGCTGCCCTCAGGCTAACACATTCTTTAGAATGATTTCGTATACTGTGCAATTGCAAGAAAAGCCTCTGCCCTGTGTGTCTGCCCTGCTGCAGCTGTATGTATGCTGTCTGCTGAACTGGATTTTACAGTCTCACATGTCAAGTGCTGCATCCTGATTATGCTGGAAGCCTTCCAGGTTGATTTCCTAATCCCTCTCATAATATCAGTGTTACATCAGTTTTATCACTGACAGACTTTATTCCTGCACAAAGCTAGGACTCCAATATGTAAATAGGTTAGAGAGGAAATACTGGAAAGAGTTATAATGCCCTTTTTTTCTGTCAATGCTCTTTAAGTATCTACTCCAGATTCAAGTAGAAAAATTAATTCCAGTCTATAGATTTTCCTCATTCCTACCTCCTTCAAAGCATTTGTATCAGAGAAAAGATAAAAGGAATGTTTAAGCAAATATGAAGTTGTATAGATTTCATGGGCTCCATGTCTTGTTCACAGCTGGGAAACATCTCTGTAGACTTTCAAATTTATTCAAAATTTTCTAATTACTAAGTAGCATTTTGGGATGCAGATAGTGAAATATTTAAAATGCATGCAATTATATTTACATGTAAAATAGGTGGCACACATGCAAAAATTGATCTTTCCTAAGATCAACTGACACTTTTCAGGACCAACAAGCTGACTTTAGAAGATAAGTGATCTTCAAATCTGGTTTTATTCTGACTTTCAAACAATTCATTACACAGACAGACTCATTTTATCAGTAAGTTAAATATGCATGACTCCCACTTTCCCTCAGGCTATGGGA
Source organism: Toxostoma redivivum (assembly GCA_013397375.1). Classification (NCBI taxonomy): domain Eukaryota; kingdom Metazoa; phylum Chordata; class Aves; order Passeriformes; family Mimidae; genus Toxostoma; species Toxostoma redivivum. The sequence goes on along the minus strand of VXBI01000145.1, from coordinate 276,803 downwards.
TTTGGTAGTCATAAATAACCTCTGTTGGTGGGAATAATTTCTCAACTACTGTTGTGTGAATGCAATTCTGATTTGAGAGATGGTTAAAAAGGTAAAATTCTATATAGATGGGGAGGTAAAATACCACAAGTGACAACGTTCAGCATAGACTGAATAGCTGAATAATGAATAGGATGTTCTAACTTGTCTAGCAGAAATGAGGAAGGGAAAAAAAAGCTGAATCATAAAGCACTTAGGGCAGAGTTTGAATCAAGCTTCTGGTACAGTAGGCCAAATTTTGTTATTCTGGATGGTTAAATATTCATTTAGATTTTGCAATGCTTTATTCTCTGCATCTCTGGTGTCTAGTAGATCACCAGTTGTCTTGATTTTTAGCCTTTACCCATTTGCTCATTTATCATGAAGAAACCCAGTAGATTACATAAATGTTCCCCCCAATGTTCTTTACCTTATAAAATCTGCTAAAATATATCAGTACCTATCAGTTTTGCATGCCAGTGAGATCTGTTTCAGCACAGCTGACCTTTACTGTGCATCAGGGATAACTCTGCAGATAACTTTGTTAAAAGAGTTGTTCTGTAGACATGATCTGTACTGCCTACAGAAAGAAGTTGAAAATGCGGTAGAGAGTGTCTTCCATTAGATATTTTTGCATTTTCCTAGGTATTTGTAAACCACAGCAAAATGGATTCTGAAGACTCACTTTAAATTGTTGCAATTATTTAGCTTCCATATCCTTCCAACACAAAAAAGCCCTTAATTCAGTTGAGATAGACAAGATTCTTAAATAATCTTGTTCATGGATTTTACTCTTTAGTTTTAAAAGACTGTTTTCCCAAGTGATATTTTTAGTAATTTATTTGTGCTTTTATTGAATTTTTGTTGAATAATTCGGAGAGCATCTTGGGTAAAGATTTCCTAGTTATAAAATTTTATGATTTATTTTCAGCAGTCTATCAGATATTAACTGGTCTATCATATACTGACTGCTGTCACTTATTAATAGCAGAGAAAGCGGTAGATCCTGGTTTGCTAAAACAATCTATACCCTGAAACCAAATAGAACACTTAATTCCAAGTAGCATCCTTTCAGTTGTACTGAGACCTCTTACTTTTACTGGAGAATAGCTTTGATTTATATGCAATGGAGAGGCTGGATGAAACTCAGTCTGGCAGAGAGAAAGTACCAAGACTTTTACAGTACCATAACTCTTGTTCTATACACTCCTAAAGGGAGATCTGTCAACTGAGCATTTAAGACAGCAATCTTACCTCCTGAGTGCTGCATGAGTTCCTGCCTAGGATTTGGTGAGCTTGTAAACAGAAGTTCTCTATTGTAATTTCTATGATATTTTAAGTCATCATGAGCATGTCTGAGTGTAGTGTTAGTCTGCTAGTTAGTACAGCTCCTTGTGTTCAACCTCCTGTGGATAATGCTTATGCAGAAAGCAAGGACAACGACAAGGAATTCTGCTATTGTCTGCAGCGTACATAGCAGAAAGGAATGAAGAACTACAGAAGACAGTGAATTTTAAACTGAATCATAAGAGTAAAACAGCTCTGCACAACATACACAAAGTCACAGTTCATGAACAAGTACATAAATCCATTCAGATCAGTGGATTCACAGAAATTTCCATAACTGTAAAATTTTGAGTCAGCTTATCTCTAGGTCATCAGAAACCTTATGCTCAAGGCTGAGAAAATGGCTTCAGAAGAATTCATCCTTATATCAGAGCCTGCTTGGACACACTAAGGAATATACAATGGAGTAACGAAATAATATGCTTTATACATTCCATGCTTTTCATGGAGAATATTGTTTCCATTTAAGTAGGCACTGACGGAAAAATAATCGTAACAGACTGAAGGGATAATTATTATTGATGGACAACAAATACAACCATTCAAGTCAAGCAAGATCCATTACTTACATGTGTAAGACCAACATATTGAGCATGAGGCACTTTCCATTGTGTAGTCACAATGGTGAAGAAGACCAGGTTTTCTCATCTTTATCACCTACTAAATTGAGTGGGAATGCTGCACCATCCTTCTCAAGACCTTTTGGAAAAGTCAGAACAAATGCTGTGCAGTCATCCTTGTGGCAACATTGTAAATACATCTACAATTGCTGTGCTTGAAGCAAACATTCTGTGAGACAGAACACATACAACTGACAGATGAGGTAATTTCTTTCCTTTTGGACAGCAAGTTGCCTAAAATTGAAAAGGTGTTTCACATAATGTGCTCTAAAGAATAAGAAACATGTTTTAGCCATCTTTCCAGATCCATGATTCAAAGACACCTGTCAAGAAAACAAACTCTTATAGATAATTTTGACAGCCATAAGTCAGGAATGATTAATGAAAATAAGCATCATTTTGGCCACAGATATTAGGAGACAAATTAAGGAGAATGTAAGGAAAGAGCTAGTATTTTGTTAAGAGTTGAATCAAGAATTGCTGCTGCTCTGCAGCAAAGTTATCATAATCACATTTTCTTGTTATTTGTCTAGGAATACGATGGAGTTCCACAATATCTGTACACATTTATGTGTCTAAAAGAATGTCATTTAATCTGTTTGGACAAGGTACTGACAGGAAAGTTAGGCCTGCCTTTTCTTCAAAATGATGAACATATAGATCAAAACACAAGGATATTTCACAGAGACTTATGTATTTCTACAAATAGAGGCAAAGGAGGAGCTAAAATGGAACTGCACATTCTTCTTTCAGTCTCATCTACTTATCATGCCTTTCTTCTAAAAATCTTAAGTGGAAGTGGAGCCTTGCAAAAACTTCATTACATATGAAGCCTGGTCCATGTGTTGTGAAGTACAGTGAGCCCTCATGTGCATGATTAGGTCTTTGTATATCAGAAAATGAAATTTTAAGAACAGCTATTACAAAATAAAGTGAGAATTTTCCCACTGTATGATAGCTCTGCTCAAGTACTATGAAGCCAGTACTTACTTGTATATATTTATTTATACCTTACTAGAAGAGGACGTAATATTTGAATGTCTCCAGATACTGCCTGAAGAAGACAAATTAGTTACCTCTCAGGTTAATATTCTTAAAAGGGTTCTTCCTCTCCAACTTCTCTTTATCAGTCTCTCTACCTTTTCATAGGATAAGATTTTTACCTCCCAAATACCTTCTCTGCCTCTGATTGCTTTGAAAAGTAGGACAGGCTAGGAAGGCGCCGTGAACTTCGGGAAAAGATTATTATGAAGTTCAGACTGAATTATACAGGTATTTGTGTTCTGTCTTACCAGAGATGTTGATTCTTTTCAGCTTGTAGAATGACCAATAATATCTAGTTGTACCTCAAATGTTACCAATTTTGCATGCTGGTAAATCTTCAAGAACAAGCAATAGAGAACAAAGTTATGCAGTTATGCATTCTCCAAGCAGAAATGCCAGGCTGAAAGCCACTTAAATATAAGTTCTTTCTACGTTAACTAAGGTTCTACATTTCTATACAAAAAGGATGATAATATGTATCACTCACTATATGCATACTCACTCAGGCAAACTGACCTGTCAGCTTCTGTATGTGGGCACATATGGGATAATGGAGATGAAATTTCTTCTGTATATAGAGATAAAATGGTGAAAAGAAGGATTCTTTACCTACCCTATATTAATAGTGGTCTCTAGGGCTCATTTATGCAGACAAGAGAAGGCATGAAGGTTATAAATGTTGCTTTATACATTTTTAAGGGTACAGAGAATAGCTATACAGTTTAGTGTTTTTTCCTCAGCTGTCACAATGAAGATAAATGTCACTATCAAGCATACATAGACTTAAGTTTCTGAATGACAAAGTCAAGATAAGCGGTACCCAGAGATTGATGGGAGCCTGAGAAGATTTGAAAATATCCCTTTCTGGGAAAAGAACACAGTAACGAACCAATCATTTTCATATTGGAAGCAGAGCTACATTCTCCTTGATGTAAGTACTGAAGGGAATTAAGCAGTACTCCCCTGTGTCTAAGCTAGCTATAAATATTTACCATCTTATTTTAAAGCATGTTGAATCATATTATCTAAGGGTTTTGCTGCAGAGTTTTAGTTTTGGACATGTTTTTTTGTTTTGATTTGGGGTTTTTTGGTTCTTCTTTTTTTTATAAATAGAAAGTATAAGTGAAGAAATTATGGAGCTGCAAGAAAGCAAAGTACTGACAGTGCCAGGTGTGGGGGTGGGATAGAAAGAAAGATTTAAAAATTAAAAAGAAGTATGCCAGGATAACTAGCTCTTATTTAACCTTGGCATTACTTTCTCTTTGTATTTCCAAGTTACATAAACTCTCGAAAACCAGACTCTGAAATGGAAGCCAGCTAATTCTTAAAAGCTAGCAGTATCACTGCTACAGGACTGAGCATAAAGACAGCACTGCAATTATTTTACTAGAGCCTATCCATATAGAAGATTCAGGTATAAAAGATTGGCTCAGGTCCTGAAAGAAGTAACTGAATAATTTCAGGCAACATTCACATGTACTTAGTTCTGTCTGTGATAAAAATATGAGTAACGATAATGGATTTCTTCCTCCAGGTTTATGTTGTTTCTTCCATTGATAGCTCCCAGTATGTAACTTGTCTTTTCCATGGCAGAACTGCAGCCAGTTTCAGATCCACATCTAGCTCCACATCCTTCCCTGCTATGCTAAAGGCTATAGCCATTCAGTCTCCATTTTGTATTTACTAACATTCTTCCTCTTCTTTAAACGTAGAGCTTTTCTGTTGCCTTTCTCTCTCCCCTTCTTCCTACTACTTCTCTCTCCCTCTCCCTCCCTCCCCACTTCTAACCTCCTCCCATTCCAGTGCATCAAGATAATTTTGAATTCTGATCCCATCACACGTATCACCTGCCATCCATCCTGCCTTGGAGCTGTCAGCAAAGTTCATAAGCCTGTGTTCCCTTCCATCATCCAGGTGGCTAATGGAAATATCAAATAGAACCAGCTCTCGACATATTCTCCTGGGAGTCCACTGGAGACACCTTTTTGACAGAAACCTCTGAGGGCAGCTTTCAAATTGACTGTGTGTCCCAGCTGGCTGTGCTTCTACCTAGATAACAAGTCTCTGGCTTAGGGAAGGATTGTCAAGCAGGATGGCGTAGAATGTTTTGTTTAAGTTGAATTCCTCTCCCCCTTTGTCCCTCAGAACAGTTCTTGGCACATAAAGTATCTCGTTTTAAACATTGCTTTTTCTTGATCACTTTTAGGAGTTTTTGAATAGATTTTGTAATATTTTATTGTATAACTAAGGGGTAGCTCTGGTGTCTAGTAGATGATCAGTTTGTCTTAACTTTTAGCATTTACCCATGTATCATTTGTCATGGACAGCACCCAGCAGATTATATAAATGTTACCCCCAATGTTCTTTACCCTATAAAATCTGCTAAAATCTAGTCACAGTACCTACCAGTTTTGCATGTCAGTGAGATCTGTTTCAGCACAGATCTTTACTGTGAATTAGTAATTTTCCTTTTTACATGTAAATCAATACATGCTGACATGGTCCACGAGTGAAATACAGAGAAAGCTTAGGATTAAAATCAGAATCAGAATCAAACATTTGTCAATATTTTTAGAGCTTGAATATGACTCACCTCAAAAATTGGACATTCTCTGGAATTCAGTCTTTTCAATTAAGCTTTTATCAAGAAAAAAATCTCAGCTGAAGGATGAAATTTATTCTCAGAACAAAAATGAGAATGAAGGAAAAGTCTGTTCCACCTCTGAGATTTAAAAAGCAATTTGATTTTCAGTAGAGAATATTGCTCTTATTTTTTTCCATACAGAAAAAATATTTTTTTTTCACTTAGTAGGAAATTTAGACTGCTGGCCCTCAGATATAATACCATCCTGGCCCTGAAAAAGTATAAAAGCTATAATAAAATGGAAATAAGAAGAGCTATGAAGTAATTATGTTACAAGTTATCTGCACTTTTTTGTTAGCTCAAAATAAAAATCATTTTAACTATAAAAATCGCTGTCAAAATCTATCTGGAGCAGAACCAACCAGATCAGTAAAATCTAGTGCATTCCATATGCAGAAAATTAATAAATCTTTACACCAACTGCCAGTTTTGCAACTAAACAGTGAAATGCCCTAAACAGAGTACACGAGACAAACACTGTCAAGCATGTTTCTTTCTTGTGGAAGAAAACAGAAAGCTGTAACACCTCCTCTGAACTTTGCATTTTGATTGAATTTGTGCTTTAATTAGTGCCATGATGGGGCATTCAGTGCAGATCTGGCTGCAGGTGTGTGCTGACTATACTCTGTGTTGTCTCATCCTTCTGCTGGTAAAACATGAAAAGTCTTCCACCACCCTGTCCATGCCCAGTTAGGCAGCATCCCTTAAATCATCAAAAGACACATCACAGGGGAACTCTGGGTTTGAGTTTGGAAACAGTTATACTTCAAAAAACACTTTTAAAATACAGATGCTCATATGTCTACAATGGTGCTTGCTGGTGTGTTGGGAAGTGTCGAATCTGCTACATTTCACCTGTTGATGACCTGTTTAAAGGCTTATAAATGTTTCCAAAAGTTATTTCCTCTTCTAAGTGCTACATTAGCAGAACCAACTGCAGAACTGTAAACTCTCTTCAGAGGCTTCGCCTTGCTGATGAGAGAGGGGACAAATTATGCCATTCCTCCCTTAGCTTTCTCTCTGCAAAGAAGAGCATTCAGCAGGCACTATTGCTCATAACAGGAGCAGAGCCCTGTGGACCCCTGAGCACTGAACACATGAGCAAGAGCTCTTTCCATTTCCTGAGTCTTTCTGCCCCTTGGAGACACACTTACTTTATCCAGAGGTGAGCAGCATGGAAAAAGAAAGAAACCAAAATTCTTAGTAGGAATATTCCTTTGAAAAATTGGGAAAAATAGCCTTCACAGTAGTAAGTCTCTTTTGTGATTTAGTGAGAAGGCCCACAGGCTCTGTTTTAATCCATTTCCAATAGAGTAGAGTTTATATGATACTTCACTTTTTCATTCAACTAATACAGCTTGCTGTCTGCTTACTGCTGAGCTCTTATGAGAGGATACTGCTTACTGCAGACTGATAAATCTTCTTTTAGCTTGGGGTCTTAAATAAAGTAATAAAATTTTAGAACTACTTTAGAAATGCAGTAAAAATACCGATTGCACCTACTTTAATCTGTTAGTTTCTTTGTAAAAGTTTTTTAACAATTTAGGATATCCAACAACCCTGTAATTTGAAAATGTTTTGCTAAAAGTCAGATCTCAGCATTAAAGATTTTGAAAACAGATTTGTAGGCACCGTGCTTTTCTGGTCAGAGCCAGAAGCCAACAATAATTTCCTGGAAGGAACAAAGAGCTCACCAGTCAGATTATGCTACTTAACACACTTCTTCAATGTACACTGATGTGTAAATCCATTTGGAGGGTGAAACTTTAATTTGCCCAGAAGAAACGAATCTGTAGTGCCTTACACCTGCTCTCCATCAAAGCACAGCTCCAGCCGGAGGAGCATTCAGCTTTTTGGAGTAAAAAAAAACATGGTAGTGCAGCTGGTGGAAGCTCCTCATCACAAACAGGCATCCACCTATGAAGGAAGATAATGAGACAACAGTATGGCAATCAGTGAGGAGACACATCCAGTATTTGTTACAGCTCTTTAGAGTACCAACTGTGAAAAATCCCCCTCAATTCTTTCCTTGCTGGCATAGGTAGGCTTGAGGCTATTTAGTTTAATCTGTTACAGAGGAATGGAGATTCTATATCACACCATATGCTATCCAATATCCTTTCTTTGGCTATAAAGAGACATGGAATAAACTGTACCAAGGTATGAGGACTTCTTCTCAACCTCCATATTAAGGATGTCACCCTGATGAACAGTGACCTGTGTTCTTTCATGTTTTATTAGCCTTTACCGCAGAAGGTACAGTGTGATAACTCAGGTCATAATCCAGCCCTTTTTAAAACAACCTTCATGATCATCATCTCACTGCCTCTTCCTATAGTATAGCTGGGAAGTGAGGAAACATTTGGACCACATACATCCAAGACAGATGAGAAGAACTTGTTAGGTGAAGGGTGCCCTCTCCAATCCAGAAACAAATGGGCATAAATTACACATCAGATATTCTCACCTCAGAACAAAGCATAAAAATATTCAATGAGCATCTTTCAGTTCAGCTCTGCTGTTGGACTGATCCAGAGCTTTCCCACACACAAAACTTCTTCCAATATGCAAGATACAGGTCCAGATTACAGCACAGAGTTAAATGACCAGTTTACAGAAAATTGTGTTTCACAGAACTACCCTGCATGGTGAATTCCCCCCCAGAGCATTGCTCTGACTCCAGTGGCATTTGGAGACATTGTTTTGCTTAGAAGATTACTAGAGGGAAACCTGAATAACATTGACATTAGAGCTTATTTTAACTATAATTTACAGCAAATTTTATTATTCTGTGATGGCATGGAATCATAAAGCACACAGCAAACTTAGTGTGGATGTGCATTATTTGTTAAATCTAGAAGAGCGGGTTGACAGAGAAAATATAAAATGTAATATTACTCTCTATTAGAAAAATACTAATATCCAGGATGCAAGAGGAAAATAAGAAGGACATAAGGACCACTGAACTATCAAAAGGTATGCAACACAGATTTTGAAGAAAGGTTGTGAGTAAAACTAGCTGAAAGGGAATTATCAACACATAGAGGAATAAAGAGATTCATGGTAACCTCAGTCTCTCTGAGCAGTGCAGCTTTTCCTTTCCATTGACTTCATCCTTTCCAGGCTATTTTTCTTCAGGTTGTATTAGTTTACATCCCTTCCTCCCAAATAAGATTTCACATTAAGCATCAGCTAGCATAAGCTTCAATCATGATGTTGAGAACTGTTATGCCCAGAGGCCAGTTCTCTTACAACAGTCTAACCTGATTGTCTCTGTCAGCCTGCCTCCAAGGTTCTGTCTTCAAAGACAACCAGGCCAAGGACTATATGCAGAGGTAAGCTTTCTTCCTCTGTTGTGAAGTTACGCCTTTTCAAAGCCAATTCAAAGTTATTTTTTTGGGTTTTGCATTGTGTGATATTTACATTACTCAGTCCTGTCAAGAATAGTTTTGAGGAGCTGCCTTCCAGGTTCTTCTTTTACAGGAAAGCATGCATTTCTGTGTGCTTTGCGATTCCTACTCAACTCCAGTCTTTTAGATTAATACATTTGAATGTAATTTATGATAAATTAGTCTAAGCTCCATATATTTCCATACATACATTTACTTTATGGCATTTCCTTGTCAGTTCATCTGTGAACTTGATAAATACATAATGCTGCATTCCATGCATTCAGTTTTTTCACCTGTCAAGAGGAAAGTGAAAGATGGAACTTGCACTGGAAGTTATAGTCTCACTCTATGCACTACCTCTGCCTCATAACTACAGTCCTTGATTTAGGACCAGTGTACCAGGAAGAAAAACCACCACCAGAAAACCTCAACATCAAAACCTATCTAATGAGCATGTTAATAACCTTAACGTGAAGCACACAGATAAACAGAGAAACTTTTAATTAAGACAAATTGCAGTTCAATTGCTGTCAGAGGAATTTTAATATCTCATTTCAAAAAGATTGGGAGCTATTATCTAATCCAGTGAGATGGATTTTTCCTATAACTTCATGCAATAGAGAACTATCATTTTCTCTTTCAGTTTCTAACAGTATATCACGTCACATACAGTTAATGATGAATTTTTCATTTCTCCTTTTTCATAATAATGAAAAATGTATTGTGATTTTGCCAGTTGAATATTACAAAGTGTTATCCAGCTACTGAATTTTACAACAAGACCCTTTCACTGTTTTACTACTGAAGTATTAGATCTTTACAGAAAATGAAGACCCATCATTAATATCTCAGTTTTGTGAAATCCTGTATTAGAAGCCAAAACCTTCATATTTATAGGCTGGTAGCTGTGGTCCTCACAGAAATTATCTGCTTTGCTACAGTTATCAGAAGTTATCTTCTTTAGCAAGAAGAGGTTTCTTGGGCCACATCAACTGGGGAAATTTGCTGGTCTCACTATGATTATCCTTATTAATAATATACTGTATTCTTTGTAGAAGTGAATGTAAATAAAAAACCACTTGGGGCTTGTTTCAATCTTTAACAGTGTCAAACTGGGAAATTCAAAGGAATTTAAATACCTTGAGGACCATTTAAATGGACTTCAGGGGCCATCAGCTGCACAATAGCTATATCCCTGTTGGAACTCCTCAAAGATTCCACTGTATACCTGCCCATTTGGAGTGACCCCTGGCCATTTCTGTACATACTTGGCACTGCATATGTCATTCCTCTAGCACTGTTACAGCACCCGCATGAAAGCAGCTTTCAATTTATATAGATTTAACTTAGTTAACCTATTTTTAAAGCTTTTGTGCTTGAAATACATTGTTTATTTAAATTTTGTACCCTGATGACCAGGGCACAAGATTTACAAATGATTAATCTCTGTTACCCCGGAAATATGACTTCTTAGCATGAATCTAATCTTTACTGCATCCTACCTTCTTCTCAAATTTTCATCCATTTTTCTAAAATATTGATCATTTGACAAATCTGACTGCAAAGGGTCAAGAATTACATGGAAATGAAAGATGAAATCCAAGCACTAAAATATTCTGGAGATATAATATAATTTGTCATTTGAGTCTAAAATTTTATTCATTCTTTTTAGGCCTATGCTACCTTAGGCATAAAATATATCTTGGACACAGGAACTTATCCAATTCCCTTGCCATCCTAAATAATCTCAGAATTTATAGTGGAAAAACCTATTGCACTATCAGGCTTTAGATGGTTGTGGGTACATTCTGACAATACTGAAAACATTAAATGTAGTACTGATACCTACTTGTATTTGGCCAAATAAATACATTTATTATAATAAATTTATGAGTGAAAATAATACAAAATTTAAAAAATTTTAACTCTACTTCTCATTTGCCTGTGAATAATTATCTATACAAAAAGACGAATCACTAGATTCTGAATAATGAAACCATTCAACATTAAAAATCCATTAAATTGTTTTTTTCAGTGCTTTAGTTTTATTTATCTTCTGTTTTTGTTCTTTTTGTTTGTCTCTACATAGTGTAGGAGATGATTCAGAGAAGATAAAGGATAACGAAGGCTCTAAGTAAAAAGTGACCACCTGGATTTATCTTGTCTCCCCAAGACACAGTGACCCAGCCACAGCTATAATTGGTGTTCTGCCCAGCATTTCCTTTGCCTGTTGAATACAAGAAATTGTGTGCAGGTTCTGCAAAGGACAGCTAACCCACTTGCTGTGGTTTGGGATGAGATTGTTTTGTTCCTGCAGTGAAGTTAATATAGATGGAAAGCAGCACTCTGGGAACATGCATGGCCTGGAGAGCTCCAGGGTGGGATCCTGTACTCCAAACTTCACTGTGGGTTTTGTGTGGTCTGGGAGGAGTGTTCACAGCTGCCAATTCAAAATACAGTCTTTTGGTCATCAAAATACAACTTATGAATTTGCAGCATGGGACAGAGTCAGTTTCATATATTTGGGTGCCATTTGTCTGTGCATTTGGTTGGCAAATCTGTGATGTCCCAGAAGGAAGAAAGGCAGTGAGGCTGCTTTTACAGCTCAAGTGTTAAAGGTAATCCTGAGCTGTGGAAACATGTGCTTTCCCTCACAATCTTCCCTGGCATGTATGGGGGTGTCTGACTCATTGTGGGTGGGAAGACTTAATTTATAAACCATTCTGCTGCTGACAGTGGTCCAGCATTGGACATCCAGAAGTTCAAGATGTGGAAGGGTGAGAGTGTTTCAAATGTAACCAGCGATCCCTAGTTTTGCAGGCTCAAACTCCTGTGTACCTAAAAAGGGACCAAAATCACAAATTTGATTCACACAGCCTGTTGAGTACAAATTAGGTGCTAAGAGGATTTCATTTGCTCCAGCGCTGCACTGCTGCCACCACCTAGCCCCTGACAGAGAGAGAGCCTGAGCTGTGACCACCATCACTGCCAGAGCTGTTGTCTTGGCAGCACAAGTCACAGACAAACTAGTTTTCCAGGTTTTGGGTTCTTCCTGTTTTCCATTGTTTCCAGGCTGGAAGAGAGGAAACTGAGCTGTGGAAGACTCTCCAGCATGCTGCCTGTGTGCTCCTGGGTACCACCTACAGTGAAGAATTATTATTGAGAAAATAATATTTAAAATTTCACACTTAATAGTCTAGGAAAGAATTTTAAAAACTCATCAGTGTTAGGTCTTGCAACTACTGAAGTTATACAACCACTACTGCAACAGAATAAATAGCAGTAAAGCTGCTCTAATAATGAGAGTTTTAAAGATCCTCAGTCTTCTTGTAATAAAGATAACACTACTGACTTTATCCTGAACCATATCCTTGGATTCTTTCAGCTCACAAAGTCCATCAGGACAAACAGTGCTGGAGGACAGAGCATGTGCTCAGCTCACCTCCACAGATGAGATTAGAATTCAGCTAAATCTCTCTGCAAAAGGCCCTGAGGGTGCCATTATTTTCACTGGAAAGCAGCAGTGTAACAAATCTGACAGCTATCAGTGAACCTTGACATCTCTGAGAGGAATAGTGTCAACTTTGTACAAGGCAAGTTGTAGGCTGAGAGAAGTGGTCCAGGAGCACAGTGACCTCTCTGAGAATCCCCTAAGCACCACAGATGTAGTGTCAAAAGACCCTTATCCCAACTCATCTCACAATCTGAGTTTGTGGGATCTGTTCTGCCTTCAGACTTTGTAAAAATATTCATAGCAAAGGGTTGCAATGCACTGCACAACCAGAAGGAGCTGGCAAAGTTCTCTATGTATGCAACTGCTTCTTGGTCTCCTAAAATATGAAATATTTAAGAATAGTCTGGAAATTCTACCAGTTTTTTGGCCATGGTAAATTAATTATTTACAGAATAAGTAAAACACCCTGCCCTCACAGACATATTCTTTACCAGCTTCACATCCAGCAGCATCAGATGTGAGTGGTGTTTTTATACAACAGCCTCTGGGATATCTTTCTGTAAGTATATTTCATGTTGGCATGTATGTCATTAGCGTGCAAGATTTTTGTCTGACCAAAACAATCCATACAGGAAGGAGCTGAGCTATGATGCAGCCTGATGAAGTGTATTTTGTAAGCCAGTATCATTGCATACCTTCATGACCATTAATCTCTTCAAATGGGTCTTGGTGTAGGTTGACATTAGCAGACAAATAAGTTGTGTCAGAAGCAGGGTTGGTGATGTCAGGTTTCTTTGCCAGCAATATATAATCCTAAAGCACACTGTGTTCTTTAATGGCTCTGCAAAATGTCCTGGCAAGAAAATAGCTGAATGCAGAAGATGTCCACATTACTTTCATTGATACAGATTTAAAAATTGGATGTAGTCACACAAAGCAGCATAGTGCTCTGCCAAAATATTAATGGCAGGGTTGAATATGCTATCAGAAGTTAGTGTGACTGAAAGGAGTGTCATTCAAACATAGATAACTAGTGTTACTTACAGAAAAGTTTATTATCTTTGGTAATGTGCTGTGATAATAAGGCAACCCCATTACAGTTTGGAAGGTTCTGGTGCTGCCTTGCTTTTGCAGAGTACCCCAGAGGATTATATTCTTTAGATGAGTGCAACTTAGTGAATAAAGCAAAACAACAAAAGATTTGCTTCAGCAACAACTAGATCAAAATCAAGATGCATCCTAAACCAAAGATAAATATAAGCTATCTTTAGGTTCATTGAAGATATACAAGTAGATATATATTTTACAAAGTTTCAGATGCCAAAACATCTGAAATATCTGAAAACTCTGCAAACTATTGAAAACTGTTTGCAAAAACAGTTCTGTATGACCTTTCACAGACTTGCTCTGAATGTGCAATTTCAAAGTGTAATCAATTTAAGAAATTACTGTCTTCAGTAAAACAAAATTAGCACATTAGCTGAACCCTATTTAAAAAAAACTCTCTTCCTAAACTGTGGAAATTGTTACCCTAACTTATTGGTTAAATAAGGTTCCCCAAGGGTGGTAGCTTGCAGATGCACAAGAGGTTGAGAGGGGACATACAATTGGCAGGAATTTGCCACTTAAACTCTGGAATGACAGCATCAAGATGTTGCAGACATGATCATGATGATGACAGAAGTGCAGCCTGGGCTATTATCAAGGATGTCATTAATATATTGCTAATGCACACCCCTGTAGGGTTACAAAAGCTTGATAACATGATGTGCACTTATAGGGCTAGGAATAAATCCCTGAGGAAGGTGAATAAACATATATTGAATGGATTTGGAGTGAACACAAACTACTCGCAGTCCTTGGCTGCAGAGGAATCATGAAAGACATGCCTTTATTATCAGTGGCTCTCAGCAAAGGATGGGAATCACACTCAGTGAGAAAATTCATGTTTGAGATAGATGGGACTGCCCCACGAAGGGATTGTTGATGCTTTGCTGACAGCACAGTAATCTACTGTCACCTGCCAGTCACAATTTGGTTACTGAACAGGCCCAAAGGGGGCATTCAAAGAGGAACTGATGGTGACAATAATCCCTCTTGCCTATAAGTCCTTGAGGAGGGCAATTGCTGCCTTGACATGAAATCTATGTGGTATTGTTTTGTATGCTCTAACAAGGTGGGTGGCAAAGGCGGTGCAGTTTGAAGGAGTTACACCAAAGCATTTAGAGTGACTGGGATCCACTGCCCTTGCAGTTTATGTCACTGTTGGCTTTTGGTTCCATCAAACACTTAAATAGCAAAGATAATTCTCACAATATGAATGAAAGAAGCAACCTCAATATGTTCTTTTCCTTTGTAGTTGAGGTTCTCATTCTTGTCTATATTGTAATCAAACATGCTGTCAGAACTCCTCTGCCATCATGAGTCTGGGACAGGTGGGATGACGACAATTCCTTGCTTAAGGCACAAGCTCATTTCTCCCTGTGACATTACTGCCTGCCCTGCTCCTTGGGACAGTGGCATAACTTGCTGTCCTCTGCCACCTGCCAGTGTGAAGAGACTCTGGGCAAGAGACTGACACCAGAGTGCAGGAGCTGGCTGGCTTCAGCATCTCCCTGGGTGTTAAAGCTCAATCCCACCATTTGCCACATATTTTTTGTCTAGGTTAATCTCTTTCTGTTTAATACAAATGTTTTCTGTGGGATTGAATTCATACTTGGAAATTTTTTTTCTTTTGCTACATTACAGGAATAGTACACCGAGCTCAAAACTACATATATGGAACTAAAAAAAGAGGAAGGGTTTAGGTTTTTTTTGTTTTTCTGAAGACCAATTGGTCATTCAACAAAAATGACAGGAGCAAGTGACTCTGTTATGCTTTCTGATCTTTAACAAAGAAGCAACTAAAAAAGTGGTATCCTTTCCTCATAGCAGTAATATTGCTTTATTGTAGGGTCCACAATGAAGAGCTTCCATCTAGATGATGAGATTTGGCTAGAAAGGAATCTTTTGTTATAAACTGAAAGGTTTAATTTTATATTTAAAAATTGCTATTAGACTTGCCCTTGTTGATGTGTTAGATACTGACAGTGGTCTATAGTATTCTACTGTCCTCCACTGAGATACTTCTATGAAGGTTTTGTTCGCTGCAATTAAGGTTCATCTATACTTGTCAAAAAAATGTCAACTTTGCAATGTGATCTACGCAACACCTCTGACATTCCTGACTCCAGCTCGCTGCTACTTCTCTTCGCCATCTTTCCAGCCTCACTGCAAGGTTCAACCAAAGGATAGCAGCACCATCTGGTGGGTATTTGAAAAAGTTACAGCACCAAAATTATCAGTAAAACTTGTAGCGGATAGGTTCCTCATTCTGAGCAGCGGCTGGCACTGCCTGCTCAGGTCAGGGATCCAATAGCAGAGCTAGCAGGGTACAGCTGCTTGCTGAAGTGAGCTGAGAGATGGACCACACAAAGTATGCAAAGGTGAATTTAGCAAGTAAAAAATCCAGAGATTAGACTTGGCTTAACATTGGCAGTAAAAATACTGTTCAGGGTTATGGATGAACATGTGGATACCACAGTCAGGAATGAAAAAGATTCTTGGGGGTTAAAAATGCAACATTAAAATGACTGGTTTTATTTCAGGGCACATGAACACAAAAAGAAAATTTCCTGTGTTGTTGTTAATCAAATAATTTTTCTCTTTGCTATTGCCATCTGACTGTATTTGTACTGTAAGTGTAGCAGTCAAGCCAAGTGGCTTGGTGTCAAGCCTGCATTCAGGAACGAGATTTGGGTGGTTTTCTCAAGAATCTCGCTGGGGGGAAAGCGTGAATTCTTGTAATTTTTTAGCACAAGTTTACTATGTGCAGTCAGCACCTTGCATCACACAGATTCAGTTATGCCCAAATGTATTTGGTCCATAACTCATGGTGACCAGGATCCATGGAGTTATAAATGGAAATATATATCTCGTGTATGTCCTTTCCTAGGCAGCCTGAGCTCATTTGCCCCAAGGCAATAGGAACGAGGGAAAGTTTCTGTGCTGAATGAGCAGCAAGAGATTGAGGGCATCTTGTCTGAGCTAGAGGTGGGGAGGCCAGGAAGAGCAGCATGCCCTTCACTCTGCTTCTGCCAGTGAGATAAATACAGCCATTGTCTAATAGGTGCTGAACTGGTTTCTGTCTTGAGCTTTGCAATAGGGCTGCTTTTCCAACACTTCCTTCATGGAAAGCTTGTTTTCCCCTCAATCCTCACTAAAAAGCTCGTTTTCACGTGGTTGGGGTTTTTTGCTTCCATAAAATAGGGTTAATTTAAATACTATTAAGACTATAATGAAGCCATTTATCTCTTAATTTTGTTGCTGAAGACATTCTTTTAATCACTTTATTGTTTTAATGCATTGGTCCGTATTTAAATAGTATTCTTAATCCAGTATATAGTAAGAAAGCAAATATTTAAGCATAGATATAAGTTAAACCACATCTCCTTCACAAAACAACACAAGAATAATTGCAATAAATGGTAGCATTAAAAGTACCCTGACAAATCACCTCCCCAGGATTCATGTCTGCCTCTACACATTTTTTACGGAGAAAGGGAAGAAATAGATTTTATGAGATTGCTATAAATCTATATGTAACTTGAGAGAAACATTAAAAACCCACTTTCATCTGCAACTTGTCTAAAAATTATTTAACACCATGCTTGGAACACCTCATCACACTAACTTACACAGGAGAGGAAGGAGTAAGGCCAGTTGTTGTGGCTGGTATTTGTTCAATATAACTCTTTCTTTTTTCTGTTCTTTTCATCACATTTTATAGCAGAGGCTGAAGTTTCAGCATGGTGTGTTGAATGGCTGCCCTCCTGTGGCTGCAGTTTCTCTTTATCTGAAGCTGCTACTTGCCAGGAGTGTGTGGCTTGTCACAGAACCAACAGGGAGGTCATGCATGTACAGGTATTTTACAAACTTAAAAAAAAAATTATTAATTAAGTACAAAGCAGCATCCACAGCCCCTTTAGAGGATGCACAAAAAAAGAAGGCTCCAGGGAGCCTTACAGCAGCATTCCAGTGCCTAAAGGGGGCCTAGAAGAAAGCTGGAGAGAGATTCTTTAAAAGGGCCTGAAGTGATAAGACAAGGGGCAAAGAGTTTAAACGGAAAGAGTGTAGGTTTAGATTAGATATTAGGAAGAAATTCTTTACTGTGAGGATGCTGATGCATTGGCACAGGTTGCCCAGAGAAGTTGTGGATGCCACATCCTTGCAAGTGTTCAAGGCCAGGTGGGATGGGCTCTGAGCAGCCTGGTCTAGTGGAAGGTGTCCTTGCCCACAGCATGGGGGTTGCAATGAGATGATCTTTATTGTCCCTTTGGTTGTCACACCTTCCCACACGAACCATGCTATGATTCCACTACTCTGTGATTCTGTGCTAAGGTGTTTCCTTGACCAGATGATTTGATGTGCATCACCTGAGAGCAGTAGATATGTTGTAAGACTCTGCCATTAAAAACTGGAACTGTGCTTTTATGAAGTAGTAGATTGTCAGTCATATGACTCCAGGGCAGCTGTGTCAGCTCAGAACCATTAAATAATTTATAATAGTATATAATTTATAATAGTATCATTATGTTGGTTCCTTCATCAGGTGCTTTATCAGGTCTGCAACATCTCCACTTTACTAAAAATGAGTCACACTGGTTTCAGCATTCTTCTACACCAAAAGCAGCATGACATTCCTCTCTCCAGTCACCACTGATAGCTTTGCAGATAGGGTATTATTTGAGTTGTACCCTGACTCCAGGAAGAGCATCCTGCTACAGTGGTGTTCAGAAACTCCCAACAGCCAGCAATTAGGTCTGGGATTTTTAAATAATGAACAATGATGATGGGGACCCTGCTGTATAAATCAATCATCAAAGGGGTGCCAATATGGATTGTTTCATATTGCAGCACACACCAGAAATTCAAATACAAACAGCTCTACCTTGGCTTCAAGCCCCTTGGGGCATTATTTATTTTGTAATTCCTTTTTGGTTGAGTTCTCCCAACTTTTAATAACTGGGGCATTTATTGTTTTTCCTCTATGAGCCAAATCTGAACTTAGCTTGGCAGGCCTTTGCCAGCAATGAATGGTGTCTGGCAGAATTTTGAACCCCCGGCCTTGCTTCCAAAGCCATGCATTTTCAGAGCCATTTAGTGGAGAACACTCAACAGGAGAGGTTGCTGAGTCCCTGCCCAGCCTAGGAAGTGTTATGGGTGTCCTGCATTGGCAGTAACCTCACTGCTTTCTGTTTATTTTTGACACGAGCAAGGACCATAAGCAAGAAATTGCATTTCACTGAAATGTTATTTTAAAAATTAGGGTTGTTTTTTTAATTTTCAAGATGGAAAAATTCAAATAAAAATTTAAAATAGTCCACCCACCTTATGAGAATAATTAGTTTTATGATATTAAAATAAGTACCATGTTCAAGAGAGGGAGGAGGATAAATAAAATGTCCCTAATTTTTTAAACATGAAGTTTTCATATTTTCTTTGAAAGTAATTCATTGTCATAAGCGCACCAGATTAGTAAAAATATTTCTTTACAAAAAAAAGGTATTTTTAAATGCTCATGGATATATTCTAGCTTTAATTTTTGTCATTCAAAAAGTCTGAAAAATCTTTGGAGAAATTTAATTTTTTATCAACCTTTCCATCTCAAAGAAAAATGTTATAACTGTTGAACAGTACTTTGTCTGGTCCTTGTAACAGTAGCCTCAAATTCAGGAAATAGGAACATACATGAAAGATAAACTGAATATTTCTATTAATGGTCTGCTTTTCAAATGCAAATGTAAAGAAATTTTCTTACTATAGTTTTCATCAGAAAAGTGTATAGCAACAGGTCTAGCAAGAGTCTTGAGCTGCAAACCTGGCTGAGAGTACTGGTTATGCATAGTGCAAATTTCCTTCAAAAACTTTATTCTCTACTCATGTGTCTCTCCAGCTCTTGCTAATGTAACCCTGGAGAACTGGCCCTAGGAATTAACAAATGTTACCAGAGCTAGGCACAGCTCTTCACCTACACAAACAAAGGGGGGAAATCACTGGTTTAATGGTAGTTCATAAAAGGATTAGGCTGTACAGTGCATCAAAATGTAGCTTAGCAGAGCCTTGCTGTTATAGAAAAGGCAACCTGTAAGCCTTGCAGGTACAAACAGGAGGATGGACTATAAGGAGTATAGGGTCAACCTTTTCAATCCTCCCAACGCTGATACAGCCTCAGATGCTTTACTCTGGGTAGTTTAAAGCAGGCCTTTGAAAAGGTTAGAGGAAATGGGGAAGTGGAAAAAAAAAGTGGACTAGCAAAAATTTTAAAATGTTTGTTTCATCAAACATTGAATCACTGGGTTTACTTAGTTTTAAAAGAGAAGAATGATGGAAACAGGTTAACAAGTACACAGAAGTTACTTCACTATGGAAGGTAGCAAATTCATCCTACATGCCTGTGGCAAATAGGATGGAAAGATAATGGCATGAATTGCACCAAGAATTGATAAATATTAAGAAAGACTTTCTAACGTTGAATGTAATTGTCAATCTAATGGACTAGATGGGCAATAGATGTCACAGTGTTTTGGGCACTGATATCCTGATTGATCTCTTAGATAAGCTTCTCTTAGACATAGGATGGAAAATGGATCTATTCTGGGACAGCAAGGATGGATGAGACAAGCTCCAGTGAGGTCACCTATTCCCACAAGTCTGCACTTGGATGGAAAACTTGCTGCTGGGGCAGGAGCTCTCTCCCATTCTGTCTGAGGCTGCACCTCCCACATACACCACAGATCATCCCTCTCCAGGTAGCCTGCTGGGAACCTTATAATATGCTGAATCTGGAGGTAAAAAAAATTCTGTTTAAAATCAGTGCTTCAAATCAAAAATAACCCGCAGGAATTTTCTGTCATCTTTCTCCTAGAATAATCAAAGCCAAATTTATGAAGTGAGGTTGGAAAGCAACATCAAAGAGCATTGGTAACTTTGACGAAACCTGCCAAAGAACACACTTGTGTAATTTCCATACCATGTCTATGCCTTTGAAACTTGAAGGAAGAGAATCAGGAATCAGTAAGTCCAAGCTAGAAAAGACCTCTATTGGCACAGCCTCTTTTAACACAAATGTGAGGCTTGAAGCAGAGAATTAAAATCAGGCAATAGTTTTTTTCTGTTCAGAAAACTACTCACAACATCTCACATAGAGGTTATCTGCAAAGCTCCGGTAAGATATATTAGTGCTATGACATAGTGTTTGAATTTTGGCAGGATTTGTCAGACATGTAGTCAACCCACAGGTTCATACAGTGCTGTGAAGACAGCCCAAGTAGGGCTCATGGCAGTAGTCACAGAGCTCTTCTGCCTGCACCTCCACCATGTCCATTTCCCAGCTCCAAAGGCATTTATAACATTTTCATAAGCAGAAAATATTTCTTCCTTGAAGAGTAAAAAAATAAATCACATAAAGTCACATAATATCTTCTACCTAACACTTTTCCACTTACAAAATATTTCCAACTTTATTATACATAACTGGAAAAAAATCCAACTCTCTTCTTTCTAAGGATGTACAAATCCAGACCTGAATTTGCTACTGTCAAGATGAAAACAAGAAAAAGATAAATAAGGAGTGAAAAAACATTGTGGTACTCACACAGATCATTCTCTAATCAGTCTTTGCTCAGGTCAACACATTTTTCCTAGAACCAAGTACTCTTTCATATTCTTTCATTTGCTAAGTCAGACACACTGAGTGAGAACAAAACACATCTAAATAAGATAATACAAATACTAGTCCCATGAAAACCTTCTTTTCTGCCTTGTATTTTGCACTTATGGTAGATATCTTCATTTTCTTGAAGAACATTCACAACTTTATTTCCTGGGTGTTTAACTGGTGTTCAACGTATACAAGTGCCACTAAAAAACAGGAAATAAATTCTCCAAACAATTTGCTGCTTAGAAAGTCAACATTACTTTATTAGTGGTGCTGGATGCATGGGGATTTCTCCTCAAAACATGCTTGAGCAGCAGCCTAACAGGCCATGTTATGTACTTGAAACTAAAACATACCATCCCATTTCTATACATTACATGTCCTGAATACCTGTATGGGAACTTATTGGATATAAGTAGGGATCTTTTGAGGGTCGTGGGTGGTCATTTGGTGGTCAAAATTCCCTATTATGGCTTCAGATCGTCTTTTTATCCTCTTTTTTTGAGAGTATCTCAAATATGTGGTCAAGCTATGATGCCCTTTTCTTATCATTCTTTACTCTGACACTCTATCTTTGTTCTCAAAACTAAGACTAGTACATATTAATTACTAATGTAAGTAAACAAGGAAGCATTAGTTGGCACAAGACTTATTAGCCCCAGATGTAGGGAGTTAATACAAGGCCACATTAATCTCTGGCATTTGTACTAAGATCTGTATGGTACAAAACTAAGCATTAACCACGAATACAGGGATCATGCACTGTTGTGCTAAAGTTAAAAGAATTTTATGACATGTTCCCCTGCTGCTGCACAGACTCCTTAAAGAAATACGACTTGTTTGGTAACACAAGTTATCAATTTCTTTAATTTTTCTAAGCACATCCGTGAAAAGTGAATAAAATGGTCCATACCAAACTTGCATTTCTCAGAATGGCAAATATGCACCATGCCGTCCAGAAGAGCTTTGGAAACTCAGTTTGTTTTAAGTGAAGTGGGTTAGGGAGCACTCAAGACTATCAGATCCACTAGCAGGTCTGAAGAGAACATAACTTCAAGCCTATGGCTGACAATGAACACCCAGCAGAGCTGGACTGGTGACTAGTTCCATCAGCTAAATCCAGAAGAAGATATATTTTTGAGTCTGAAATATTAGATAAATGAATCAATCTTTTTTTTAAAGGTTCATCTAGAATTTAGAGAAAACATAAATCTCTCTTACAGAGAGTGTTAATGCAAGAAACTATTAAATTACTCTGACAGTGTATCAAATTACTTCTTCCATTATGCTTCCTTCTCCATAACATGTAAATGGAGAAGAGTATTAACATTAAATTTCTTGATAGGCTTCTCTAGACTGTGAACTGTAGCTGTCTTTGTTTCTTCCTTCTATACTTGCTTTGAACTAAATAACTTTTCAAGCAGTCAGTAAAGAAATGAAAATATAGATACAATGTAGTAATACAGGACTATTACTGTTCCCCAGAAAGAGCAGGAAGAATCTTGGACAGAAACAGTTTGCCATAAAAGTTTAATATTCTCAGGTGTAATTATGATAAGGTTGACTGTTGTCAAGTCTTAGTGAACATGCTGTGCAAATGATGTAAATTGTCTTCATCCTACTGAAAATATTTTGCAAGAGCATTTGCATATAAGCTGTCTCTAATAAATGGTCAGCAATAGCAAGTTACTCTGCTATGGACTTTGAGATCCTTCCCACTAGGTCTGATTATGCCTCACTCTATTTCCTAACTTAGGTCAAAATGATTTCTCAGTGAGAAAGCCCCACTGTGAAATACTCCTTTAGATATATTTAATACTTTGTCAGACACTGTATTTCCTTAAGCATACATTGTACACATGCAGGAAAAAAAACCCTACAATCGTTTTCTTTCTTTCAATTAATTGAATTCACATTCAAATAACTTAAAAACTTAAAAAGTATATGCACAGAAGGCAGAACAGGTAAAGTTAAGATCCTGAAGGGAGGACTTACAAGAGCAGAAACTGTAGAGGTTTGGGTTGTACACTCAAGTGTACTAAATGGAGAGAAATTCATCCTGCATTCAGTGTTTGACAAGAGGGGGAGTGAAAAATAAGATGGGAAGTGTGCCTGTGAATGCCTTTAATAAAAGTTTATTGGTATGATCTGTTCAATACAATTTTTTCAAAATCCACACTGCACTACAAACACGTCAGACTCTCCTCTATCTGAGGTCTAATCTGTGATTCCCAAGTAATTTATTTTTTGTATTTTCTAGCTTTGCTATCTGTAGCGACTCCATAATTTAATTTCTGTGTTTATTAAAACAATACAAGGAAGTGATTAATTTCAGGTTTATTGGGCATTTCTGCTGTTGTTCTTTTTCTTTCCCAGCGTGTATGTAAAAGCAAAGCAAGATGTCTAGATAAGTGGCTAAGGTGTTTTGAAAGGATGGCAATCAGAATGTGATTGAGAAGGATAAGGCATTTTTTTATATGAGGCAACAATCTCAACATGCACTTTTCTGGTATGTTTTTATTCTAGTCACAGTGGGGCATCTGCTTTAAATCCCTTTCTCATGGGTTTACAACTTGGATTGAAAACAGACCTTTTTTTCCCCAAATGTTGGTTAAAAGTTTCCCAGCATCACAGCAAGTACACTTAAAGGGGACCTACTGATAATATCCTCTCAATAGAGGTAGGCAGGTGAATATGGCACTCTGTAATCCAAACAGTTGTATTAATACAATTTTTCCAAGTCTTAGTCCTTTTTCTGAAGTCATATTGCAGTAAAGCTCTGAGGCATGTGCTTAGCTAAAGCATATGGCCAGTGATTATTTTTCTGGGCTCACTTAAGCACTGTCCAACCTATATTTTATTTCTGAGGGCAGGAAGATGCTCAAAATTTGTACTGATTAGACAGAGCTGTTGTAAAAATGTGCAGCTCCCACAGTGCTCATCCAAGAGGACTGGGAGTTTTGTGCTGACCCTGTCTTTTCCACACAGGGGAAAACATTGCTTTTCCCTGGTTGCAGTGCTGGGGATTTCATGGCAAGAAGAGCCTCGCAGGCTATGTGTGTATTAGGAGACCTGAGATAGCTTCCCAATTCCCAAGACTGTTCTCACAGCCTGTCTATATATTTCTGTATGTACTCACATACCCACTGTATCTCCCAGATGAGAGCTATGCCTTATCCCAAGCAGAAATCTGTCTGGACTAGACAGGCTAGAAGACATGGGATCTGAAAAGGCAAATTTACATGCAGCAGATTTCTTCTCCATTGGCATTTTACATTTTTTTCTCAAAAACTGATGATTATGTACACTTGTTCTGTAGAGATACTAAACCTACATTTAAAGGAAATCTCCCAAACCTTCCAAACTACGTATCTAGTTTCTGTAGTTCCCAGTGGAAAAAGTTCTTCTTGAAATTAGGTGGTGTTTTCCACCTTTACATCTATTCCATGTAAAGGAATAATGTAATCATTAGTGGAAATGAATGAGAAAAAAAATAGCAAAAATGGCAACAGCAGCCTAGACTGGATCATCAGATTTTTATACATGTACCTTTTATGTCCAATGAGATCCATATTTTCCCATCCCGTCACTGATCTCTGTTCTGCCCTGCACTTTCTGACAACGGGTCAGGTCAGCACATCAGCTTACAGTGGGGTGAGAGCCCATCACCCAGGCACTCCCAGGGTGTCTGCAGCAGCCAGGCAGGACCCCAGGCTCACTCCTGAACCCTGGTCTCCCACCAAAGCACAGGGTTTGCTGCCAGCACGCTGCAAGGCCAGCAATAGTCAGATTTTTCATTTAAATTTTGGCACCATCTGAAGTAATTTCTGTTACTTCCAAGGACTGTTGCCATTGTATTAAAAAGAGTAAATTTGCTGCTGAGTTACTTACTGCCCAGAAAATCCAGCTGAAACCTGCTACTGCCAAATCTGAGGATTCGATATTGGGCCAGGGACTTTAAATAGCTTCTGCTACTGAGGATTTTCTGCTGTCTATGCAGTCTAAAAAAAAAAATCCTTTTAAAAAAAAGGTCTGATAAAAACCTCAGTTTGAGGGATTGGACATGGACTGTTAGAAACTGAAAATTGCCACTTCTGTTGTGGTTACTACCTATCCAGGTTTTTTTAACTGAATCATCTGGGGTTTTTTTAAGTCTAAGTTTGGTTGCCCAGGGTCCAGGATAAAGAGCACAAAACCAAACAAAACCCTTAATGCTGATTTCTTAAATGAAGTTGAGGAAAAGCCCTTATTACGCAGGTTGGCTGCCTTTTGTATACCCCACAACTACTGAGGGTGCTCATCATCACTGTCCTTACTCTGCTCCTGCATCTAAGTATCACCTTTAATTGCAATGTGAAGTCTTTTAACTACAGGATCCAATTTTGGCATGCTACAATTCCTGAAGGACAGCTCACATTGCCGAAAGAAAACCTGCCACTATCCCTCTCTTATCTTTTTTTCCATGTTTGTCCTATACATCTAGGTAAAGAGATAGAGCAGGAGGTACCCAAGGTGAAAGGTAGCCTTTATTTATCCAGGGTTTTTTCCTTTATTCTTTTTTTTAATCTCATCTGCTATGTAGATAGGCGCAGTGACTGCAACAGTGCACTGGAATCTGTGAGGCAGCCAGGAAACCGCTCGCTGTGATCAGGCTCAAACACTGAGGATGCACTGGCAGATACTCAATGTGAATTCTCCTGCACACTACAGTCTGTGAATTTATGATGCACTCTGCTGTGTAGCTATAACCTTAGCAACAGCAGCCACTGTACAATGAGCAGGAGATAGTTGCTGCTGACTGTTTGAAGGAGCCCTCCCTTATGGGCAATTTGTGCAGAAAATGACAGGAATTGTAATGATTTCATCTGAAACTGTAGCAAAGACTGCAGTATTTTCTCATCAAACTCAGTAATTCTAGAAATGGAATGAACTGGCAAATCAAGTGCTATCCAGCTTTATAATCAGATGCTGCTTGGAAACTTCTTTTCTCTTCTCTTCTCTTCTCTTCTCTTCTCTTCTCTTCTCTTCTCTTCTCTTCTCTTCTCTTCTCTTCTCTTCTCTTCTCTTCTCTTCTCTTCTCTTCTCTTCTCTTCTCTTCTCTTTTCATCCTGTTTACTTTTTCTCACAGAATTTTCTCTGACTACATCTTTCTGGACCTGTGTAATCTCTTTCACATGACAATATATTTCCCCATATTCTTGGGGCACAGTTAGGAATATGTTGGAAGTTGTTTCTGGAAAGGAGTAAATTAATGAACAAATTGAAATAGGCTCTGAGAGCTTTCTTTCTTCATGATGTTGAACACCTTTTTTTATTAATCCAGCATTAACATCTGTATTAGAAAACATTTGGTTTGCAAACAGGTTCAAGGCAAGTGCTGCCCATATTCATGCAAATACATAATTGCATATGCAGTCATGCTGGGAAATTCCTCAAAGACAAACTGAGAGCCTTGCCATAGTTTGTTGTCACCTTTGGTATAACATTTGACATTCAAAAAACATTGACCCTGTAGGGGGCTCAGTAGTTTTTTATTTTAAATACTTTGTGTGCTCAAACAGTATATTCTAAAATAGTAAAATCTAAAAGGAATATTTATATACTTGATGGGGAGGTTAACAAATGATAAATAGACTTCATGACCTTCTATGTAGGAAGATACGGCTGTCAGTGTAGAAGCAAAGGAGGTTATCATGGCCCCACTGACTCTGCAAGTTAAATTATATCATGTAAATAGCAGAAAACACATTGAGGATATTTGTAGTAATTAATTTTAGATTTGATTGACTACTGATCTGATCAATTTTACTTTAATAAACAGCTACCATAAAATAAATAACAATATTAAATAATTTAAAAATTTAATCTCTTTCTTTTTTCCATAATGTTTTTCTTACTATCTGTAATGGCCAAAAAATCCTTTTATCTGCTGTTTCTAGATGTTATTGGGTTGTTTCTTAAACTGTATTCACCAATAGCATTCTGTGTCCCAATGGCATTACTTAAAAACAATGCAAACTTTGCATTTTAATTACTGTGTGCATCCTATTGACCTTCTATCTACTTTATGCCAGCTTTATTAATAACTGATGCCCAAGTTGCTCATCAAATTCAGCAATGAGCTGGTTTAGTTTCTGAAATGAAATTAGGGGTTTTTACTATGTTTTTGGTGCAAAAGCTATTTCAAATGCATGAGGGAAAGTGAATTGGAAGAATGTGTTTTTATGAAGAGGAAATTTACTTTTCAGGGTGTGCATATGCATGAATTGGGCCACTGTAGTCTATGTTTGTCATGTAAACTTTGATCTACCCACTAGCTCCCCTAAAATCCTCATAGACATATTGAGAAGCAGGAGGTAGATAAATGGGACGGGGAGATGGGCTGAAAACTGGCTGAACTGCTGGGCTGCAAGGGCAGCAGCAGTGTGGAGTCCAGCTCCAGGCCAGTCATTAGAGTTGTCCTCAGTACTGGAACAAAATACTGTTTATTACCTTCATCAGTGACCTGGCTGCTGGCACATCATGCACCTTCCACAAGTTTGCAGATGACACAAAACTGGGAGGAGTGGTTGACAGGCAGATGGCTGTGCTGCCATTCAGAGGGATCTAGATAGGCTGGAGGAATGGAGAAAGATGAGCCTCATGAAGTCCAAGAAAGAGACACACAAAGTCCTTTTCATGGGAAGAAATAACCCTGGTGCATGCACCGGTCCATGTGGAGGCTGACCATCTGGAAATCAGCTTGGCAGAGAAGGACCTGAATGTTCTTGTGGGGAAGCTGGCAGCAGTGAACCCTTGCAGCCAAGAGACTGATCCTTCCCCCCTCTTCTGACCTGGGGACACATCTGGATTCTGTGTGTTGTGTTTGGCTCCTCAGTACATGGATATACTGGAGCGACTTCAGCAAAGGGCCTCAAGGATGATGAAGGAACTGGACAGTACAAAGAAAGGCTAAGAGTTTGGGCTGCTTAAAGAAGGTTCAGATACAGATATATCAACATTTAAACACAGCTGATGAGGAGAGTAAAGAGTCAGAGCCTCACTCTACTCAGGGGCACCCAGTGACAGGATCAGAAGTAATGGGCACAAACTGAAGAACAGAAAATTCCATCGAAACACACAAAACCACTTTTACACTGTGAGGGTGATGGAGCACTGCAACAGTTTCCCCAGAGAGATGAGGGAGTCTCCCTCCTTAGAGATAATAAAAAACCAACCGCACATGGCCCTGAGCAATCTGCTCTGATCTGTGCTCTCTCTGAGCAGGGGGTGGACTGGACAAACTGCAGAGGTGCTCACCAGCCTCAGCCATGCTGGGATTCCATGAAGCTGCAAGGCAAGTACTGTCCTGCAGGAGCACTGACATGAAGAGGGCACCCAGATTTCCCCTTTAAAATAATACAGAATCACTCCAAACTCAGTGATAAAAATGAAGCCTAAGGGCTTGCCTGAGATGTTAATATTTTTGCCAAGAATATGAAGACAAGGGTAGAAATACCATATAAAATAAATTTAAAGTCTGACAACTTACAGAAATCATTTACATATTTTATGAACTTCTAAACAATCAGTATATATGTATGCTAGAGTCTTAATTTTAATTGTGTTAATAACTAGTTAATATTTTCTATTTAATTTCTGATTTAATGTAGACACATAATTTGTCATAAGTTTGGCCAGCAAGTGAAAAAAAAATCTCCTTGTTTATTAACCATTGAACTACTAAAACAAGAGGTATTAACATTATTAAGAAGGTAGGACAAAAATATATGAGCTGATGATACCTGGAGTGAAGAAATAATCCCCCACCTACTTACAAGTTTATACTCTTTAGAAAAAAAACACACATACACAGAATTTGATGTTATCAAAGATATATGCATAGAAACTGTTATAGAAATAGTTCTCAACACTATTTTAAATTACAGTCATTAGCAATAAATAAAATAAAAATGCATCTGAAAATATCAATAGTGTATGATAAATATTTTTTCTAGAGGTTTAAAATGCATTAAATCTTTTCAGTTTGTAACCTCAACTCTCCAAGTTTCTGCTTTGGTGATGTGTTAATGCTTAGTTGCACCGTAAATGTTCAAGCTTTTCAATTCAGCTCTGAACTCAGCCTTGACAGAACAATTTATCAGTACAGTAAATATCCACTATGATGGATACTATTAATGGACATGTCTTTTTAATACTTTATAAGCTGTTATATGAATTTAACCTTTATTTAACTTTTTGCCACATTTTATTGAGTTATTTTCCAACCTAAACAATTCTCTGATAACTTAGTTGTCTTTAAAGTTAGGAATGGCTAATGGGAAGAAGAGTTTGATCCTCTTATGCAATTCTGCTACAAATAAGACACAATGTGCTATAAAGTTGATTTTCCTTTAGCTTAAGTTCATGTAATTCACAGAGCTGAATCAATGGTATAATTTTATTGTGATTGTTCTGGTGATATCAGGTGTTAATATTTTGTCCTTATTAAGCCAAATAATTTAAATATATCAAAATCTTTCCTTAGGAAATTTGTAGGTTTAATACTTAGAGGTGAAATGGATAAAAACAATCAGCAGACAAGTTTTAGTTTTTATTGTATTTTTGAAGCATTTAGATTCCCTTGATGATAATAATTCCTGGGAAGATAAAAATGTTTTGCAATGGCAGAAGAAAAGTCACTACAGTCTCTACTTTGCTTTCCAGATCCTATCAGATGTACTGTACTTACAGTAATCATGTGGAAGATATTATGGCAGTTGTAATTGGTTAGGTGTGATTCCAGTTACAATGCCTGCACAGGATAAAAACTTTTAAAGCTTCAATTTGAGACAGCAAGAGACTGACAGGAAAACTGAAGACATGAAGATGATGATCGATAGACATGATACCACTTAGAATGACAAGAGCAGAAAAACTCATAAAGCAACAAGAAAGGAATGGATGACCTTGTAAAAAGGCACAGATAATAATCTATAATCTATAATGCCAGCTGCAACTGGGAGTGTGGGTCTGCAATGTGTAAGCACAAGTACCATATATTTTCTGTGTAGGGGAGTAGGAAAGTGATTTGAACTGTAATTTCAAATTTCACACACAGGGAGTGAGTTACTGTAAATAATTTTAGGGCCCAATTCTTGAATGAACTTGAGAAAGAGGTTAAAATAGTTTTGAGAGGTGAAGAATAAAACAATCCTACATGTAACTGAGGATATTTTCACTGAGACCTTTTATCAGCATCCTGCTAGCTTGAAAAATGTAAAAGAGATGTGCAAATTACTTAACAATGCAGAGAAAAAAAATTGATCTAGTCTAAGTTTTTGATCTCTTTAATCAGTATAACAGGAGAGTGACCAGAATACTGTGGTTCAACTGCTGCTGAGCTTTGACCAAAATATAATGTTGTCAAAAATCCATGAGAAGGTGATACTTGCATTTCTCCTTTGAACTTCCTTTGTGCACTTCTGTGTAAGGCAGTTTAGGAACTTCCTCTTTTGCTCAAATGTGCATTGCCCTTTCCCACATGTTCCAAAAGATACCCTTGAGTCTCTTTCACTGTCAAAAGTATTGTTCAAATTTCTGGATCTAAAATAATGCTGTGTATTAGTAACCAAGTTAAGTGGAGGCAGTTAACATCTACTTTAGAAACCAGCCAACATCTGTTAACACTCCTAAGAGTGGCTTGTTTTTTTTAGTGACAGAACTAGCTGGGAAAGACTAGTTGCTTGTAATAATATTATTAATTAACTGAATAATTGATTGTGTTAGCATATCACTCACTATTCTCTCAAGCTAGGTCAACAGCAGCACTGTCAGGAAATACATCCCAAAGAGGAAGAATTATTTGCAGTGTTTTCTTTGCTGCTTGCTGGCCTGGCATACCAGATTTTTTCCAAGAGTACCTGAATGGGATAAGGAGGCAAGGAGGATTTTGGATGACAAGAGAACTGCCTGATGTAATCCACAGGTTGGGCATGACTAGGGTTAGGAAGATCCAAAGGGAAAATACAGTTGCGTAATGCCTAGTTTTAAATTTTTCCATTACTATTGTGACTTCTTCAGGTTAGAGGTGTGCACTGGCCACACACCTCCCTTGATGGACAAATCCTTTGCTAAGATAAACACAAAAAATTTCCTACTAAATCTTGGCTTTCAGTCTTTAAAGGGCATTGCACCATGGAAATAAAACTCAGTCCATAAACTGAGGAGGAGAAAGTATCGTTGTGGCAGGGAAGTATCAGGGACCTCAGCAGGGAAGGCAAAGACACATTTAATGCTGAATCAGACCTGAAGTCTATTGACTTTTAAACTGATTGTGTTTGAGATATCAAAATGCTTCTTTTCAACATGTTTGAAATTCAAAGGAATATTTGAGTTGGAGAGGTTCATGACAGACTTGGCTGGCTAGCACAGTAAGAGGTACAGACCTGTTATAAAAATATGCCATAACTCTGGAGTTTTATATGAACAATAAATAGCATATAATACTGACTATTAACTACAAGGGCTATCTCCAATGGCAAAATACACATATTTTCTTTTGGACTGTATGAATGCTTTACTGAATGCTTTATTTTCCTCAAGTGACCTTGCAACACATTGCCACTCCAGCACTTTAATAATTTATCTCAACTGCTGAACCATAGCAGTGAAGGTTTTCAGAGTATATGGGTGCATTGTTTATGTTTGGTTACAAAAACAAACAGGATCCAGCCGCAGTCTGCCAACACATGGCTTCACCACCTGAATATTGGCTATGCATGATTAACAGACACACGTGGACACTGGGAGTCATAAAAGAGAGCAGCAAATACAAGGGGAGAACATTTGCTGCATAAACCCCATCAAAATCTGCCTTTGTAAGAGACCAAATGCAAACTGCTGTTATCCTGTTGAAATCACCCTACAATTCAGCAGTTAAAGTGCCTACAAAACAGAAGATGTTTTATCCCTGCTTTTAGCTAGTTGCAAAAAAATAAGAATTTTTGCTTCCATCTGTCAGGAAGTTCATATTGATCAGATTGAATCACTTAGGCAACATAAAGTCCTTGTGGGACATCCCAGTGCAGCCTTTTGCAAGCGCTTCCATAGCAGATTGCAAATCACACAATAGCTAAATTCTCACAATGTACTGGTTGTCCAATTTGGATCTAATCCTAAAGAAATATGCCCAGATTCACAGAAATACTGGGCACCTGTTTATCCACCCTGAGCATCCCTGCCACTGCTTGCAGATCCCACAACCCTTGCCTTGCTTTCCCATATTGCATAAGTAAATTAGTGACAGACTTGTCCACAGATAGCAAAACACGGGCTGAACCCTGCCAGGCTCCTAATGGAATGACACTCAATTCCATTTTGGCCATAAATATAAATCACAGAGAATAATTCATTAAAAAAAAAAAAAGAGTGACCGCCAAACAACTCTTGGAAGCTACTCAATGGTCCTTGCTTTTACAGCAAACATGATCCCAAACATCATTTATAAATAACTCTCAAACTGTGTCATAATTTACCATTCATCTCACTTTTGGGGGGACACACGCAGATTGTAATTTCAAACCATGTGAGAATTATTGAGAGCTTTGCAATGTCTGAATAGTTACAATTTTTTGCAGCCCTCTTTGGAGACCTTAGAGTTGGTCCACGAGTAGGCTCGCTTGCACATCTGGTTTAATCATGGTAAAGCTGATCAGAACTGATTCTTTCAACAAGACCCTGCAAAACCAGCAGCACTCCTACTGCAGTCAAAAACAGAGGATCAGCTCTTTTCATGTGTTCATGCAGCAAATTTCTCTTACTTTCCATCACAAAATCTGCAGCTTTTCATAGTTTTCTTCCAAAGAGATCTACTTATCTATCTAATATATTGTCAATACTATACAAAGAAGAAGAAAAAAAAAGAATCCTTTCTACATAACCCATATGAAAATAGCAGAAAATTTATATCTACTCCATAGATATAAACTGATATGTCTAAACCTGTTTTAAAACTTTACAGATTTCCATTTCTATATATGCTTAAGAATATGGGCCCAGTCTTTTCTTTCCCATGGCAACAAAAATGGAATAATGAAATCCAGGCCTAATGGCACTATAGATTTTCACTCCAGTAAACCTGAAGCTGCATGATTTGTCACTCATGCATTTACCTATATATGGTAAAGTGAGTAAACACCGCATAAAATATATTTTGTGCTTCCTCGGTTTTGGACAGATTAGCACAAATTAAATTTCACACTAATCTGCCCATGGTCAGGAGTGCTACATTAGGAGTGAGGGGGATTCAGCTAATTGTGAAGAATATTTTTCTCTAATAAAATGATCTGTGAATATAGCCAATCTGTTCTGGAATGCTACCTTTACCAATATGGTCTATCAATATTGAATCAATAAATGATGAAGAAGAAAATCTGTATGCAGAAATATGTCATGTTTGTCAGTATTACTTTAATTTGTTCACCAAATTTGAAATAAGTTTTCTTCTCAATATTTTCAGATGGAGTTTTCAATATTCATCATTTAGGTTACACTGCTTAGTTATGTTTGATCACCCAAGCCACGTGGCATTTGAGTCACATAAGTCTAAAGAATACACTGAACTGCCAGAAGAGGGAAGTCCAGGATCAGAAGTTCGCTTCTCTGAGCAAATGTGAAAACCCTACTACTAATACTACCCTTTTTTAAGCTAGATTGCTGAAACAGGATCGTGATAGGCATTGAGAAGAAAGTAGCATGAATACTTATGAGATAACTTCTGCAACTCCAATGTTTATACTGATTGTTTAAAAAATCTGGGAAATTGACTAAAGAAAATGTTATCTTTCTTAAAAATAACGAACCAGTCCTGGTGAGCCCTTGGTTTTGGGTGAAGGACAAATAAAAATCCGTGTGCATTAGCACTGGCTATGCAGGAGGCAGTGCTCTTTCTTTTGACTGAGTAAAGATCCATGGGCAGCAAGGCTGTACATGCTCAGGGGAATTGGAATGCCCACTTACCCGATTCTGATAAGGATCTGTGCATACCTCAAGGTTGGCAGCAGCTAGACTTCTTGCCACTAGAAGCAATGGAGAAAAATAACTTGATTTTTAGCACAGGGATGAAGGTCTGACTGTTGTAAAAATCGATATGTAAAACATGACAAATATACTTGGAAATATTTGTGCTACATAGTAGGGAAACTGAGATTAAAAAATACTGATTAAAAAAAATCCTTTTGTAGACCTAACTTTCCCACAACCAAACTTCATATACATTTATAAGTCAGGTTTCTTTTCTGACTTTTGAGAAAGCATTACATAGCTAAAAATCAGGAATGGTGGTATGCAAAACACTGATAAATAAATGTTAACAACTCCCCATTCTCTTCAAACAGAGAATTCTATACAGTTTCTGAGTAAGCAAACACTGCACACCCACAGAAAACACTTTAAACAATATAAAACATTATGAAATGTATTTACAATACTCTGAATAGCTTTAAACAAAAGCTGTTAAGACTTTAAATATCCAGATTTTCCTCATACAGACTCCTCGGCGACTGTAGCCGTTGAAGATTTAAATCTAAATGCAACGCTCCAGTACAACATTGACACTTCTGCTCTAACACATTGAGTGGAACACGTTCTCCCCTGATTTTTGCGGACAGATGCCTTTTCCCCCGGAGCAGGGGTTCCCCAGGCCGGGCGGTGAGCCCGGGGCAGCCGCGCCGGCGCTGGGTCCCGCCGCTCCCGGCAGGGAACATCCGCGCATCCCGACGGGAAAGGCCGCGGCTGCAGGGGAAGCTTCACTCAAGGGTTATTAGAGAACGCCTCCCACTGAGGCAAGAGGCACACAAAGGTGCCCCCCTTGCTTTCCAAACTCCTCCGAGAGGAGTCTGGTGGTGGCTGGCTCCAAACATTGCCACAGACTTTGTCAGCGATTTATGTAAAAAGGATTGTAGAGGTGTAATTCTTGTTCTGCAGAATAAAGAATGACAAATCAAACGTATTTATATAAAAATAAAGGATTTACTATGAAAATTATTAGACTAAAAGAACTTAGAATTATTTATTACACAGTATATGTAGCTATAACTACTAGTATAGTATAGTGTACAATTTTTGAAGCAATATTGAAGCAATTATATTAAAACTAGCAAAACAAGTCGAGAATGATGTTACTCATCCCATACCCATGTGCGGGCAGACCTCTTTTGCTCTGCCTCAATAAGTAACCTTCAGGGGCATCCCCACTCAAGACAGATATCTCCAAACACACTCCAAGAAGGGATATGTTGGAAGTTAGAACTCGGGACCAGGCTTTTATAGACTGTCATTCATATGTCTCCAAGCCAGCTGTGTCAGATCAGCATCTTCAAATAATTCATCATTAGTATCACTTATTGGTTCCTTTATCAGGTATTTTATCAGGAACACTGCTCTTCTTCAGAATTATTAACTTTGCAACTGATGAGTCAGGCTGGTTTCAGCATTCTTTAACACCAAAAGAGTGTGATACCCCCTTCTCTATTCACCACTGGTAGATTGGCAAATATGATACTGTTCGAGTTGTTTTACCCCCACTCCAGGCAGAACATCCTGCTTCAGATTCTCAGACAAATTTCATCTAGAAAGGATTCACAGGCCTCTTTTAACACTTACATCAGTGATTCTTCTGCATTGTACAGTAGCTTGTCTTGCAGAGGATGACTGGAAGTGAGCTGTGGGGAAACATCACACTGGGAAACACTGCTCCTCACCTTGAGGAACAGCAACTGCTTTGCAAAACTACTACAATCCACTTCAGTTTGGTGCGTAGGTCCTTCTCCGTTATTTCCCCAGCTCCATATTTTGTTCGGAAATGTGGGGTCTCACCAGTGAAAACAGTGAGACACGGGTTCTGATCCTTCCTTTGCATCCAAGAAAAAACAATAATTCAACATAGGGTGTATTCACACTGGTTTTCCTTTTCATGAAGGGGGGCTGCTCCTTCCACCACTTCAATAAGCATTTCAGCTCTGTTCCAGGAAATAAAATATAGTTCTAAAATAGCAGTCACTCAGCTTAACTGATTATCAGAACATCTGCAGGAATCTGATTGCCTTCCAGTTGAATGGATCATAATATCATGAACCTCCCTGGGGAATGTCCCCTTTCAACCAACAATAAAATTATGGTTTTTTCTCATCTTTTGGTCTCCACAGAAGAGCCACCAAGGTCTATTCATGGAAGTTTTCTCTCTCCCTCTTCAATGTACATCATTGCTTTCCATTGTTCAGTGTTTATCCTTTAAAACTTTGTCCCTTCCCTTTTAAGGAAAATAGAGCATTATACTGATGTGCTAGACAAAGAGACTGCATGAATTGGTCACATTTTTCAGCAGCAAGTCCTACTGAATTCACTAGATCATGACGAGATGTAGTCTGGAATGCACATTAAGGTATTAATGGAGGGTGTATGCTTGATATCAAGTTTTCATGCTGAGCTGCACTGGTGTTAATCTAGTTTGATTACAAAGCTTAATGTAAATTCTTAGACAGATATTCTATTTTAGCTGAGAAACGAATGCTGACAGTTTACTGCAAGATGACAAATGAATGCTGACATTTTATTCTTACATGTTTATAAATCAGTTTAAAGGTTAAGAGTCATTAATGCAGGCAATCTGAAGAATCTATACACATAAACAAAATATTCATTTTTGGATAACTATGTATGTCCAATGTCATTCACAAAATACAGAAGTCAGATTAAAGAATGAGGGGAAAATTGCAAATTTATCAGTATTAGTTTATCTTTTAACTGGAAACTAAATTACCTGATTGATGGGCCTTCTGATCAAACCACAATGTACAGTGTGGGGGGGGGGTTGTAATTTACTTTAAAAATAAAATATCTACATAATAATTTGTAAAGAATAAGGTGTTAACTCCTCCTTTTCCATATGACACACAGGTATCAGAAACACTTGCCAGTAACTGTGCCAATTTCCAGAGTGCCAATCTTCCAGGCACTCTGGAAAACAGATAATCAGTATGGTCTGTGCTAGGACATATCATAGGAATAATTTACATTCTTATTTTTATTACACATTTTCCTGATATTACCAGAGCTAAGAAATAGTCACAGATTCCTGATCTGTTTCCAAGAAAAGATCTAAATAGTGCTCTGAGAGGAGCACAAATTCCAGTGGCAGTTTTTAATGGCCAACGAGGGCTTCTGCTGGATGAGAAAGGGAGTGTGGCAGGCAAGAATTATTTATGGAATTTACTAAAACTCTGGTGGCGACAGTCTAGATGAGCATGCCCTATGCTCCATGTTAGACATATGCACCATGGAGGATATGAGTACTTTCTTTACCATATTCTGACATTTTTTAAATAATGCAAACAGATTTCTCTGTAAAGGAGAATTCAGGTCAATACCAACTATTAAAAAATGTGAAGTGAAATTGGCTTTGTGAAATACAAGACAAAAATCCTGGAACAACTTCTGGACATGAAAGTACAGAAAACTGAATGTCAAAGCATTCATCATTGTTTTTCCTGGGTACATGACCTACACAGCACACTTTGTCACATACAGTCCAGATCCCAGTTATTTTCCAGATATTTATGTGATTTTCCTGATACAAACATGGTATTTTGCATACTTTGTTACCCATTAGTTAGTTAATGAATCAGGCTTTCAGAGCTAAAATACATGTCTAGAATATTTTTACTTAATTTATGCACATATGTATTTGTGTTGTGTATATGTATGTATACATATGAAGCATTACACAGAGTACTCCTAAAATAACTATGGTCAAGGAAAGCTGAGAGCAGAACTTTGAATGTTCTTTGACTGATTCTTTCAAACAATTTGCTTTAATTTCTTAACATTCTTGTGTCACCTGTATCAAAATTGCTGAGAATTAGTTTTCCGAAACTTTCTGCTTGTTTTGTTTTATAAATAAACAACTTGGGAAATTAATACCATTCAAATTTAGAAATCTATTTTATGTTCAGTAGCAGACAGGCTGCTTGGTGTTTGTCAGAAAAGTCATTCCTGAGCTTACTAGTGCAGGACCAGCTTCCCTTCCTCAGAGGAAAGTCAGAAAATGAAATCTGCAGCCCAGGTCTAGGAAATGTTCAGACCGAACATCACTGTTACACAAAAACTTCCACTGTAAAAGATTCAAAGGTCTAACAACAACAACAACAAAAACAACAAAAGAGCGTTGCTAAACTGAAATTCACTTTCAAATTCAGGACACTTCTCACTGCCTTCTTCACAGCTTTTTTATACTTCTTCTCGATATGCCAGCTGGTATTCAGACTGTTGTTAGGAAAAGTTTAGGGGATGAGCTATTGACAGACAGTCAATCTTGGTAAGTAAGGCTTTTCATTTTACCTCTACAAGGATGTACTGCTTTTTGTCAGGCAATCACATGCAAACAATTCAAATGTAAGCGTTTTCCTGAACCCCCAACAATAAAATATATATTCTACTCTATCCTGGGCTTCACTTTGTCTGACCACTACATAAGCACCTGCCAAACATAATAAACACTTGCAGTGCAGGTATATCATTACATTTGTCTGCACAATGGCTTCATCAAATTGACCTCTTGTTATTCAAAAGGCTGAACAGACATCTGGAACTGCAAGGCATATGGCAAAATTGTGGTTTTTGTATTGAAAATATTTCAACCTTCTGAAAATTGTTACATCGAAGATAGAACCGTCATCTGCATATGTTTGAAGTTTGTGTCTTGGTGTTTAATGATTATATTTAAATTATCTCCACAGAAATAAAACCTAAATATCATTCATCAAAGATAAATAACTTTTATGCTTCATGTTTAAACTAGATTATTTGTTCAGGGACAAAACATTCACCACCACTAAATTTGGAAAATAACAATACTCTGCATTCACATAATACTTTATGTCTGAGGAATAATCCTTTTCTAAACATGTCCACTGCTCAGGATATGAACTGCTCATGGCTGAACCAGTGAGATCTCATTGGTGTGTCAGTGATTATAACCCCTAAAGCCAAGCTTCTCTATTTTCTATGTCTTATATCTACACCTGCACAGCACATCACATCATGTAGTTAGATTGCCCTGCTGAATCTGAACTTGAATTTCCTGAATGAACTGCAATTGAGGGGCACCAAATAGGTCTTAGAAATCTCTGATAGTTTCAGAGTAGTGCAGGAATAAAACATATTTCAGGTGAGTTCCCACAATTTACATGGACATCATCTAGAAGTTTTCAAATTGTGCATTACTTCTCAGGTCTTCATCTAAACAGAGACCAGGATAAGTGTCCCATCTCACTTTTGTTTTGAGAAGCATCACTGATGTTTCTGAAAATAAGTTAAAAAATACTTAATATATCTCTGAGGAAAGAAAATATGCCTCTAGAGAACTGGAGACCAGCAGATGACTAAAATTGTACATGGGTGTTCATACATCTGGTAAACTAAAAAGCAGTTCCATACTTTCTTAAGTACAATTTTTGCTGAGAAGAGCACTGATATGGATGTATAAAAATTGTTTTGTCCACCCTTCAGTTTGGGAAGGCAATGATCTTCAACCTTGAGGAAGCCTTTACTGTCTTTGGAGCTGGATTTTTAAGTTGTTGCCAGAGAAGATATGAAGGGGCACATCTTATATGGTCTCAGGGGGATTCAAACTATTGGAATCACAGACTGTTGAAGCCATGATGTCTGCTTTCTGCTTATCTGGGAGTCCACTACATGGAGAGGACTTCACCAGTTGGGGAATCAGTCCCGAGCAGACACTGAGATAAGTTTCTGTAGATGCACCTTGCTTCCCAAAGAAGTGAATTCTTAAGCTGCACCATTAAGACTGCTATCATATCTGTGACTACTAGTGCCAAATCCCACAGGTACACAATTATCCTTCCTTTAAGTAACCCTACATTAGTCCAGGGAAAAATTAAATCTTATGTAGTTCAAACACTGGTTATGCTCTTTTTAAACTCAACAAAATCATCCTCTTGGTACAAGACATGAACTTTTGTCTAGATGGGATTTCAGCTGTCATATATATTTCAGAGAAGAAAGGAGTCAGAGAATGATGTGACTCCTTTAATGGTAGCAATTCTATAAGTAATTGGCCTTTCACCTTATTGCAGGTTATTTATTCCAAAACTAGATGGCTATATGATGGTAGCTGAGCTTGACCCAAAATGCCTGTAAAAGCAAACTCTTTCATTGTTTTAAAATTATTTTAACAAATGAGTTCTTAAGAAGATGGTAATATAAGGTATGAATTAGACAAGCTAACAGCAGTTTCGGGGATATATTCTGTTCTCTGTGGCATCAGAAGAAATGCGGAGTAACTCCAGCTGCAATTTAGAATAAATTACTTACTTTGTCCTGGTGAAACTGAAAGGAGAATCTAGTCTGATTAATGCTAAATGAAAAACAGCATGAATACTTACTGCATCTATTTTCAGTGAAAAATTATTTAGATCTATATTAATTAATTTGTAATATAACAGTGGATGGACAGATCTTCAGTGTATTCCTAGTGATTCATGTGGTGCTCAGCTGGTTTTGTTTTCACTGCATTCCTATAAGGTGACCATAACTCTATAACAACTGTTCCAGGCTAAATTTATATATGTTAAAATCAATTTCCTTTCTCATGAAAAAGTGATACAAAAACCAAAGCAAACTAATTAATTGATATAGGTCTAAATGAAAATCAACAAATCCAACACTTGGTGAAAAATCACTTCATCCTGAGCCAAAACTACCCTTCTCCCCAAAAGAACATCTATATTTTGCCAGATGGGGCTTGGGATATGATGGCAAAGATAGGCTGAGGTCCTAGTCTGGATTTAAATTAACACTTTTCCAAGTTTAGCAGTGTTAAGATCTGAAAGTTTTTCTCATCACACTGCAAATTATTTTGTATTTTTCTTATGTACACATTTTTGGTCCAGCTGAAACTGAAAACACGGGGAAGGACGAAAAGGAAAAATGTGGAGAAAAAGATGGTGTTACCAAGTATATTGGAGGAGGAAAAGTGAAAATTAACTTGACAGTTTAATGAGAGACAGGGTATTGTAGACCTTTCAGGTAACTATAGACTTTGGCTCTGGAACCCACTACTTTCAAACAAAATTATTTTGAAGGCTCTGGAACAATTACTATACAGGCAGCCTGTAGGTTTGATGCCGCTTTCAGTTATGCTGCTGATAGCCCAGAAAGTCTTGCTGCTCCCTGAAAAAACTCTTCTGGACTTCCATTATTGCAACTGACAACACACTCATGGTGGAAAAAGAACAGACAGAAGGTCTGAAGATGCATGAAGATGCCCAAGAGCATGAAGACCTGCCAAATAAAAAAGAAATGTAGGAAATTTCATAAGGTTATGGACAAGGTCCAGCTGAAGTTTGTGGAATTATAGAATGGTTTAGGTTGGAAGGGACCTTAAAGATCATCTAGCTCCAATCCTCTTGGCATGGGCAGGGGCACCTCCCACTAGACCAGGTTGCTCAAAGTCCTGTCCAACCTGTCCTTGAACACTTCCAGGAACTCAGCAGCCACAGCTGTTCTGGGCAACATGTGCCAGTGCTTCACACACTTCACAGTAAAGAATTTCTTGCTATTATCTAATCTAAACCTACTTTCATTCTGTTTACCTCTTGTCCTGTCACTGAAGGCCTTGGTAAAAAGTCTCTCTTTCCTTTAGCTCTTTTTAAGTATTGAAAGGCCACAACAAGGTCTCCCTGTAGCCTTCTCCTCTCCCATCTGAACTGCCCCAACTCTCTCAGCATGTCTGAGAGAGGCTCCTCCTCCTGATCCCTCTGATCATGTTGGTTGCCAGGTGGGGTCTCACCAGAGCAGAGCAGAGAGGTAAAATCCCCTTCCTTGCCCTGTGCTGGCCATGCTCCTTTGATTCGTCCCAGAATAAAATTGGCTTTCAGGGCTGCAAGTGCACATTGTCAGACAATTGTGTTGAACATGGTGAGAGCTGTGAAAGGCAACAAGCAGAGCTTCTGCAGGTCTACCAGCACCAAAAATTAGGAAAAAGAATCGTGCCAGGTGCTGAACAAGAAAGGTCATAATGAATGTGGGGATGATGTGAAAAGAGCAAATGTACTCAATTCCTTCTTTGCCTCCATCTTTGCTAAAAAGCCATGAATCACAGGACCTTGAAGCAAGAAATAATTAGGTCTGGTGGGCAAGCATCAGGACATGGAGCACTGAAATAAACTGGACATATTTAAGTCAATGTGACCAACAGGGAGGCATCCTGGAATGCTGAGGGAACTGCTGGTATCTCTGTGAGTCCATCCTTCATTAAGGTCATATGAAAGGTCATGGTGATCAGGGGAGATTCCTGAGTACTGAGAGAAAGCAAATGTCATTACCATCTTCAAAAAGACATGAAGGAAGGTTCAAGGAATTACAGGTCAGAGCTCCACCTTGATCTTTGGGAAGGTGATAAGCAAATAATCCTGAGAACCACTTCCAGGCAAATAAAAGACTACAAGGTTACTGGGAGTAGTCAGCATACATTTATGAAGATGAAATCATGCCTGACCTGAGAGTCTTCTTCAATGGAGTGAATAAGGGAAAGTAGTGAATTCCATTTATTTGACTTCAGCACAGCTTTTGACAATCTCTCTTAACAACCTTCTGATGTAGACATTCTGATGGAATATGGGCTAGTTAAATGGACAGGGAAGTTGATTTAAAACTGGCTATAATGCTGGGCCAATAAGGCTGTGATCAGCAGCATGAAGTCCAGCTGCTGATCAGCCACTAGTGATGTTCTAAAAGGGCAAATACTGCTGATCATCTTCATCAATGATCTGGATGCTGGCACATCATGCACCTTCCACATGTTTGCAGATTACACAAAACTGGGAGGAGGGTTTGACAGACTAGGTGGCTGTGCTGCCGTTCAGAAGGGTCTGGACAGGCTGGAGAAATGGACCAAGAGACGTCTCATAGAGTCGAGCAAACGGAAGTGCAGAGTCCCTCTCCTGGAGAGGACCAACCTCCCAGGCACAGGAATAAGTTGCCCAGAAAAGTTGCACAGTCTCTGTCCTGGGAGATATTCAGAAACCTAGCTGGCCACATCCTTGAACAAGTTGTCATAGCTGACCCTGCTTGGGCAGGGGTGGGGTTGGACTGGGTGGCTTCCAGAGGTGCCTGCCAGCCTCAGCCATCCTGTGACACTGGGTTTACTGGGATATAGCTCTACCCCTCTAAAATTTTGAGGAGGTAATGGTTCCCACTCCACAGCCAGTGGTAGCACATACAAAATAAGCTGTTTGTATAATATATAAATGCAGCAGAACCTGTATAAAGGTCACAAAGACATATTCTTTTTTATCTACTTGTAGGCACTGCAACTGGAGTGAGTGATTCCATAATTCATTTCAATGGGAGTTTTGTAAGCATTAGATGTAGGTTCCAAATGCCTGACCTGCATTTTTATGGGTGATTTGTTAGCAGCAGTGGGTAATCCTGTGGAGAGAAGAGATTTTGATACTCAGCTGAGTACTAACTTTAACTCATCTCCATTTCTAAGAGAAATTCCGATAGCAGGGCAGTTCATGTTTTCAAAATGCTGCTTTTTGATTCAAACTATTTACTGTAATGAAACAAGTAATTTGTTTTTATCTGAGCCTGCATCACATGTCTCACTTCACTGCTGGTTCTGAACATCAGTAGAAGGTTCTTGAACTGTGCTTGTCTACACCAGTGATGCATCCACAGCATGATCTTGCCCAGCTCAGAGTAATGGCTCATAAGTGTCACTGGAGAAAGTTGTACAACATTTCATTTTTTCATTTTAATCTTATCTGGTGATAAGAAAGTTTTGGAATTTGTTGTTTGGAAAGGAAAACTGGCACTTTTATCACCTGAGAATGAATCCTACTTTCACCTTTGGTTATTGGTATTAATTATGCTTACCATGAACTTAGAGCAAATGCACAAAGTAATATCATCATTTAAATTTAATACATGGTTGGCATGTATACACAG
The DNA here is from genome assembly GCA_013397375.1 of Toxostoma redivivum. Lineage (NCBI taxonomy): Eukaryota > Metazoa > Chordata > Aves > Passeriformes > Mimidae > Toxostoma > Toxostoma redivivum. The sequence continues at coordinate 232,516 of VXBI01000145.1, read as the reverse complement.
CAGTATACACAGCAGTTTTGTATCAGGAAGGTCTAACAGTTATCTTCAAGCTGAATACTTTATATAAAAATATTATTTTCATATTATGAAAGTCATTATCAAATCTAATATAGCAGGCATAAACTATGATATATTTTGATGTTACAAGAATAAGGAACACAGTATGTTATTGACAAGGGAAATTCTTGCAGAGGTTTTTCCTTGAAGTGGCTGTCACAAAGTGACTCTAGCACAGTAAAGCTCAAATAAGTGAAATTGTATCAACATCTTTTATATAATTATTACTTTTAGCTCTACAAATTGCATGAAAGCTTTGAATGTATTTTAATGATACTACAGATTTCAGTAACATTATAATATGTTAAAAACTTCTTCAAACTGCCAACTTTTTTTTCCTAATGTAAAAATTACATACCCAAAACTACACTCCTCATAAAAGTAAAGTGATTTCTGATGTAATTTACAAAAGCACACTGCATGTAGAGTTTTCTAACACTGAAGATAAGCCTTGGTTACAGATAGGCCATTTTACTATTGTTTACTTAATGTAAAAAGGCACCTTGAGGCCAGAAGCCACAAATCCCTCCCCACATTATAGCCCATAAAGTCCTTCTTGTCCTTTTCTCTGTGTTCCAATGGCTTTCTCTCTGTTTTGCAGAATAACTCACATGGGAGCAGAAAAACTGCAAATGTCAACTTCCTGCTGTCCCTGTAGCTGCCTAGGCTTGGGAATATCCTTAAGAAATTACTAGACCTCGACTACTGAGGAGTTCAGTCTCCACTTTGGGGATTAATATTAGGTTATTATATCAGCAGTGAGTATTAAAATTATCAATAGTGCCATTCAAAGTGCATGTCCAACACATTCTTTCATGGAGATTTCCTACAGGGAAATATTTCTAATTCAAAGCAGACAAATGACTGAGTCTCTGGGTATGCTGCTTAGCACATAGAGAGGAGTGAGTTTCAAGATGTGGTGAGGGATATATAAGTCCTAGCAAAGGGTCTCAACTGGAGGAGATGAGAAGAGCTGAGTGCACATAAACCTCCTTTACAGGAGTTCTGAATTGACTCCATGTGCCCAGTGATGGAGATTATCACATTCTCCAATACACCAGCTCAGGTGAATCCTTACACTTGCCTATACTGTCAATCATCCCAGGTAGATAAAGAGTTAAAAAATCTCCCACAATAGAAAACAAAACAAGACAGTTACAAAACCAACTAAGTTGTCAGGTGGGAAAAAATGAGTGTGAGGGCCATTGAGTTGGTAGGTAGGAACAAATTCCTTGGCTTGGGATGTGCACAAAACAGCTGAGAGGTTGGAGCCTGTGCAAAGCGCAGAGAGCTGAGAGAAGAAAGGGGAAAGAGCAATTTTGCCAGGACATTTGAATTTGGATATGAATGAACATATCATCACCCTCCATGCACCAAAACGTGCCAGTTTCCCTATGCAATGAAGATTAAAGGGTCTAGCTGATACTTCTGCAACAAAGGACTTGTCCTTTGGATTTTCTTGATCTAATCTCTTAGTCTAGTTTAGGTTATCTCCCTGTTTTGGACATTCTCATCTCTCTGTGCATGTTTTATACGTGTGTGTGTGTAGTAAAAAACTCCATGTATTTGAAAGTTTAAATTGTCAGAATCACAATTTTCTGTTCACCCCAGCATAAAAGCCTTTACTTTTCCAGTCATAATTCATTCATCTCATGCACTATATCGTGCAGAAGCTTTAATTGTGTGATTGCTGATTTCCTGCCCACCTCCCTTATGTTTTAACTCCATACATAAGTTCCACCACAATTTTAGTTCATTTTGCTGTGACTCTAAAGTGGTCTGTATTTGAAGCACTGTCAGTGACCTCTGTGGAAGACCTCAGTGGAGGAACCATGTGTGCTCCCAGACTAACACATCTGAAGCCGGGCAATTTGACTTGACTCTAATTTACAATAGGGTCACACCTTTCTGTTCTGTGGATGTCTGTCCTGCACAGTTCATGGCACCACAACGCACCAGCTGTGAAGGTGACCTGGAAGGTCAAAAAACTAGTGGTTTTCTTCCCCATTGTCAGGCTTGGGGAAAAGGAGAACACAGAAGATAGAACCTTTGCATTGGCAATATTTAGAATTTGGGAGTGATCTTCCAAGGATTTTGTCTCATCAGTATTTTAGCCTCTCTCAACAGGCCTCTGGGGAAATGTAGCATTTTTATAGTGCTGATGCCTGGTAACTGCTGCCTTTGGCAGCCATCAGTGTACCCATACTACACTCTTGGGATTAATAAAGTGCTGCTTCCCTTTTTCCTTATCTTCTTTGCCCCTCAATAAGATTATCCCATACCACCCTTTTTCCATTATACTCACCATGGAATTTTCTTTAAGTCAGGTTTTCCAGGCTGCTCAGAGCATCATCTCAGTTCCACTGTTTTAGAGTGGCTTCTGATTCATAGCTTATGTATGCACATTCAGCAAAGTGAATTAGCCCACCTACATGTCATCTTGATAGTGGTGCTGGAATTGATTTAATTTTTTATTTCTACATCAGAGTTTTTATATGTTTTGTTTTTTTTTTCCTTCTCCATTTCCCAGTGGTGTAGTGTTTATTGTACAGGGGAGAAATCACCTTATTCATACTCTCTATTTTGTTTCAGATATGACTTCTACATTCCTGCAGACAGTGTAGACAATGAACATAGCAATAATTATCTAGTGGAAATGAGAGTGAGAAAGTTAGGTGTGGATCCTCAGTAAGTATCTATGATGTAGTTTTATGATTATTTTTAATAATGATAAGATGTCACCAGAATGCTAACATTATTACAACTACTTCAAGACAACCAGACATCATCAACCAGACATGTAGCAATACACTTTACTGTTTTTCTTCTACAAAGGAAAAGAAATCACCATTGTTCTGTGAAAACTGTGAAGATTGTGATATCAATGTAGTATGAATGAGGATTTACAACTGCCTTTCAGAGTCTGAATTTTGGGATAAAAAAAAATAAATGAGGCAGACAGAGATGTGGCCAAATTAGTTCTGAGCACTACCTGTGGATGGGATGTTTTGTGAATAAGGAAATCTTCCTTAAAAAGCCCAAAAGTTGAATGTAAAACCTGCCAGGCAATCAGTACACAGGGAGTTAGGCAGGAACCAGCTCTTCTAAATATTAAGTCTTCACATGGAGCAATTTTATTTTTTATAACATCAAACCAGGAAATATTTTAATGCCTTTTGCTCAGCTGTTTACCCAATAGCCCCAAAGATTTATTCATTGACGCCAGCTGACAAGGATTAAGGGATCCAAACCTTTTAACTGAGGTGGTCTGTTTCCTGCTGAATTCCAGGTGTCAAAGACTAACTGAGGATGGACTCCTTTTGCATAAGTTATTTGATAAAAATTAATAACCCTACAAAAACCTAAAAGAAGAACTTGTGAAGAGAAGCTTTTAGCAATAGGCCGTTTATCACCTTGGACAAACAAGTTATATGATCCGAAGAGAACATAAATAACCCCTTGGTGAAAAAAAAATTAAGTAGTTTATTTCTGTAAACAATACTTATGACTTTAATGTAGATGTGCTTTAAGCCCCAAACTGGGATTAGGCCAGTATTGTGCAAATTGGTTTAAGAGACAGGAGAGAGATTTCTGAGTGGTCAAATTGTTTGTGTTCTTATTTCACATGAGCAAATTAAAAAATGTGCAATAAAGAAAGTGAAACAATTGAAAACAGTCTATATGTTATGGGAATATGGTTCCTGAACCCAGCTATGTGAGTGGCTTTTTAAAAAATGCTTTGTTTTTAAAAAATGTATAAAAAAATTTTAAACCTTAGTATCTGCTACCTACCTAGCTTGTGTACAGTTTTACTTTCACAGAGTGTTATGGTATAACTTAGGGGTTTAGCATGTGTCAGAGTTGCCAGTTTTTCCTGTGAAGTGACTAAAGTATATAAAATGTGTTTACAATTGAGTAATGCAAATGAACAGGTTGTGCTTATTTTGAACTTGCAAAAATGGAACTAGTCAACCACGTAGGTGATTTACAAAGAGAAAACGCTAGCAGAATTATTCTGTTATGTGAAAGAAATTGGACTAGCCAGTGGGAAGAATATAATGCAGCATGGCAGGCTTTAATTTAACTCTGGAATATATCAGGAACCCTCAGCATTTCTGGATCAGAATCCATTTGTGATAAGGCTTTCCTCTTTCACCATCAGTTTTGAACTAGGTATTTGCCTTAACCTAGATACTTTCATTTAGTTTCTCACTGTCTAAATACACCCCTAGAGCTCTGCAATTGTAAATTATACAACCTATGGCCTTCTGACCAGCTTCACAAAAAAATTTTTCATCTATGCATGTGGATCTTTCAGAATTAGGTTATTTCAATCCAGATGTAATCACCAAGTTCTTTAACCCTTTACTGCATGATGGATAATCTTCAAAATAATGCTTACCACCAAAAAGGCCAAAACGTACTACCTATTTCAAATATTGTGAAGTCTTAGATATCCTGGTGTATTTACTAATGAATGTTTAATTGAGAATCATGAACATTTTGCCCATTTTATTCTCCCTGTGATTATAATGCTTTTTCTCCTCCACAAGTGTTATCCAAAGTATTTGCTATAGGACCAGCTTTGGGCCTACTGGAATGAATGTATACATCTACTATCTTTGTTGTAATTGAGAATTAGTACAATTTTAAGTACTCTTGACCCGTGTTTAAAGCCTGGCTAACCAGCAGAATTGTCAACTATAACTATGAAGTGTTTGTTATTTTTGCTACTGGGTTACATGTAGCTAGACTTGCAAATAAAAAAAAGGGACAGTTTCAGTTCTAAACTACACAGAAATGGGGTTGCTGAAAGCCAGTGGCAGTGTATGCTCTTATGCTAGACTACGACTGGCTGCTCTGCTGAAATACCATCCTTTTATGTAATTTGTTCTGAGTTGTTTTTTTTGGCTGATACAGGAACTAAAATAGAAATGTTTATGTAACTATTCAGATCATAGTTTTGCATTCAAATTTTTAGGATGAAAGTGCATCAATAGATCACTTTTATAATCTCAGTTTTTTTAATGAAAACAGTGTACAGGAGACCGAACAACTGCAAGTGAAGAGTACTAATTGTGCATTAGTTAGATTTTAATATAACATAAATTATTGACTAATATTTCTATACTGAATTAGTGGAGCAAACTGCTGTTCTCTTAAATGAATGATCATGTTTTTTATGTAGGAACACTGAAAACATGAAGACTCATACCAGAGGTTTTAGGAAGGAGATTGTTAAACTGAATTTGACATATAGAGATACTGCCAGGGAAGTCTGTGTTCCTTGGCACCAGTAGAGAGAACAGCCTTCCTGGTTTCAGACCCTGACATTTTAAGTTTTAGTCCACTAGGCAGTCTTAGACCCAGCTGCACTGGTGACCTGCCAGCAGGAACTCCCTGGAAGTGGAAGTGTCCTTTATACTTATTGTCTTTTTGAACACTTAGCTTCCACTGAAGAGAAGGCAACGTAAGGTTGTTCCTAAGAGCTTCTTCACAGTTTGTGAGCTCTAAACCCACGCTGAAAAACAAAATTTAAAAATATTAAAGAAATTACTGCCAAACTTCTCCAATTATCTGGAATTTTATTCCATCCATATACATGCATAGTAACAACATTTGTTGAGAAATTATTTCTATCAGAAGTAGAACATTATCTTTGTGATCACCAGTTGCAGTATTGCTACTCTTATATTTAAATATATCTTATATATGAATTAGATTCATAATTGCAGCATTGAGTTTAGGGTTTTGTTTTAGACTGTGCCTTTCAAAAGATAAAACTGATTGATATGACCTCATTTCTTACAATACTGCTTCCAGTAATTTTGTTCATTCTTTATAAAGTATTGCATTTAACAGCAAAGGTTTAAAAATTGAGACAGAGATGCATCAGCGAAAGAAAATACAAGTACTATACAAGAAAGAAAATGCCATCTTCATTTAACGTACGTTTCAGATTAAGAAAGTGGACAGAAACATACTGCTACATACAAATGCAAAGCCTAATGACTAAGGTACTGTATGTGCTAAAATATAAACTGCAAACTGAGCCCAATTGTTCAAAAAAATTGAAGTTTTAAGGCGAACTTTACAGCATAGTTGAAACTTCTTTGCAAGTTATATTTTAGCATATACATATATCTGCAACAGCATATAAGAAAAAAAAATCAGGATACACAAGTGCTTTTGAAGCTATTTCTAAAATGCTTTTCTGTATTGTTTGCGACTATTTTCTTTAAAATCTACTATACAGTGCAAACCATATGTGCTACACAATAACTATACAATAACATTACAAATGACTTTAATATAAAGTTTTTAAATAAAAAATAACATAACTACAGCTATGAATACTGCTGGTAAAATAAATTAATATTTTTGAAAATGGCACCAATAATACACTTTACTAATGGACTGTAATGAAATTACACCTTTAAGTCTTCAACTCAGCAATAGTGAAATCTCCTGATTGTCCAGATGTAATTCAAACAGCTTTCCTTAAACTGTATGGAACAATATGCTAAACACATGTACCAAAGGTGACCAATTGTTTCATTTGACATGTTCTGCTGCATGTGAAGAGCAATAAAACTTCTTATGAGTTATAAAGTTTGAGAGATTGTTGAACTGGATGTCACACAGTCGGCAATACTTTCCGCTGGTTGGAGCCTGGGTAGAGCCATTCACACCTTTAGCTATACTAGACAACTGTTCCTCTGCTGTAGGAATTGCTGGAGAGACATTTTCATTTGTAGCTAAGGGATTCTCAGAGATCCAAGAAGGAGACTTGTGCCCATCTTCATGTGGAGGATTCTGGGAAATGTTCTCTTGCTGTGGGTTAGCAGCAGGTCTTTCCTCCTGTTTTAGTCCCCCATTAACTATTACCATGCCTCGGTTTTTCGGCAGTAGTGGAAGAGATTCTTTCTTCTGCACAGCACATCCATTCGAAGGCGCCTGGCCTTTAGGAGATTCACTTTCTGTATTTGTGCTTTGATCTAAATCAGTATTATGAATGACAAGAGAACCAGAAATGTAATCACTTGGCTTTATTCCATAATATGGAGAAAGCTGATCTGCTCCTTTAGCTTTCTTTATTGCTCCAGGGTAAAGGCATTGTGGAAGAAACAAATGTTTGTTTTCTTCTTTTGTAGCAATAAGCTGGGCCGCTTCACTAAAGACTTTCAGTCCTTGAAGTGTAGCTAAGTGTGTGGAAAATAAGTTTCCATTAGGAGAGGACTGTTTCGAGTTTCCATTTTTCTCACATTTGATTATGCTTCTCTCATAACTGACATCTGGGCTGTTTCTTTCACTTTCTGGGTTTTGAAACACCTTACTGTCAAGTTGTCCCAGGTCACTACGCTGATGAGCAGTGACAGGACAAAAATTCTGCTTGTGAGCCAAGTAGTTTTCTACCTTGTTAAAACTGATCTTGCATACGGTGCACTCATGGTAGTCCAGCAGCCTTTTGGGAGAAGTGGATGTCCTCTCTGATGGGGGTAAGCATTTTTTACTGAGATCTATCGGCACATCCATCTCCAAGCAAGACACGGTGGAGTGGGCAGTATCACACTTTGAAACTGGAACACACTTGTTAATAGACAGTGATGTTTCCAGATGCTTCGAGACTATTCCTGGAAAAATATCACATCGTGGGTGGTAACATTCTCCAAGGCCCTCTGTTGACTCTTGAGTAGATGTACAAGGATTGCCAAGATTAGCAACTTCTAGAAATCGCTGTTGAACTAGTGGTGGCCTCTGTTCTTGCTCTGGTAAGCACATCTCATACATCTTCCTTCGCTTCCGAGTACGCATTGTTCTCTGCATGGCAGGCACTTTGTTGGAAGCGGATCTCTTCAGCGGGGGATCGTGGCGAGTGGCACAGTAATACTGCTTGTGGACCATGTAGGTCTCATGTCTGCTAAAAGTAATATTACAAGCTTCACACGTGGTCTTGTTAGGGTCACTCTCCCCCTCTACTAAGGGAGCATTGGGATTCTTCACATCAGAAGGTTTTCCATTTATTTTCTCATCACCATTGCTTGCAGCTGACAATTTCTTAGGCTGTGCAGTAAAGTCTTTTTCATGACTTTTATTGCTTGGCCCAATCAAATCTAAAACATTGGAAGAGTTTAAGCAAGATGTCTGCAGAAGTTGATTTTCTGGATCTGATGCATGAGGAGCTGGATTCAGGATGTTTATAGAGCTTTGACCATTACTGGGACTTACAGCTTCAGGCATTTTTTCTGGAACACTGGAAAAATCTGGTGACTTTGCCATCTGCTGCCATCGGCTGCTGCAGTAATGCTTTTTGTGTACTAAATAGTTGTCCAAATTATTGAATGTTATGTTGCATTCAAAACATGTAGCCCCTTTAGGCATCAAAGGACTGTAAATTACAGGCGGATAATTGCTACTTCCATGCCTCAGCCTTCGATGGACCAGTTCCGACATTTTGGCCAATATCTCTGAAGCCTGAGGAACCACAGTGATGTCTTGGGGAAAAGCAAACTGGGAAAGAAAAGGTCCCATTGGGAAAGAAGGACCAATATTAGGCTGAACTGGCGATGAAGCAAGTCTTGGACTGGATGGTTCGGATTTTATTTTGGTATATGAAAAACTCTGCTTATTTGTGGCAGGCTGGGTTTCCGGCCTCTGGTTTGGAAGGAAAAGTGGAGCCTTTTTTTCACATTTATCAAGCTCTGTATCAGAACTTGCATCTTTAGTCTGCATGGTCTTTTGGCTCTGGGGAACATCATTTCTGCTCAACAGGTCTGTTGCTGGCTGTAAACCTTCTTCATTTCCACTTGGAGAGTGTTCAATATCACTTTCTCTCTGAATTTTGTTGCCAGAGACATGTAACTCTTGGTGCTGCAGTAGCTCCCTCTGAGTTTGGAAGCCAAAATGGCAGTGATTGCATCTAAAGGCAGCTTGAGTAAGATGCGAGAACAGGTGCTGATGAAAGTTAATCACTGAGTCTGCAGTGTAAGTACAAACTGTGCATTTCAGACTAGCACCGGGTGGGAAAAATTCTTCCATTTTCACTCCTACAGAAAAGACAAGCAAAATACAAAATAAAGTGACCATTTCTTCCCTCATGATTCTTCAGAATACTCGGAAATCAGTTGCACAGAAGGTACAAATACAGTGAAAATTACTAATTTTCTTCTAATGAGATGGTATTAGTCACCCTGCAAATACTTGAATTGTTTTTTTCTCAAACTGCTAGGTTATTCCCAGATTTTGCTCTGCTTTGGAAAGCCCAAGTATTTGCATGCATTCATCAGAGCTGCAGGGAGAGAAAGAACAAGGAAAAGGATAAAAATAGACTGGACTTACTCTAAATTAAAAAGTCTCATAAACTACAGTTAGAACTAAAGGGACACATAATGTTCCCTATACACAATCACTGGAAATTTTCAATGCACAGAAAGCACACCAAGGTCAAGAGGTTCAAGGTTATGATATAGCTTGAGGTACAGCCCTCACTGTGCCTGAAAGCCACAGACAAAGCAGAAATAGCATTTTGAGTATTATTGATGCTCAGCTCTTTGCTTGCATGGGTTGGCTGTAGCGTGGGATTAGGGTACAGATCTATCCTCATCAGAAAGGACTGATGAGCTCTGTTCCTTGTGAAGGAAGGAGGAGCAGTAAGACATGGCTTCACTGACATCTTTCACATATAATGGTCATTGGCAACTACTGCTATAATATGACACCTTTTCCTCATGAAATCATTACCACTTTATCAAGAGCAGTACATTCAAAGACATCTTACAATCACCGATTAAACAAAAAACTCCATGTTTCATGGCATTTTGAAATTGAAAATGCTTTCAAAGAGATAAGATCAAATTTCTTGACTGCAACAACATAGATTCTACTTACCTTTTAGACAATAAAATCTGAAAAAATATTGATAGGGATGATATTCAGAATTTAAAATTAGTATTTGCTCTGCCTACACATACGCACATACACCTCAGTCAGGTGAAGTAGGTGTGTGGTAGTTGGACAATACAAAACTGTAAGAATATTTTATCTCACTCTGTGGGCAGGTCACACTGTTCTACCTGGACGTCCTCCCTTCTTCCCTAGCATCAGTGATCCCCCAAGTTGTGAGTGACATTTGAAATTTGACCTGCTCTTGGCCTCAGAGGGAGCCGAGGAGCTACATAGCACTTTAGTCAGCACTTGTTTCCCATCAGGCACTCTTTCCTCATGAGGCTTTAGCTCCTCCACTGACATGAGATGGTGCTTCACATGCTTCCCCATCGTGTGGTACGGTGACAGCAGTCTCTATGGGACTCTGCATTGCAGTCAGGGCTCTGCATTCCAGTGGTGTAGGCCTGTTAGAGCCTCCAGTGAGAAGTGACAGCAGTTGAAGCAAACATAGGGCTTCCAAAGATTACAAGGCATTTGGAAAAGGAATGTTTCATTCCTACTGCAGAAGGTGTTATAACTTGTGATAATCTGTATAGAAAAATAAAGACTGACAGGATAGGAAAGACAGCAAAAATGATTGAATAGAATGGTTTGTGACTAAAAAGAAAGGGAAAGGCCTGAGGTTTAGCCTCTCTTCTAAGAAATAACTAAAGATTCTTACTGGAAATTAACCATAACCTCAGATATGTGTCTTTCAAGGAACACAGATGTCTAGATTATACCCAGACATGGTCACTCACAGTTTATGGCTCAAAAATCTCAACACCTAAGCCAATGGTATGTAAAAAATGAAAATAGTTGAAGCAAATCTTTTGCACAATGGCTAATGTTTCAGTTTTTTCCTCAGCATGGGGAGAAATTAATCTGCAATCTTCCCAAAGTATCTGGTTATAATGACCAAGGTTATAAGACACACTGGGCTACATTCACCTGATCTTATTGAAGTTGTTGTAGCATATGGTGCTGCTGGTTTACTGAACAGTGAAATATTTGCTAAGCAACAAACAGAAAATGGAAATAGCCTGATAAGATCTTGAAGCACAAAAAGATCTGACTTTAAATGAATGGCTAAGAGTTTTTTGTGTTGTCTACACAAAGAAGTTTTCACTCAGCACTCTTCTATCCCTTTTCTGGGAAGTACCAAACTTCCCCAAGGCAGTATGTTGCCTTTTAGATATGCAATTGCTACCCAAGAATCAGAGGAACATTTTTCACTTTACCAAATCCACAGAGTAGACTATGCATGCCTCAGGAGTTTTTACACTGCAGCCAAATAAGGCTTTTTTCTGTGACTAAAGCACCCATTAATGACCTTTAGACTCCATTCATTTAACAAGAGGATCAGGAACACCTGTAGAGCCCTTGCTTCATTCCAGAAGCAGCTCTGTAACCAGATAGCAAACACACCACCCACTGACACTGCAGTCTTTCTTATTTGTAGGTGTTCTCTGCTACTGAAAATCCCAATGCAAAATATCCTGCAAACTCTGAACTTGTGTTTCCAGCCCTAATTCAATTCAAAATTAGTCATCTACACCATGCTGATGTGGTGCTTAGGGACATGGTTTACTGGTGGACTTAATGATCTCAAAGGTCTTTTCCAACCTAGACAAACCTATGAGTCTTTTGTTTTTGTGATTCTAAAATACTATCCCCATTTTATAAGAAGGGAAAAAATATTTCTATGAAACAAGTGTCCTGGTAAAAGCACAGAGTTCTGGACCATGATCCTTAAAGCCTTCTGCCTCAGAAGCCTCCTCTAGGGCACCAAGATATTACTTCAGAAGGACGTGTTTTCTGGTTGTGGGTATGTTTGGTAGCTGGAATCCTGCAGTAATGGATTGTGTCTGGATTCCTGATCATACCTCCACCAGTAAAGAAATGCTGCCTGTATGTGTGTATACACATATTAAGAGAGAGTTGACACTCAAATGAGGATTAGTAGATAAGGCAAATGACACTGGTTACCTGGGATTGGTACTTGGTGTAGAACACAGGTCAGAAACTGTTGACATTTTGGTATTATCTACATGCAATGCTTGCATATATTTGGAGAGACATTGATCTACTGTATATATATAGTGAAAAATTCTTCAAAAAGCTAAACCTAGAAGATGATACACGAAAATGCATGATACTTACCACTGTGAGAATTTAGGTGCATTTCCAGAGCTCTTGCATTTGAAAAGCTTTTGGTGCACTGTGGAAAGGGGCAGACACTGGATATCTGCTGAGAACTGTCCTCACTCTCCTCTGACAGCTGTGGCCCCTCTCTTTGCCTCCCACTGCAGTAATACATGAGATGGGCCTGCAGGTTCCGCTCACTTCGGTACCAAATGCCGCAGGATTTGCAAGGGAATATGTCCTCTACAAGCAAGTATAAAAGGTGCAGGTTAGCCACAGTTCACTTGGTGCCAACCAATCAGCACAGATAGATTAATTCCACTCCCTTCCCCATTAAAAAAATACTTAATAAAACATTGAAAGCAGAGAAATGGGTTTATTAAAATGTCACTTGCAGATGAGAGACTAACATGGGAGACAGTTGTTTCTTTTAAAAGGATATTTTTTTAAAAAACTGCATAAAGAATACTGCTAGAAGCTTTTGGCACATCGTTATTTTTAAAAATTGAATTAAATTAAATGTTGGTTGGGAACATGCAATACTAATTCAAGAACTATGCTATATTTCCAATACGTCACTACTCATTAGGTGACATCTTTCAATGTTTTTTCTGTGTGCATAAGACTTTTCAGCTCTGGGTCTTGGAACTTTTGAGTGCTAACTGCAGATCATTCTGAAGAATGTGTATTTTCAGTATGCTTATGCATTTGCTACTGTAAAATCCTTCTGCTCTGATATCCAGGAGGCAAGATTGGACTACTTTTCCTTAAGATCCTATCATATGTAATATGATATTATACTAAGCAGCATGTCTATTTCCTTGGTTCTTATTATTAATTATAGAAATTGAAATTTCTTATGCATTTTTTGCCCTCTTGTTTTCAGGGAATTGTTGTTTTCCCACTTTTCATTATACATAGAGGATATTTACTAAAAATAAATCAATTTTTCATTGTCTCCTATCCCAAAGTGTCAGCACCCTTCTGAGGAAAGACCATGCAGAGGTTGCACGGAGTGTTTTCAGCAGCAGAAGTCAGGATTTTGATCATGCATTAGAGGGTACCTACTTTACTAATGTGAAAAGTAATAATACATATGCTATATTTACACAAAGTGGACAGATATTTATGTGTTAATACCCTGTCAAAGGACACCTACATAGTAGCTGTTGCGTATACATCTCAGAAAGACAAAAGATCTATTAGGAGAACCTTCCATCCTATCAGTAAGAACAAGAAGAAATCCCCGGTCTTTTGGGACATATCTACACTAGTTAATTAAACTGTGACAGGATCCACAGTTCAACACTGGAACTTGTTTATATTGCTAAATCATGAGAACAGTCCCTTCTATACCTTGACTTAAGTCAATGAACACTATTCCCATTCATGCACAGATTACAGGAATTATCATAGGCATAGGACCAATCTGCATCTGGTCTGGACACCTCTTGACTGTTTTTGAGATTAAGAGAGGATAAAATTATGAGTAACTCCAGACTCTGACAGCTGACCTCAGGATCAGGCAATTGCAGTCAACATCAAAACACATCATGATCAACATCAAAATTCCCCCTGACTTCAGAATGCAAAGAGCTGCTGGAGACTGTAATTAACTTAGTTTTGAAGAACGGCTTGCTGCTCTTGATAGCATAGGAAAACATGGCATGTGTAGCTGATGATGTAATTCATTATCATTCATGACAATTTATGTTTAATTTCAAATATGGATGTGTATAGGACAACTGCTCTGTTTCAATTCCTTTAGGTGAACAAAGTTGAAGACTCCAACCCATTGACATGGATGAGTCTTTTATTTGTTAAATATTTACAAATGCAGCCAAAATTTACATTGCTTAGTTTGCTTCTCTGATTGCAATGCTAATGCTTGCCTATTTTTCTGCTCATGAATTTGCAAAAAATATTTATACCACTACCAATTTCTCTATTTCCTTTTGCCACTGAAAAATTGTGCATGGATTTCAGACACAAACATTTAATGGAGCAGTCAGTATTCAACATACACCACTATTAAAACATTAGTGATACAGCTGGCATAATTTGAAATGTCCACCTCACTTTAAAGGTGACATTTCAACATTTGGTTTTGGTCTCAAATGGTTTAAAAAAGTTGAACTGTTGAGGTTTCCACAGAAAAGAAAGTCCAAAAGTACTAATAGGAAATTCTGATATGGGCAACATGTCCTATTTGAATTCGTTTGACTGCGTTTCATCACAAAATTGAACTTTCTGATTATCTTAATGAATTTGACTTCCAGCCATCTTTATTTTCTATGGGTTAGACGACCTGGACAGTCTGTAACTGAATTTATGCACAGTAGCTATGTGATTCCCACTACATGCCAAACAGAGGAAATGCATTTGAGGAGTTTTGCATGATGAGAGAATGGAATTTCAGGTAGAACAATATATAGGGATGGGATCTGAAACTATTACTAATCTAAAGTGATGCAAAACAGATAAAGGCTACTTGAAGCTAATGTTTTAATTACTTAAAACGAAAATAATGCAATTTATTTCAATAGATACTTTTATATAATGAAACATTCAGCCTCAAGCTGAATAAGCCAAAGGTGATATTCTAATTTTGTTTTTCCAACTAGCAAATGTTAGGAAATATAAAAAATCCCCCAAACAATCTACAAAAGCAATTTTTTTTCAGATATCTAGAAAAATAATGCTTAAAAGATGGCTCATTACAAATGTAGAGGTTCATCCAGCTTATTGCATGACTTCTTGTTCAAGACTTTAATGAAGAAACTGAATTTTTCCAATTCAACAATGAAATGTGAAAATAGCCCCATATGACCAGAGGTAGAGTAGGAACTGATGCAGAGAGTTCTGAGCAGTAAGACTTGGTATTTTAGCACCTCCCTGTAGTCAAAAAGATGTTTCCAGAATTGTGGTGCTGTAGAAATCTGACGACTTTACCAAAGTCCAGAGTTTTCCTCTTAGATTTATAAAAGAATATGATCTCAGCTGAAACAAGCTATGCCCTTTAGGCAAGGTAACCAACCCCCTGTAGCAGCTCTGTTTCAGCTGTTGGCTATAAACACAGACCTCCCTAAATAGTGGTAACTTCGTGGTATTTTAGGTGCTTCTGATGCCTTATTTTGGAAAGGTCCTGTGCAATCCTAATTGCTGATTCTGTGAGCAGGTCAGCTCAGAGCTGCCCCATTGGTGGGGTAGAAATGAATGTGCTTAGCTAAAGGACATGAGGCTGCTCCAATTCACTCTTGGAAGAGAAGACTTGGATGATATGGGCATTTGAAAGTTTATCTTTTAAAATAGGCTAACAATAAATATGTAGCTAACAAAATTGCTTACCAGAAAATAAGAAATTAAAAAGAAAAAAGAAACTGAAAGGAAAACGTGGAATGAAATGTGTTACTACGGGTATTTCAACTAGTGCTGTGTGAAGAGCTTGAAGATGTTGTGACTGTTCAAGACTCAGTGTTATTAAGTGTGAGTCTGAGTGGCAGATCATGTGTTTGCATGTGCATATGCACCTGAAATACTGCTTTCAGTAGTTTATTGTAACTAATTATAATACTTAGAAACCATAGGAAGCTCGATGAAGTGCTCCAGCATGGGGTCTAAATGGACAGATTTGCAAAATGCTGAGAATTAAGAATGTGCAATCTAAGTCTAAGTGAGGACTGGTGAGGATCATGGTAATGGCCAGTATATTTGAAAAGTACTTTGAAAAGAGGATGAGGAACTAGGGCTGTATAAAGGCAAACAGCACTAATAAGCAAAAGTTAAAGATATAAAATTTAATTTGAGCTGAATTGTCCCAGTTCAGGAATACTCATGTCTCTCCTCTCTAAGGACAGCATTTGAATGCACACTGCATTTTGTCCATGATAGAGCTCAATGATTACCAGAAGATGTAAAAACATTCTTGGTTAACCACATTGAGTGGGGGTGCTACAATTAATCAGGGCTGCTATAATGCATGATTTCCACTGCATTTTGAAACAGTCACTGAAAGGATGTGTTTCTTTTCTTTTTCTGGGTTATTGAATTATTACCAGAAACTGCAGTGGTAAGCAACAAGCTTACTTGAGCAGCAGAGGCTGGTGAGAGTTAGCCGACCTATCTCATCTACTTTTTTAACAGTTTCTAATCCTATTGCCTCTGGGAACAGATCACAGAACCTCCACACGAGGGCAGGTCAGGTACTCTGGGTGAGGCTCTCGACAGACTCCTCTCCCTGCTTTCTTTATCTCTGAGATGATGGGGGAGCAAAAGCAGGCTTTGAGCTATGGTGGGGTTTCTGTGGTCATTAATTCACCATTGCTGCATTAGCTCTTCACATGTGCCTTAAAGTACTGCTGTTTTAAATATCCGCCAGAGAATAGAATTCCTCACTTACTGTTCACAATAGCTGTAGGCAAAATAGATGCCATTGCAGCTTGCTGCGGGAGCAGCTGTATGGAGTCCAGCAGGCGGGCGGGGTACATGCCTTCTGTGAGAGTCATCTGACTGGCAGCTTGCAGCCTGGAGTCGAAATCCACAACAAAGGCAACCAGCTCTTCACCCTCTGAGATGGCCTTGGTCGTGGTACACCAAAGCTGCCCTCCTGTAGGAAACATAAAACCACAAAGATTTAATTGACAATATCAAATTCCAGAATGTAAAACATCAGTGCTATCTTCACACTTTTAATTTTTATTTTCTTTTAATTTCAATGGCTTATTTAAGGTTAAGAGGCATAGTTTTTACTTTTCCTATCTTCCTTCTACCAACATAGGAATTTTCATGTATAAGAAAAACAATTTTGGGATAATTTTCCTAACTATTTGCAGCATGAATAATCATTTTATTTTTTCACTTTGTCTCCTAAAAAGCCAGCATTAAGAAAATCAAGATATAGGTGAAAATAACTAATGCAGCACTTTCCTCTTTATTATTTTCACCAAAGTTCCTGTAAATTTTTTCTTAACTCCAAATTTGTTTTATTTTGAATAGAAAATCACAGCTCAATAAAACCAAACAGCTGTAAGAAAGAAATCAGATTTCCTCTTAAGGGCGTCCTTCCCCTCCCTTATGTTTGTCACCCTCTTTCTCTAAAAAATCTTCCCTTATGTAATATTCTTCGTAACATGTCTGCTTTATCTCTGCTTACACTGACTGAACTTCCTGAAAAGAAGATATGCCAAAGATCTGTTTCATAAAGGCTTATTCAAATAAAGGTTTGTTTAAA